>LNAC01000087.1:2529141-2560779 GCA_002007465.1 Ailurus styani | reverse complement strand
CCCTGCTGAGCAGGGAGCCCGATGCGGGCCTCGATCCCAGGACCCTGGGATCATGACCTGAGCCGAAAGCAGAGGCATTAACCCACTGAGCCACCCAGGCGCCCATAATGATTGTTTTTTAAAAACTGTTTACCCAGCTTTTTAGTTGCTTTTTGGGGAATGGATTTATTTCCTCACTCTGTCATGCAGTTGTTATAGTTTCAATTATGTTTTAAAGAGATTTAAGTGGGCGCCTGGGTGGCTCAGTGGGTTAAAGCCTCTGCCTTCGGCTCAGGTCATGATCTCAGGGTCCTGGGATCGAGGCCCACATTGGGCTCCCTGCTCTGCTCCTCTCTCTCTGCCTGCCTCTCTGCCTACTTGTGATCTCTTTCTGTGTGTCAAATAAATAAATAAAATCTTAAAAAAAAATAAAAATAAAGAGGTTTAAGTAATAACTCTTGTAGCTTTACCCGTGTAGTTGCCATTTTCAGTGATCTTCATTCCTTTGTGTAAATCTTTATTTCCATATGGTATCATTTTCCTTCTGCCTGAAAGATTTCCTGTAGCATTTCTTGTTGTGTGGGTCTTCTGATAAGAAAACTTGTTTGGCATTTGTATTTCTAATAATATCTTTATTTTACCTTCATATTTGAAAAATATTTTTGCTGGATGTAGAATTCTAGGTTGGCAGTTTTATTTTTGAGTATTTTAAAGATGAACAGTAATCGCTCTACTGTCTTCTGGTTTGCATTGTTTCAGACAAGGAGTCTATTTTCCCTTTGTTCCTCTCTGTGTAATGTTTTTTCCTTCTCTGTGTGCTTTAAGGTGTTTCTTTTTATCACCGGTTTTGAGCAATATGATTATATGCCTTCATATGGTTTTTTTTGAGTGTGTTTCTTGTGCTCGGGGTTTGTTGAGCATCTTAGTTTTTGTCAGTTTATAGTTTTCATCAAACAACATTTGCTGTCTACCTCCTCTTCTCCTTCAGGGACTCTAAAGTTACAGACATATTAGCCTGCTTGAAATTGTTCACAGTTCACTAATACTCCTTCCTCCCCCACCCCGGTCTTTTTTTTTCCTCTTTGTGTTTCATTTTAGATGGTTTTTATTGTTGTGTCTTCAAGTTCAATATTGTTAAAGCTGCCAGTTCCATTTGGGGGGCGGGGAGGGGGTGATCTCATTCGTTGTAATTTTCATCTGTAGAGGTTTGACTTAGGTCTTTTCTATATCCCGTATGCCTGTACTTAATTTTTAAACATCTGGAATATGATCATAATAGCTATTATAATGTCCTTGTTTGGTAATTCTAATATCTCTATCAGTTCTAGTTCAGTTTCCATTGATTAACTACCCCCTTACTTTGAGTTGTATTTTCCTGCTTCTTTGCATGCTTGATATTTTTAAGTTTTTTATTGGATGCCAAATATGATTTTTCCATGCTTGGTGCCAGATAGTTTTGTATTCCTATAAATATTCTTGAGTTCTGTTACAAATAAGGCAGTTAATTTACCTAGAAATAGTTTGATCCTTTCAAGTCTTGCTTTTAAGATTTGTAAGGTGGAACCGAAATCTTGTTTATTATTCCCCACCACTAAAGCAAGACCCTTCTGAATACTTGTAATGACTCTGGCCCTATTTGGAATTAGGCCAAACTTCACAGATTAAAGGCACATTTCTTTACAAGACTGTTTTTTAAAAAAAATATTTTATTTATTATTTGACAGAGAAAGAGAGACAGCAAGAGAGGGAACACAAGCAGGGGGAGAGGGAGACGGAAAAGTAGGCTTCCCGCTGAGAAGGGAGCCCCATGCAGAGCCTGATCCCAGGACTCTGGGAACACGACCTGAGCGAAAAGCAGACGCTTAACAACTGAGCCACCCAGGTGCCCCACAAGACAGTTGTTACTTCAGACACCAGCTTCAAGTTTAGGGGTTCCCAGGCTACCCATACATCTGACTAGATACAAATATTAGCATTCCCACTGCCCTCTCAGTTTTGCCTCAAAGCCCCATCCTCTAGTTACATGGTTGATCTTTCTGGGATGGCCAACCCCCATCCTGAATTATCTTATTCACATAAACTATCTGAAGACCCACCATGAGTCACTAAATTAACGTAGACAATCAGGGATCCACCACTGAATAACAAAGACACTCTTATCACTCAGGAAATTCAGGGGTTTAAAGGCTAACTCTCAGGAACCAGAGCAAAGGCCAGCCAAATTTTTTGTCATACAATAATATTCTTAACCTAATGCCCATTGAATATGAGGTTTTCTGCTCTGGTTTTAGGACTAGGCACTTTTCCCAGACCTGTGTAACAGATAATGTTCCCAGTAATCATTTCCAGTAGTTTCTGCACTGGCCTCAAGAAGTTTTCTCACACACATTCACTGATCAGAACTCTGCTGAATTCTGGAGTGAAACCCTCTGCAAATCTTTGGAGCTCTTCTCTGCAGTGTTCTCCTCTCTGATACTCTGTCCTGTGAACTCTAGCCACCTTGGGTTTTGGGATTCTCAGTTTTGTCTCCTCAACTCAGTAAGTCTGTCAGCCTCTCCTTGGGTTCCGCCTTCCTACACCTGAACTTGGATACTGTCTTGGAGGTATAACCTGGATACTCATAGAGCTCATCTTCTTTGTTTCCTGCCTCTCAAGGATCACTGTCCTTTGTTGACTGAGATTCAGTGTCTTTTTTTTTTTTTTTAAGATTTTATTTATTTATTTCACAGAGGGAGAGAGATCACAAGGAGGCAGAGAGAGCAGGCAGAGAGAGGGGGAAGCAGGCTCCCCACCGAGCAGGGAGCCCGATGCGGGCCTCGATCCCAGGACCCTGAGATCATGACCTGAGCCGAAAGCAGAGGCTTTAACCCACTGAGCCACCCAGGCGCCCCTGAGATTCAGTGTCTTAAAAATCATTGTTTTATGTGTTCTGTGCAGGAGGGTAAATCCAGTGATTATCCTGTGAGGCAGGAGGGTAAATCCAGTCCTGTTCTCTCCATTTTTGCCTGAAGTGGACATTTTTAAAAATTAATTAATTAATTAATTATTTTCTTCTTAAGTAATCTCTACCACCAGTGTAGACTCATGACCCTGAGATCAAGAGTTGCATGTTCCACCAACTGAGCCAGTCAGATACCCCCAAAGTAGAAATTTTGAAATTATATTTTAATCTACAAGATTTCTCTCTCTCTCTCTCTCTCTCTCTCTCTCTTTCTCTCTCTCTCTGTTTCCCTCCTCCCTTCCTCTACTCCAGTCCTCATCCCTTCGTCACTCCCTGGCAACTTTAGTTTTTAGTCACATTTTTGACAAGGTAATTTTTCTTACTGATTATAATCTGCTTCAGAATGAAAAGGAAATATTTACCCTGTAATCTAGTAGCATAAACTAGTAATCTAGTTTTATGGCCTATATCAATTCACTTATATAAACTTTTAGTGGGTTATCTCCTGAAATATCTTGCTCTCCATCACCACTGTTAGGGAGGAACATTTTTTCTCTATCTTTCAAAGATACCTCCAGCTGGCCTAAGAATCAAATTGACATGAGACAGATTAACAGGAGAAAATTAAATTTAACTTTGTATATATGAGAACCTCACATACAGGAGGAGTTCAAAGACAGAAAGGTAAAATGAGCTACATATGCCATCCTGAGCTAAGGAGTGGGATAGGGGCCTGGGGCTTCCAAAGGGAGGAGGGCAGTTCACAAGGCAATAAAAAGAAGAGCAGATGTTTGGTAACTAATTAGACGGTTGCCCTACCGTGCAGATGGGTCTCAGGATTTATCTCTGATAATGACTCTAATTCTGAGAAAGCTCCTCAGGTAGTTTAGACAAAGGCAAAGTTTGTCTTGATCCCGCAGGGTCTCAATTGCCTGCAGTTTGAAGTGGCACATTTGGAGCAGATTTGTTTTAAACCCCTTTAACTCCTTTCTCTGTCTTTAGCTTACTAGGACTTACGATCTATTGATTCTAATGCTTTTCCATTGTCTCTCACTCTCCTTGCCTTTCCCTCTCCCTATCTTAAGATTCCACGGTTTCATCATTAAAATCACTTTTTTTTTTTGACATAATTCTAGTTTCTCTCCCTCTCTCTCTCTCTTTGTTGTGGTGACCCAGCAAAATGTAAACCCTAGTTAAATTTACCTTTCTTAAAAAAATTCATTTTCATTTATATACAGTAAAATTCACCTTTTGTGGCATATACTTCTAAAAGTTTTGACAAACATAACGAATTATGTTACCACCACTGTTGCAGTTAAGATATAGAACAGTCCTGTCACTCTAGAAGATTTGCTAGTGCACCCCATTGATCCTCTGTCACTATAGTTTTAGCTTTTATAGACTGTCATATAATTGGAATTATACAGTACGTAGCCTTTTCAGTCTGGCTTCTTTTACTTAGCATATTGCATTTGAGATTCATCTGTGTTGTTATGTATGTTGTTGGGGAGGAAATAATCCTTTTCCTCCCGTTATCTTTGGTTCTTTGGCTGAGGCCCTATAAATAGACTGGCCAAAGAGTGATTAATGGAGACAATTTTCGGGTGGCATATTCTGGTAACCTTCAATATCAAGAGTTCAGCATCTTTATTGCTTTATAGTGTTCAATTGTATATATGAACCTCAGTTTATCCATTTACCTGTTGATGGATCTGTGGGTTGTTTCTCGTTTTGGTTATGAATAAAGCTGTTGCAGGCATTCATTTATGAAATTTTAAGTGGGCGTTAGTTTTCCTTTCTCTTGGGTAAATACCTGGAATAGGATAGTACATTTAGTGTTACACAGAACTGTGAAACTCTTCCAACATGCCTCTAGTAGTTTGCATCCGTAAGGAATATATAAGAATTCTTTATTTTTTTTGCCAGCACTTGTTATTTCTCTTTTTTAATTTTTGCCATTCCAATGGGAGTTTAATGGTCTTAATTTTTGTGATTTTAATTTGTATGCTGCTTATGATGAATGATTCAGAGCATTTTTTTCATGTGCTAATTTGCCCTCTTTATAGGGAATCTTTGGATTTTTGCCCATTTAAAAAATATGGTTGTTATTTTGTTGTTGAGTTTTGAGAATTTTTCATGTATTCTGAATATAAGTCCTTTGGTAGATTTGTATCATTTGTTATATTTTCTCCCAGCCTATGGTTTATATTTTTATTCTCTTAATAGTGTCTTTCACAGAACAAAAGTTTTTAACTTTGTTAAAGTTCAATTTCTTTTCTTTTTTTTTCTTTTTTAAAAGATTTTATTTATTTATTTGGCAGAGAGAGATTACAAGTAGGCAGAGAAAGGAGGAAGCAGGCTCCCTGCTGACCAGGGAGCCTGATGCGGGCCTCGATCCCAGGACCCTGAGATCATGACCTTAGCTGAAGGCAGGGGCATTAACCCACTGAGCCACCCAGGTGCCCTCTTTTCTTTTTTTTAAAATAGATTTATTTATTTGAGAAAGAGAGGGTGCAAAAGCAATGGGGAGGGGCCGAGGGAGAGGGAGAAGCAGGCTGCCTGCTGAGCAGGGAGCCTGACTCCATCCCAGGACCCCAGGATCGTAACCTGAGCTGAAGGCAGACACTTAACCAACTGAGCCACCCAGGCACCCCTAACGTTCAATTTCTTAATGTTTTTATGGAGCATGCTTTTTATATTTTTATCTGAGAATTTATTAACCAGAATGACATCATAAATGTTTTCTCCTATGTTTCTTTGTGGAAGGCTTATATTTTTATTTTTAGGTTTTATATTTAGGTCTGTGGTCCATTTTTAGTTAATTTTTGTTTATGATTTTGAGGCATTGTTAGAAACTCTTTTTTTTTTTTTCATTCATATGTCCAATTGTTCTGGTACCATTTGTTGAAAAGACTATCCTTTATTCATTTACCTGCCTTCACACCCTTTTCAAGAGTCAGTTGGGACACCTGGGTGGCTCAGTGAGTTAAGCAGCTGACTCTCGGTTTTAGCTCAGGTCATAATCTCAGGATCCTAAGATCAAGCCCCTCATGGGGCTCCATGCAGAGATTCTCTCCCCTCCTCTCTCCTCCCACTCACACTCTTTCTCTAAAATAAATAAATAAGATCTTAAAAAAAAGAAAAGTCAATTGACCACACCTGTATGGATCTACTTCTTCCTTCATTGATACCTGTATCCAAGCCTGAGTGTGGATGAAGACAAAAAGAGTAGCCTATTCACTGGTCTCACTTTAGATTCATGACCAATACCATTTAAGAAGCTCTCAGACTTACCTGGCAGTCTTTCCTGGCCCATAACACATTCCTATTCTCATGTTTTCTCAAATTTCCAGTGCCTCTTCTCCTTTTCTCACTTACAGCTGATGACTCAGCCCCAATTTCCTTGAGTTAATAGAAGCAGTCAGAAGACAATTTTCACACCGTTCCATCCAGCAACTTACCAGTATCTATGCATTTTCTTTTCTTAGCTTCTAGGACACCTTTCTTTCTTGGTTCTTCTGCAGACTTGTGACTTGCCACTTTCCCCTTCCCAACATGTTCTGCCTCTCAGTAAATGGAAGAACAGTCTTATGGTTGTCCAGTCCATTTAATTCAGAATCATCTTTGATTCTTCTCTTTTTTTCCACATTCAGTCCAGTGACAGATATTGTCAGTTACCTCTTCAAAATATATCTAGAATCTGGTAATTTCTCACCATCTTTTGAACTGTTAACACTTTGGTCCAAATTATCACTGTCCCTTGCCTGAATTATTTTTATATGTTTATCTGATCTCCTTTCTTCTATCCTTGTTCCTTACTGGCTATTCTTTACAGAGAAGTAAGAGAGATCTGTTAAGTAGGTCAAAAACCTTCTCACAGTAAAGGCAAAGGTCCTTTTGGTGGCCTACAAAACTCTATGAAATCTAGCTTTGTGCTGTCACTACTGCTCTTGCTCACTTTGCTTCAGCCACAGTGGATGTGGTGTGTGCATGTGCATATGTTTTACCCTACAAATATTCACTGGGTTCCTAGGCTGTTCCAGGCATTTGGGATGTAACAAGAAGAAAACAAGTGAGAGTCCCTGCCTCTTGGAGCTTACTTTAGAGGGAGGAGACAGTTAACACAGAGTAATAAATTTGTTTAATATTGCATGTAAGGTGTATATGAGACAGGTCTACTTCTTTATGAGAATTTACAATCTAGAGAGCTAGAATATCCACATTAGGGTTTTCATTATATATTTCCTTGTTATTTAAATTAATGAGATCTTTTAATTTTCACATTCTTTGACCTTATGCTGCTTTTATTACTATAAATCAAATCCTGCCATTGATGAATTCTTTATTCCACTTCAATCTGCTTTTTCCCAGGACTTCAGAAATTACCAATATACACTGCCAGTAGTTCAAGGTTTGGTGGTTGATATGGAAGTTCGGAAAACCAGTATCAAAATTCCCAGCAACAGATACAATGAGGTAAGATTTATCACCAAGGCATATTTTTCATTGTTAAATACACAAACGAAAATGAAAAGTAAAAGACTGTATATAAATTTCATTTTTTAATGGACAGTGAAGTCAGTTCATAATACTCTATTACTTAGATCAGCGATGAGGAATTTCATAATGGAAAATCAAGGTGTTAGGTTTGTGATTTATTTAGTCATTAGCTGTGTCATTGATTGTGCTTTTAATGCCATGATAATTAGTGACAGATTTGCATTTTGACTAAGGTATAAAATTAACTTTATATCTGTAACATTAGTGGTGGGATCTTTTCATTTTTCCTTCTTATTGTGAGTATATATTATTTTTGACATTGCTTAACAGTTAAGCATTAACTTCCAAAATGAATTTTAAGTAAGATTTCAAAAGCAAATAAATGGTTGCATTTTGAATTAATGAATGGCTGCATTTTGTAACTATAATGCATTCTGTACACACATTACAGAATTTTATGAACAGTGCTCTTTGCCTATGTGTCATGTGAAGTCTTCTTTTCCCTTTTTTTTTTAATAAAAGTACTTTATTGTTAAAAGAATATAGTTATTAGAAGCAAGGAATTTGGAGCCAAAGTCCTCCACCCGTTTTGTCCTGGGACTTCTCGGCTTTCTGCATTTCTCTTTGGTGGCTGCTTAGGATTCTTCAGTTGATCAGAGTGGCTTTAGTTGCAGTTTTTGAACCTATTAAAGTGCAGATTCAGTGGAAGCTCAGTAATTCTTTTTTCTTTTCTTTTTTAGTTTTTTTTTCTTTTTTTTTTATATTTTATTTATTTATTTGACAGAGAGCGAGAGATTACAAGTAGTAGGAGAGGCAGGCAGAGGGAGAGGGGGAAGCAGGCTCCCCATTGAGCAGGGAGCCTGATGCGGGCCTCGATCCCAGGACCCTGAGATCATGACCTGAGCCGAAGGCAGAGGCTTTAACCCACTGAGCCACCCAGGCACCCTCTTTTCTTTTTTTAAAATTGAAATTCAATTAACATATAATGTATTATTAGTTTCAGAGGTGGAGTTCAGTGATTCATCAGTCTTACATAATACCCATTGCTTGTTATATCACGTGCCCTCCTTAATGTCCATCTCCCCTACCCCCTTCCCCTCCAGCAACCCTCAGTTTGTTTCCTAAGATTAAGAGTCTCTTATGGTTTGTCTCTCTCTAATTTCATCTTGTTTTATTTTTCCCCTCTCTTCCCCTATGATCCTCTGTTTTGTTTCTTAAATTGACGTATCAGTGAGATCATATGATAATTGTCTTTCTCTGATTAATTTATTTCGCTTACTATAACATTCTAGTTCCATCAATGTTGTAAATGGCTAGAAAAAAGTCTTGCTTAAGTTTCTTAAAATCAGTTGTAAAATGTCCAACAGTAATCATATGGTTTAAAAGAAAAATCTTAATTTGAAACTGAATTTGATATAATAATGGTTAAAATTTGTTTTATTATTTTTAAAGATTTTATTTCCCTGAGGGAGAGAGAGAGAGAGAGAGAGAGAGCGAGCAAGTGCGAGAGCGTGCAAGCTCGTGCATACCCACATGCAAGCAGGGGACTGGCAATCAGAGAAAGAGAGAAGCAGGCTCCCCTCTGAGCAGGGAGCCTGATGAGGGGCTCTTTCCCAGGACCCTGGGATCATTAACTGACCTTTAGGCAGAGGCTCAGCTGACTGAGCCACCCAGATGACCCCAAATTTATTTTATTAGAAGGATGGTAAGTCCCCAGTTACTCCTTCCACTATTTCTTGGTATAAAGTAAATTGCCTCCTTCCCTTTTTTTCATTTTTTCCTTCTTTCTTTTTTTCCCCTTAATTCAGCCACTTATTCATCATTCATTTGTACACTCAAACATTTTTTACTTTCACTTAGAATCATGTAAATGTCTTACTGGGTTTATAAACCAAGGAGAATGAGTTTTATGAGAATGACCTATGCAGAGAAAGCTTTTACCTGTGGCTTTCAATGCAATGGCTTTTTTTCAGGACAGGAGAAAATAGTAGCTAGAATGTATGCTTTATTTTTTCCTGTGATACAATTAGATAGATAGATACAATAGATAGATGGAATATCAATAAGTAATAGACTAGGCTAGGTAGTGTCAGATCCTTAAAATGTACTGATTTTTAAATAATTTGTGCCCTAAATAGTCTTAAAAGAGATATGCTTTGAAAACATGTTTATTTCTCAAATTTGAAGTTTTTTTTGTTCACAAACATTTATTAAATATATTGTATGATATGAAATACAAAGATGAGTTAAGAACATAATGCTTGGGCGCCTGAGTGGCTCAGTGGGTTAAGGCCTCTGCCTGCGGCTCAGGTCATGATCTCAGGGTCCTGGGATCGAGGCCCGCATCGGGCTCCCTGCTCGGCAGGGAGCCTGCTTCCTCCTCTCTCTCTGCCTGCCTCTCTGCCTACTTGTAATCTCTCTCTGTCAAAATAAATAAATAAAACCTTTGAAAAAAAAGAAAAAAAAAGAACATAATGCTTGCCTTCTGGGAGCCTATTGTCCAGAAGTAAGATAATCAGATGTCCTCTTCAAGCAGGTTATATACATGGCTATCCTTGGTGTTTGCAATATGGTGCTTAGGCACTGGATCTGTTTACAAAAGTATATCTCTAAAAAGCTGTGAGGTCTCCATAGTTATTTCAGTACCAACCTAGGACATTTATAACAACAACTGCCATTTATATTACCTGTCTTTATCTACCTCCTAGGTTTATGGTTGTGCAGGTTCAGATATCTTTTTTCAAAAACAGTAACTATATTTCATATTGTTTATTGCATTTCATTTTCAGTAATGTTTACCAACTATGTATTACTTATTTTACTTATTTGATTTAGCAGACTGACTTCACTTCTAATTCAATTTTTATTTCAACTCATATTTTATGTTTGTTTATTTCAACTCAGTTCAGTGTTTCTCTCTCAGTCTTGGATATTTGAATTGTGTTGGTAATAATTCTTCACTTTGTAGTTGAAAAAGTAATTTCTTATATATTATTTATTCATGATAATATTCCATTTTTCTTTTTATCTACTTTTCTTTGTTGGTACCAATAGTCTTTCTTATTTTCTAGACTGTTCTCTTTTGCTCTAAAGCCTTCACACAAGCTATTTCCTTATTGATGCAAACTTTCCCTGTTCACTACCTGCCTAACTCTCACTCATTTTTCAGGTGTCTGCTTAGATGGCAGATAAGCTTTTAGTTAACTCCCAACGGGTGTGATTCTCCCCTGTTATAAACATCTCTAGAATTCTAGACATACTGTGTGTGGAAATGTTCATTATATTTGTAATTCCTTCTTCAGTGTCTGTTTTCTCTACCAGACTTCTTTCTTTTCTTTTTTTTTTTTTTAAGATTTTATTTATTTATTTGACAGAGAGATAGAGAGCACAAGTAAGCAGAGCAGCAGGGAGAAGGAGAAGCAGGCTCTCTGCCGAGCATGGAGCCCGACGCAGGGCTTGATCCCAGAACGCTGGGATCATAATCTGAGCTGAAGGCAGCCACTTAGCCAGCTGAGCCACCCAGGTGCCCCTCTACCAGACTTATTTCAATGAGGAACTATGTCTGTCTTGTTTACCACTGTATCATTAGCAGACTGCCTAGTAATGAGTAATTGCACGAGAAGTATCTATTAAATGAAGACATGAAACAGAGCTAGTATAGATAAAACAATGTGAAAACAAGTGCTAGAACTTACTACAACTTTACTAAAAATTTAGAGAAAGGAGAGCTCTAGTAGTTGGAGCAGTCAGGAATGTTCCTTTATTTCCTGCTGATCCTGAATCCCTAACAGCCAAAGCAGCATGTTCCATGTAGGACAGGTTTGTAAATGTTCATGTAAATGTCTTATAAATGTAAATGAATAAAAGATTTGAAATGGACAGTGAATGATGTTTAGGGACGAGAAAGAGAAGGGTGGAAAATAACAAGTGAAAAGGGTGATAGATGCCTGGGGAAAAAAAGGCAGGAAAGCACCAGGAATGGACATGTTTTGAAAGGAGGATAGATGACAACAACCTGCCCAGTGAAGAAGAGGCTAAAGTAGACTGAGAGATAGAGGTTGTGTGAAGAGACTGCTGGGTTTTCAAAGGCCTTCAGAAATCAGGCAAAGGAATCTAGACTTTAACATGATTATCTGTAAATAGATTGTATAGGTTCTAAAGCAGAGAAGTGACTTAATCAAAGTGAGCTTTAGAAACCTGAGTTTTGGCAGCTATATGTAAACTGTGGAGAGAGGGGGCCACTAAGGAAAGATTTTAAGCTTAGAAAGCTAGAAGACAGTATTTCTGACAGCATGGAAAATTTAATAAATGAAGTAGTCTTTGTATATAAATTCTCTTATCTCCTTCATCAAGGTCACTCAAGTTCTCTGTTGGTTTAGGTAACCCAACTCATGTTACAATGTTGAGATTATTTTGATTGTTTTATTAACTAACATGTATTGTTAGTTATATTAAGTTATAATATTTTTTGAAGTATACTATATAGCAAACACTGTTTATTTTTACACTATCTCTTTGAGATTAGTATGTTCAATCCCTCTTTTTTTTAAAAGATTTTATTTATTTACTTGACAGAGAGAGAGAAAGCGAGAGATCGAGAGATCACAAGTAGGTTGAGAGGCAGGCTCCCTGCTGAGCATGGAGCCCGTTGCAGGCCTCGATCCCAGGACCCTGAGATCATGACCTGAGCTGAAGGCAGAGGCTTTAACCTGCTGAGCCACCCAGGCACCCTGTTCAATCCCTCTTAACAGATGAGGATATTAGGGCATAGAACTAGCAGGTGGTGGAGCCATAATCAAACCCACGCAGTCTGATTGCAGTGTCCTTACTCCTAGCTACTATACTAAACTGATTTTTATAGACATCATTTTAACAATTATCAACATGACTTTAGGGCTGCCTTTAGGGCCTTTACAGAAGTAATCAAGTTTAAATGAAGCTGTTAGAATGAGCCCTAATTCAGTATAACTGATGTTGTTATAGGAAGGGGAAATTTGGACCCAGACACTCACAAAGGGAAGATGATAGAGAGAGACATAAAGAGAAGATGACCACCTACAAGTCAGGGAGAGAAGCCCAGAACAAATCCTTTTTTTTTTTTTTTTTTAAGATTTTTATTTATTTATTTGAAACACAGAGAGAGAGAAAGATCACAAGTAGGCTGAGAGGCAGGCAGACAGAGAGAGGAGGAAGCAGGCTTCCTGCTGAGCAGGGAGCCCAATGTGGGCCTTGATCCCAGGACCCTGAGGTCATGACCTGAGCTGAAGGCAGAGGCTTTAACACCCTGAGCCCCCCAGGTGCCCACAAATCCTTCTTTTTTAGCCCTCAAATGGAACCAGTTCTGCCAACATCTTGACTTTGGACTTTCAGCCTCCAGAACTGTGAGACAATAAATTTCTGTTGTTTAAGCCATCCACTTTGTGGTACATTGTTATAGGAGTTCTGGCACATTCACACACAGGTCCACTTTAAATAGCTAAATGTCAAAACGAAATAAGGAAAAAAAAAAAAAAAAAGGAGGGCAGTGGGGCAGAGAAGTTGAGCTCTGTGATTGCCCTGCTTTTACTGTCTGGTGTTTCCAGGCCATAGTGCAGGTAGGGGAAACCCAAATTGAACCTAGAGGTCTCTGTGAGTTGAAGAGAAAGTTGAAAATATAGGGAGGTCATGATGGCTAGAATTTGCAAAACAGATTGCTGGAAATAAAAGAACAGGAGGTTCCCACTGTGTCTTCAGCTGACTACTAATCAGTGTATGTATGTGAGAAAAGCACTGGAAAGGTACAAGTAAAACAGTTCCTACAGGGCCAGGCATAGTTTGAATTCTTACCAGCTAAAATGAACTAGGGGCAGATTATTTCTACCAAAACAAGTTATCCATAGGTTCTGGTTGCCCTGATCCTACCTATCAAGCTTAAGAGAAAGGAAAGAGCATGTTAAGGAAAGAGCAGGACCAAGAAAAGAGCATGTTAAGGACAGACATGGAAAATATCAAAAAGATCCAAATCAGACTTCAAGAAGTGAAAATGACAATGAAATGAAAAATATGCTGGATGAAATTAATGGTAGATTAGACACTGCCAAAGAAAAATATTAGTAAACTTAAAAACATAGCAATAGAAACTATCCAAAATGAGACACAAAGAGAAAAGACTGAAAAATTAAATGAACAGCACATGATTGAACTGTGGGAGATGTTAGTTGGCCCACCACTATAATGGAAGTCCTCAAAGGAGACAAGAGGTGAGTAAATAACAAATATTTGAAAACTCAGTGATCAGAAATTTTATAAGTTAGAAATATAAACCCGTATATTCAGGAAGCTCAGTGAATTCCAGTTGCAGAAAACATGATGAGAACTACATGAAGGAACATTATAATTATCTTAATCAAACTGCTTAACACCAGAGCTAAAGAGAAGAATCTTAAAAGCAACTAGAGAAAAAAAATCCACATTATATGCTAAGGAACAATTATAAGATAACAACAGACTACTTATCAAAATAATTCAAGCCACAATACAGTAAGTACAGTGAATCTTTAAAGTACTGGGGGGGGACCATCAACTTACACCCAGTAAAAAAATGTTTCAAAAAGCAAAATGCTTTTTCAGAAATATAAGAGCTAAAAGAATCTATTACTAGTAGACCTGTTGTATAATAAGTGTTAAAGGAAGTCCTTCATGAAGAATACAAAATAATGGAAGTCTGGATCTTCAAATAGAGTATAGAGGAACAGAAATGGTAAATATGCAGGTAAATATAAAATCTCTTTAAAAGACAGTTGTTTAAAACAAATATACTAAAATGTACTGTGGAGATTATAACCTATATAGAAACAAAATGTATGACAAAAATACCACAAAAGCCAGGAAAGGGGAAATGGGAGTATACAGATGTAAGGTTCTTATATGATATAGGATATGATATAATATTACTTGAAAGCAGATTGATAAGTTAAAGATATAAACCCAAAAGCAACCAGTAGAAACTAAAAACTAAAAGAGCTATAGCTAATAAGCCAACAAAGAAGATAAACTAGAATCACATAAAGGCTGAAAAAAGAAGAAAAAGAAAACAAAAGGAGATGGGACAAGTAGAAAATAAATAGCAAGATGTTAGATTTAAATCTAACCATGGTAGTAATCATATTATATATAAATGGTCTAAACATCCTCAATTAAAAGACAGAGATTGTCAGATTAGCTACATAAGCAAGATTCAGTTCTATGTTGTGAATAAGAAAACCACATGGGGTGCCTGGGTGACTCAGTGGGTTAAAGCCTCTGCCATCGGTTCAGGTCATGATCTCAGGGTCCTGGGATTGAGGCCTGCATCGGGCTTTCTGCTCGGCAGAGAGCCTGCTTCCTCCTCTCTCTCTGCCTGCCTCTCTGCCTACTTGTGATCTCTCTCTGTCAAATAAATAAATAAATAAAATCTTAAAAAAAAAAAAAAAAAGAAAACCACTTGAAATATTATGACAAATAGTTTAAATGTAAAAGGATGGAAAATGATACACCATGGTAATACTAATCAAAAGAAAGTTTGATTGAACACTAGAATAATATCAAAGTGTATTTCAGAATAAAAAGTATTACTAGGTATAAAAAGGTACATTTTATAATTATTAAGAGATCAGTTCAGCAAAAGGATTTAACAGTCTTAGACATTTATACATTAATAACTGAGCTTCAAAATTCTTGAAGCAAGAAGTGAAAGAACTATAAGGATAAATAGACAAATCTATGACTACATTTGGATATTTCAGTATCCCTAATTTAATAATTAGAGCAGACAGAAAATCATCAGAGATATAGAAAACTTGAACAACACTCTCAACCAGTATGACTTGAGTGGTTTTTATAGAACACTCCACCCAAAAACAGCAGAGCACACATTCTTTTCCAGTGTACACAGAACATTAGGAGATACACCATATTCTTTGGTATGAAAACAAGTCCTGATAAATTTTAAATGGTTCATATTATACAAAATATGGTCTCTGACAACATAGTATTAAATTAGAAATCAATATCAGAAAGATCTCTAGAAAAATCCCCAAATATTTGGAAACAAAATACACAATTTTCAATAATCCATGGGTCAAAGAAGAAAGCTAAAGGAGAATTAGAAAATATTTTGAGCTGATTGAAAATGAAAACATGGCATATCAAAATTTGGGGAATGTAGCTAACACAGTGATTAGAGAGAAATTGATAGCATTAAAATTTTATAGTAGGAGGAAAAAGACATTTCCAATCAATGACCTAATCTCCTACCTTAGGAAATTAGAAAAGGAAGAATAAAACACAAAGTAAATGGAAGAAAGAAAATAATAAAGACAATACCAGCAGTTCATAAAGTAGAAGACAAAAAAACAGTCAAGAAAAATGAAACCAGGGTTGCCTGGATAGCTCAGTTAGTTAAGCGTCTGCCTTCTGCTCAGGTCATGATTCCCCAGGGTCCTGGGATGGAGCCCCACATCGGGCTTCCTGCTTAGTGGGCAGCCTGCTTCTCCCTCTCCTTCAGTCCCTCCCTGACATGTGCTCACTTGCTCTCTCTCAAATAAATAAAAATCTTAAAAAAAAATAAATAAAAATGAAACCAAAGCTAGTTCTTGAGATCAATAAAATTGACAGACTTATAGTCGGACTGTTTGGGTTGATAGCCTAAGACTGATAGCTAGAAACACAAAATACCATTATGAGGTGTGAGAGCGGAGTTATCATTACAAGTCCTATAGATAGTAAAACAACAAGGGTATATTATGAATATATTTGCACCAGTAACTGTTCAACTTAGACAAAATGGACAAATTCATTGAACATCAAGCTTTTATATCGTACTTCAGAATGCATAGGTGCATAACTTGAATATCCCTGTATTTATAGAAAGAATTGAATTTATTGTCACAAACCTTCCTACAAAGAAAAGCACTGGTTCCAGGGTCCCTGGGTGGCTCAGTAGGTTAAGTGTCTGACTTTAGTTCAGGTCATGATCTTGGGTTACTGGGATCAAGCCCTACATTTGGCTCCATGCTTAGTGGAGTCTGCTTCTCTCTCCCTCTAATCCCTCCCCCAACTCGTGCTTTTTCTCTCTCTCTCAAATAATCTAAAAAAAAAAAAAAAAGACAAAAACACAGGTCCAGATGATTTCACTTGTGACTTTTACTAAACAACAAAGGAAGAAATAGCACCAGTTCTGGAAAAAACACTCAGAAAATAGATGAGAAAGGAATCTCTTTCTATGAAGCCAGCATTACACTAGTAACAAAACGGGGGTGGGGTGGGGGGAGGGGATTATAAGAAATGAAAACTGCAGATTTGTATCCCTCATGAAGATAGTTGCATAAATATGTAACACATTTTTAGAAAATCCAGTCCAGGAAAACACAAAATGATACGGTATCTCTTGACTAAGCGGGGTTAATTCCAAGAATGCTAAGTTGGTTTAACATTCAAAAATCAATCTGTAAGTCACCATATTAGCAGGATGAAAAAAAGTGAAACACATGATGGAGAAAAAGCATTTGACGAAATTCTACTTTCATTCAAAATGCATGTATGTGTATATGTATCTTGAAAATCTAAGAGTAGAAGAGAACTTCTACAACCTAATAAACACATTTATAAAAAACCTACAATTAATATATCAAATGGTGACAGAATACTTCCTCTTTAAGACTAAGAACAAGGAGAGGATGTCTCTTCTTTCTTTCTTTCTTTTTTTTTTTTTTGGTTTTTTTATGGCTACATAGTATTCCTGTGTGTGTGTGTGTGTGTGTGTGTGTGTGTGTGTGTGTGTGTGTATGTATGTGTATGTGTATATATATATATACACATACACATACATACCACGATGTCTCTTATTTCTATTCAACATTTCACTGGAGCTTCTAGCCAATGTAATAAGATAAGAATAGACAAAATAAGATGAATATAGACTGGAAAAAAGAAGACTGTTTTTATTCACCGATAATGTAATTATTTACTATGTAAGAAATTCTAAGGAATTTACAAAATGGCTACTATATCTAATAAGTGAATTTGGCAAGATTCTTGTGTAAAAATCAGTCATATTTCTGTATACTAATAATAAACATTCAGAAATTAGAATTTATGGGGCACCTGGGTGGCTCAGTTAAGCCTCTGACTTAATTTCAGCTCGTCATGATCCCATGGGTCATGAGATTGAGCTCCACATTGGGCTCTGTGCTCCGTGTGCAGGCTGCTTCAGATTCTCTCCCTCCCACCCCGCTCTCTTTTTCTCTCTCTCAAAGAAAATCTTAAAAAAAAAAAACAAACCAAACCAAACAAAACTGAAGACCCAAATAAGTGAAGAGAGATACTGTGTTTATAGATTGGAAGATTCAATGTTCTTAAGATATCCATTCTCCCCAAATTGATCCATAGCTTCAACATAATCCCAGTCAAAATGCCAGCAGGGTTTTGTTTTGTTTTTTAAATTGAGGTGCTGATTTTTAAATTTATATGGAGATACAAGGAACCTAGAATAGCTAAAATGACTTTTTTTTTTTTAAGATTTTATTATTTGAAAGAGAGAGAGCATGAGCTAGGGGTGGGGGGAGTGGAAGGTCGGAGGAAGAGTGAGAAGCAGACTTCCTGCTGAGCAGGGAGCCTGAGATGGAGCTCAGTCGCAGGACCCAGGGATCATGACCTGAGCTGAAGGCAGATGCTTAACTGACTGAGCCACCCAGGTGCCACTAGCCAAAACAACTTTGAAAAAAGAACATAATTCAAGGACTTATACTACCTGATATTAAGGGTCATTTAAAAGTTAAATAATCAAGATGGTATTATTTTGCTGTAAATGCATATGCATAGATCAATGGAACAGAGTAGAGAGTGATTTCAAATGCTGTTTTTATGGGGGTATACACATGTCAAAATTCATCAGATTGTACATTTTAAATATGTACGTTTTGCCTATTTATTTATTTTTTNACATGTCAAAATTCATCAGATTGTACATTTTAAATATGTACGTTTTGCCTATTTATTTATTTATTTTAANACGTTTTGCCTATTTATTTATTTTTTAAAAGATTTATTTATTTATTTTACAGAGAGAGAGAGAGATCACAAGTAGGCAGAGAGGCAGGCAGAGAGAGAGGAGGAAGCAGGCTCCTCGTTGAGCAGGGAGCCTGATGCGGCCTTGATCCCAGGACCCTGAGATCATGACCTGAGCTGAAGGCAGAGGCTTTAACCCACTGAGCCACCCAGGCGCCCATGTTTTGCCTATTTTAAATATAAATTGTAAAAAAAAATCAGTTTTGGTTTCGTTTTTAAGTAACTTAGCGGACATTCAACCTATTATCAGATCACCATGGGAATAGAAACGAAAGAATTAGCCTAATGTCAAAATCTCAAGTCTCAAAGTTTTGTTAATCCTTTACTCAGTACCAAAGATTATGTTGGTTGTGATATAATGCAAGAGTCTGTGAAATTATGTGTCTGTACAATTCCCCATCTAGTATAATTTAGGCTGAATGGCCTCTTGAGATTCCTTCCCACTCTATAATATTAAAATAGGAGTTTTAGTTTGTTTTAATTCAAGGCTACACATATTCTTCAGAGAAATGTGAATTTACAAAAGCATAATTTCATAGGTTCATTGTAGCAGTAGCAAGAACAGATGGCCCTAAAATCTGTTTGAGGAATGTTTTATTTTTTGGCTTTCAAAGAGTACATTTCTTTTCTCTTAGGGGAGGAGGAGCTGATAGTCCTCTTTTCAAAAGAATGAAAGGAGTTGCAAATCCAACAACAGATTAAAAAAAATTATTCACCAAAAAAAAATTATTCACCATGATCAAGTAGGATTTATCCTGGGATGCAAAGGTGGTTCAGTATTCACAAACCAATCAATGTGATTTATCACATCAAAAAGAGAAAGGATAAAAACCACATGATCACTTCAATAGATGCAGGAGAAGCATTTGACAGAGTACAACATCCACTCATGATAGAAATCCTCAACAAAGTAAGTTTAGAGGGAATGTACCACAGAACTTGAACATGGGTGCTAGCTTCTGGACACAGGTGAACTCCAGCTAATGGGAAGAATGTTTCTTTTGTTCCAGAATATCTCCAGGCAAGGATATTCCTTCCTGTTCCATCATCACTCAGCTCAGTGTTCTTTTCTCAGTTCTATTTCTGTTCCTTCACTCTGATTTTCTCTTTATTGGAAGTGTTCTTCCTTTGCACCTGATTTCATAGCCAATTTAAATGTTTTATCTTTTACAAAACCTTCCTAGAATTCTCCATCCCCCAGACAGTATCACTCTTTCTTTCCTCTGTTTTCCTAGCTTTCTTTATTCATGTAACTTATATAGCTGATGAGTCTGAAACCCCTTCTGCTCTGAATTTTGAGTCCCCTGGGGACAGAGAGTTTGTCTTTCATTCTTCATTGTATCTCTGGTGCAGTGCTTTCATAAATTGTCCACGTCCCTGCAGTATCTTTCTACCTAAAGTCATTGTCAATCACTTGATCTTATGTTTATAGAATTAAATTGTTAAAACTTATTAGGTACCTAATCTATGTGACACTGCAATTATATATGAACCAAAAAGATATTTTTTAAATCATGCTAACAACATTTACTCTCAGTATAACTTCATGAATAAGAATAACCCTCCAAATTCATCCCTGTTTATGGTTAACTAATATGGTTAACTAATTAGTATATTCAGCAAATATTTATTGAGCACCTACCATAAGCAAGGCCCTGTGCCAAGCCTTATACATAAAATAGAAATTGTAGCTATTCCTCAGGGTTATGTGTAAACTTCCATACATATAAATTCCTTTCCACTTTAAATCAAAAGATTAAGTAGACTGTCATTTTTTAACATGAGATTCAGGAAATTGAAGGACACGGCATGTTAATTCAGAGATGGATTAGATGTTATAACTCCTCACCCATTCCTCCAACACAATCATTCCTAGAATTGTTTTCTTTTAACTGGCTTTCATTCTTTTAACTGGATGGTTAGACTCTGGGGGTGGGAAACACAGAAAGATAAGCTTCTGTACTGCTTCACTTGATATGTTAAAATAGTCTTTTGATATAAGACGGGGTAGTGTTTAGCTCAGTTCCTGGCACAAGCTTGACCTTCCATAGATGTTAGCTATTTTGCACATACTGTTGTCACAGCCCTTGCCTTTTATCAGTATGTCATTTTCACTAATTCATGAGCTCTTAGGAAGGGTCTGAATCCCATTATTTCCTAAGAGGTACTTGGTTGAATTACTTGCTACTGATTTTTAGGTTGCTTTACAATTTTATAAGTAGAGGACACAAGCATACAAATTTTATTTGCAAACAATTCATCAGTACTTTTTATGTTCTTGGTGCTGTTCTAAGCACTTTATAAATATTTATTTAATCCTCGTAACTGTATGAAATAGTTACTATTTTTTTTTTAAGATTTTATTTATGTATTTGACAGAGAGATCACAAGTAGGCTGAGAGGCAGGCAGAGAGGGGGTGGGGGAAGCAGGCTTTCCGCTGAGCAGAGAGCCCGACATGGGGCTTGATCCCAGGACCCTGGGATCATGACCTGAGCCGAAGGCAGAGGCTTAACCCACTGAGCCAGCCACCCAGGCGCCCCATGAAATAGTTATTTTTATTATCCCCTCTACAGAGGAGGAAACTGAGACACAGAGAATGAATTAACTTGCCCAAGGGCACACACAGTTAATAGCAAAGCCAGGAAATGCAGGCAGTCTGGCTTGAGTCTTTGTACTTAATCATAATCCAAAGCTGAATGTTGATGATGCAGTTTAAGAAATACAAACAGTGTGCTATGGCAGTTCAAAGAAGGAAGCGGTCACATTGGTGTCTGGGACTTAAAGAAGGCTGCATGCAGGATTTGGTATTTTTACTAGGCCTTGTTTGGGGGGTAGAGTTTTCAGGTGCTTGGATATGGGGGATGAAAGGGAAGGCTAAAGAGCTCAGAGATGGGAAATGATCGCATATTAAGTAGTCCTGCAATTAAAGATATGGTAGGAAGGGAAGCAAGACAGGAAAGCTGGTTTGAAGTAAGACCATGGGAAGCTAGTTATTTTGAGCAGAGGACAGGGTAGAAAAGGTTGACATGATCAGTGCTGTGCTTTGGTAAATATGGAAACATTGTGTGAAATGAATCAGAACAGACAGAGAATGACTGCAGAAAAACCAGTTATAAGGTTATTACTATGTCCAGAAAAGAGGTAGTTATATCACAAACTCTGGGGAAAATATGGATAGATAGAGGAGATATTACAGAATTTGAATTGGAAGAGCAGAGAAATAGCACAACTAGAAAGTTGCATAGTTATATCATCATATGACAAATGTAACTTTTATGGTCAGCAAAGTCCTTTGAATATTTGGGAAACTCTTCTCTTGGTGTATATGCTCATGATTTTAAGAAGGTGAAAGTGTTCATTTATAAAGAAGTATGAAGTTCGTTTCTCTCACTGGGCTTGAAATTGACATCTGGAGAAATTATTTCTTAGAAGCTAGCTAATTTATTTAGAATGTCTAAATTGAGAATATTTCTTGGGATGCCTGGGTGGCTCAGTTGGTTAAGCAACTGCCTTTGGCTCAGGTATGATCCCGGAGTCCCAGGATTGAGTCCCACATTGGGCTCCCAGCTCCATGGGGAGTCTGCTTCTCCCTCTGACCTTCTCCCCTCTCATGCTCTCTCTCTCTCGCAAATAAATAAATAAAACCTTTAAAAAGAGAGAGAGAATATTTCTTAATCTGCTTAGTATAGACAAAGTTAGAAACCAATTTAGCCTAGTGCTTTGGAAAAATGATAGATATAACATTCTTTAAATTTAAATTGCTGTATGTGGGGGTGCCTGACTGGCTCAGTCCGTAGAGCGGTCGACTCTTGATCTCGGGATCATGTATTTGAGCCCCATGTTGGGGATAGAGTTTACTTAAAAAAAATTATATGTGATTATATCAATTTCTTCTTGTGATACAAATATAAATTGCAAATGAGAACCTATATTAGTCTGTCAGTTAACTTTGCTAAATGGGACTCTTCCTGCTGACTTACTCTGTTTGCAAAAAATTTACTTGAAATTAATCTTTGGAAAACCGTGACAGAAGTGGTTTGAATTAGTGAGGTTGATAAATATCAGTGTGAGAGGATTATTCAGTTATTATTTGGATGCCTCTGGTGATGTAGTAATATATTAAAACACTAACTTTGCAAGAGTTATAAACAAAATAAAGCCAGGAGATCATGATACCTTAGAATTGTATTGGTATAATATCTAGGAGTAAATTTAACCAAGAAGGTAAAAGACTTGTACTTTAAAAACTATAAAACATTGCTGAAAGAAATGAAGAAAACCTAAATAAATGGGAAGACATGTCATGTTCATGGGTTGGAAGACAGTATTGTTAAGGTGTCAGTATAATTCAGAGTGGTTCACTACAGATCCAGTGTAAGCCCTATCAAAACTCCAGTGGTCCCCCCCCGAAAATAAGAAGCCAGTACTCAAATTCTTTTGGAATTGCAAGGGTCTCCAAAGCCAAAGTAATATTGTATTTTGGAGGAGTCATCCTTCCCAGTTTCAAAACTTACTGCAAGACTACAGTAATCAAAATAATGTGGTACTAGCATGGAATAGACTTAAGAATCCAGAAATAAATCTGTACATTTATGGTCAATTGATTTTGACAAGGGTGCCAAGACCAGTTAATGATGAATGAATAGCCTTCAGCAAATGGTGCTAGGACAACTGGATTTCCACATGTGAAAGAATTAAATTGTATCCCTACTTCACACCATATATAAAACTTAACTGAAAATGGATCAGTGGGAACATCTGGGTGGCTCAGTTGGTTAACCATCTGCCTTTGGCTCAGGTCATGATCCCAGGGTACTGGGATTCAGTCCCACATCAGGCTCCTTGCTCAGAGAGCCTGTTTCTCCCTCTACCTGCTGCTCCCCCTGCTTGTGCACTTTTTCTCTCTGACAAGTAAATAAAATCTTAAAAAGAAAAGAAAATATATCAGTGACCTAAATATAAGAGCTAAAACCATGGAGCTCTTTGGAAAAAAAAAAAAACCACGAGGGTAATTTTTCATAACTTTGGATTTGGCAGTGGATTCTCAGGTAATTTACAGCAGTACAAATAACAAAAGAAAAAATAGATTAGACTTAATAAAAATTAAAATATTTTTTGCATTCAAGGACATTAACAAGAAAATGAAAAGACAACCTACACATGGGAGAAAATATTTGCAAATCATATATCTGACAAGGATCTGATATCTAGAAGATATAAAGAATTCTTGTAACTCAACAACAAAAGACAGTCCCATTAAAAAATGGTCAAAGGGCAACTTTTTTCTAGATATGTCTCCCGAGGCAAGGGAAACAAAAGCAAAAGTAAACTATTGTGACTGCATCAAAATAAAAAGCTTCTGCACAGCAAAGGAAACAGTCAACAAAACTAAAAGGCAACCTATGGAATGGGAGAAGATATTTGCAAATGATTTATTCCAGTAAAGGGTTAGTATCCAAAATACATAAAGAACTTATCACACTCAACACCCAGAAAACAAATAATCTAATTAAAATGGGCAGAAGACATGAATAGACATTTCTCCAAGTAAGACATCCAGATGATCAACAGACACATGAAAAGGTATTCATCATCACTTACCATCAGGGAAATGCAAATCAAAACTACAATGAGATACTACCTCACACCTGTTAGAATGGCTAAAGTCAGCAACACAGGAAACAGTGGGTGTTGGTGAGGATGTGGAGAAAAAGGAACACTGATGCACCATTGGTGGAAATGCAGACTGGTGCAGCCAATGTGTAAAACAGTCTGGAAGTTCCTCAAAAAGTTAAAAATAGTTACAGTGCCTGGGTGGCTCAGTTGGTTGAGTGTGATTCTTGATTTTGGCAGAAGTCATGATCCCAGGGTGGAATTGAGCTCTTCTTCCAGCTCCACGCTCAGTGGGGAGTTTGCTGGAGAGTGTCCCTCTCCCTCTGCCCCTCCCCCACTCACACATGAGCACTCTCTGTCTCTCTCAAATAAATCTTAAGAAAGTTAAAAATAGAACTACCCTCCAACCCAGCAATTGCACCACTATGTATTTATCTGAAGAATACAAAAACATGAATTCAAAGGGGTACATGAACCCCTATATTTATAACAGCTTTATTTATAACAGCCAAATTATGGAAAAAGCCCAAATGGCCATCGAGTGATGAATGGATAAAGAAGAGTGGTATAATTACACAATGGAATATTACTCAGCCATCAAAAAGAATGAAATCTTGTGATTTGCAAGGACATGGATGGAACTAGAGAGTATAAGGCTAAGTGATATAAGTCAGAGAAAGACAAATACTATATGATTTCACTCTTATGTGGAATTTAAGAAACAGATGAGTGGGGGGGGAAAGAAACAAATGAAGAAACTGAATTATAGAGAACAGGAAACAAACTGATGGTTATCAGAGGGGACATGGGTGGAAGGTGGGTTAAATAGGTGATGGGGATTAAGAAGTGCACTTGTTCTGATGAGTGCTGGGTGATATATGGAATTGTTGAATCACTATATTGTATACCCAAAACTAATAAAATACTATATATTTTTTATTTTTTTATTTTTTATTTTTTTTTAAGATTTTATTTATTCATTTGACACAGAGAGAGATTACAAGTAGGCAGAGAGGCAGGCAGAGAGAGAGGAGGAAGCAGGCTCCCCGCCGAGCAGAGAGCCCGATGTGGGCCTCGATCCCAGGACTCTGGGATCATGACCTGAGCCGAAGGCAGCGGCTTTAACCCACTGAGCCACCCAGGCGCCCAAAATACTATGTATTTTTTAAAAACGGGCGATGGACTTGGGGGACCTGGGTGGCTCAGTTGGTTGAGTATCTGACTCTATGTTTCAGCTCAGGTCATGATCCTTGGGGTTGTGGGATCCAGCTGCTCATGGGGCTCTGCAATCAGCATGGAGTCTGCTTGAGAGTCTCTCCTCCCTCTGCCTCTCCCCCTGCTCTTTCTTTCTCTCTAATAAGTATATTTGAGAGATACTTGAGAGAGAGAGTGAGAGAAAGCATGAGTGGGGTGGAGGGTAGAGGAAGAGGGAGAACCAAGTTCCCCACTGAGCAGGGAGCCCAGCACAGGGCTTGATCCCAGGACCCTGTGATCATGATCTGAGCCAAAGGCAGCTGCTTAACTGACTGAGCCATTCAGGCACCCATAAGTAAAAAAAAAAATTTTTTTTCAATGGGTAAAGGACTTAAATAGACATTTCTCCAAAGAAGTTATTCAGATGGCCAACAAGCAGATGAAAAGATACTTAACATCATTAGTCATTAGGGAAATGCAAATCAAAACCACAGTGAGGTACTGCTTCATAACTACTAAGCCTGGCTATAAACAACAACAGAAAATAACAAGTGTCAGCAAGGATGTAGAGAAATTGGGTCCCTTGTATGTTGTTGGTGAAAATCTAAAATGGTTCATCCACTGTGAAAAACAGTTTGGCAACTCCTCAAAAAGTTAAACATAGAATTGCTGTGTGGCCCTGCAATTCCACCTCCAGGTATATACCCCAAAGTATTGAAAACGGTTACACAAATAAGTACATCTGCACATACATTTAGAGTAGCACTATTCACAATAGTCAAAAGGTGGGCATAGCCGAAATGTGCATGGATGGATGGATAAACTCTGATGCATGTATATATATGTGTATATGTGTGTGTGTGTATGTGAATGTATTATTCAGCCATAAAAAGAAGTGAAGTACTGATACATGCTACACCGTGGATGAGCTTCCAGAACATTATGTAAGTGAAGACACAATGGTCGCATACTATATGGTTCCATTTGTGTGAAATAGCCAAATAAATTCATACAGAATCCAGATTGGTGGTTAGGATTGGGAGTGGAAAAAACCAGGTAGAGGAAGGTTTTTTACTTTGGAGTGATGGAAGTGTTTTGGAACTAGATAAAGGTTATTATTGCACACCATTGTGAATGTATTAGATGCCACTGAATTGTTCATTTTGAAATGGTTAATTTTATGTATGTGAATTTCACCTCATTATTTTGTTTTGACTGTGTTCATACAGGAGTATGAAAGGTGTCAACACTCATCTGGTATTTTTTACACGGTAGTACTGCAGTTTGTAATGTAAGAGGAGGAGGGGAGTAAAACAAAAGTTTTGGACTAGATTTTTGAAAGATTAAAACCATTTAAAGGAATCAGAAAGGTTGACAAATGGGATGGCATGAAGGAAAAAATGTAAACTAAAAAACAAATTATCACTATCTGATTTCAATCAGAAGCCAGAGTTTACCACCAAGATAACTTAAGTTCAGATTTGCTTACTAGATACAAAATGGTGGCCTGTGAGTTTTTTCAGGTTAGGTTCAAAATTATTATCTTAAATCTTTTGATAAGAACAAAGCATTTGTTGAAGAGACTTGTCTTTTTTCCATTAGATATTCTTTCCTGCTTTGTCGAAGACTAGTTGACCATATAGTTGTGGGTCCATTTCTGGGGTCTCTGTTCTGTTCCATTGATGTATGTGTCTGTTTTTGTGCCAGTACTGTACTGTCTTGATCACCACGGCTTTGTAATATAACTTGAAGTCTGGAATTGTGATGCCTCCAGCTTCGCTTTTCTTTTTCAAGATTGCTTTGTCTGTTCAGGGTCTTTTGTGGTTCCATACACATTTTAGGATTGTTCTAGCTCTATGAAAAATGCTGGTGGTATTTTGATAGGGATTGCATTACATACATAGATTGCTTTGGGTAGTGTAGACATTTTAACAGTATTTGTTCTTCCAGTCCATGAGCATGGAATGCTTTTCCATTTCTTTGTGTCCTCTTCAGTTTCTTTCATAAGTGTTCTATAGTTTTCAGAGTACAGATCTTTTACCTCTTTGGTTAGATTTATTCCTACGTATCTTATGATTTTTGGTGCAGTTGTAAATGGGATTGATTCCTTGATTTCTCCTTCTGCTGCTTCATTATTGACATAGAGAAATGCAACAGATTTCTGTCTGTTGATTTTATAGCAACTTTGCTGAATTCATCTATCCTAGCAATTTTTTGGTGGAGTCTTTCAGGCTTTCTACATAGAATATCATGTCCTCTAAAAATAATGAGAGTTTGACTTCTTCCTTGCCAGTTTGGATGCCTTTTATTTCTTTTTGTTGTCTGATTGCTGAGTCTAGGACTTCCAGTACTATGTTAAATAACAATGGTGAGAGTGGACATCCCTGTCTTATTCTTGACCCTAAAGGAAAAGCTCTCAGCTTTTCCCCATTGAAAATTATGTTAGCTATGGAAAAAGACCATCTCTTCAACAAATGGTGCTGTGAAAACTTGGACAAAAACATGCCGAAGAATGAAACTGGACCACTTTTCTACACCATACACAAAAATAAATTCAAATGGATTAAGGACCTAAATGTGAGACAAGAAACCATCAAAATCCTAGAGGAGAACACAGACAGCAATCCCTTTGACATCGGCTGTAGCAACTTCTTACTAGGTAACTTTCCAGAGACAAGCGAAACAAAAGCAAAAATGAACTATGAGGACTTCATCAAAATAAAAAGCTTCTGCACAGCAATGGAAATAATCAACAAAACTAAAAGGCAACCTTCGGAATGGGAGAAGGTATTTGCAAATGACATATCTGATAGAGTTAGTATCCAAAATCTATAAAGAACTTACCAAACTCAACGCTCTAAAAACAAATAATCCAGTTAAGAAATGGGCAAGTGTTTTCCTAAGAAGACATCCAGATGGCTAACAGACACATGAAAAGATGCTCAACATCACTCATCATCAGGGAAATACAAATTTTTTTTAAAGATTTTTTTTTATTTATTCATTTGACACAGAGAGAGAGATTACAAGTAGGCAGAGAGGCAGGCAGACAGAGAGGAGAGAGGAGGAAGCAGGCTCCCTGCTGAGCAGAGAGCCTGATGCGGGCCTCAATCCCAGGACCCTGGGATCATGACCTGAGCCGAAGGCAGCGGCTTTAACCCACTGAGCCATCCAGGCGCCCAGGGAAATACAAATTAAAACTCATTGAGATATATCACCTCACACCTGTCAGAATGGCTAAAATTAGAAACAACAGATGTTGGCAAGGATGTGGAGAAAGGGGAACCCTCTTGCACTGTTGGTGGGAATGCAAACTGGTGCAGCTACTTTGGAGAGCACTATAAAAATTCCTCAAAAATTTGAAAATAAAACTATCCTACAACCCAGCAATTGCACTACTAAGTATTTACCTGAAGGATACAAAGTCACTGTTTCAAAGGGGCACATGCACCCCGCTGTTTATAGCAGCATTATCAACAATAGCCAAATTATGGGAAGAGCCCAAATGTCCATCGACTAATGAATGGATAAAGAAGATGTGTGTGTGTGTGTGTGTGTGTGTGTATACACGCATACATATACACAGTGCAATATTATACAGTCCTCAAAAGTGAAATCTTGACATTTGCAATAACATGAATGGAACTAGAGTGTATTATGCTACATGAAATAAGTCAGTCAGAGGAAGACAAATACCATATGATTTCACTCATGTAGAATTTAAGAAATGAGACAGATTAATATAGGGGGAAAAAAGAGAGGCAAACCATAAAGCAGACTCAACTATAGAGAACAAACTGAGGGCTGCTGGAGGGGAGGTTGGCAGGGCAATGGGTTAAATAGGTGATGGGTATTAAGGAGGGTACTTGTTATGATGAACACTGGGTGTTGTATGTAAGTGTAACTTCTCCTGAAACTAATATTACACTGTATGTTAATTCACTGGAATTTAAATAAAAACTTGAAAAAAAAAAGAACAAAGCAGCATATTACTAAGTGATTTCATTGATGATTTCAAACATAAGTTAGTAAAATTAAGCGATGGAGTTTATATATTTCTAGAGGAAAATACTCCTTTGTGTGGCTATGGGAAGAGAGGGCAGATGCACTTACATATGCAACATTCTTTTGACTTAGAATTTCAGTGTATATATCCTTAGAGAATCCAGTGGGTAGGAGAAATTACTGTAATTAGCTGAACTAATGTTACTTGAGTTCAGTGCAGCAACACAAATACCAAAAAGATGAATGCAAAGTATGTCATGTGCTTACTTAGGCTATAATACAAATCACCTATAAACTATTCAGGGAATTTTTGTATATTGATTTTAACCCCCAGTGGTGACTGATTTTTCCACTGTGTTTTTGTTATTGTTTTTTGTCTTTGAGGTAAAGGAGTTGTGCTGTGCCAGACCGAAAAAAATGCCCATTTTTGGCAGAATAAGAAAGTTAACACTCTTCTTTGATTGCAGATGATGAAAGCCATGAACAAGTCCAATGAGCATGTCCTGGCAGGAGGTGCCTGCTTTAATGAGAAGGCAGACTCTCATCTTGTGTGTGTACAGAATGATGATGGAAATTATCAGACCCAGGCTATCAGTATTCATAATCAGCCCAGAAAGGGTGAGTATTTGAGCTGACTGACATGGTGTAAGAATTGTACTGGACTTGGAAAGTTGAATATCTCAGCCCCATAACTCTCACTTTCTAGCTAGGTGGCCACAAACAGTTTGATGAAATTAAACTTTCCAACCTGATTCTCCAAGATTACATTGACTCCCCAAGTAGCCAGATTCAGAGTTGCAAGTGGAATCTCTACTAGTGAAGGGAACATTTTGAAAATATTACCTCAGGATATTGGCAGGGCCAGAACTGATACTTGAAGGTAGGAAACTAGGCCCCTTAGAATATGCTTAGGTAGATTTGAAGCTTGTTGAATGGCCATATCCAAAGAATATTAATTAATAGGTTGACTGGATTTTGAAAGAAGGCTTCTTAGTTCAGTAGTACTCAAAGTGTGGCCTCATCACTGGGGAGATTGTTAGAAATGAAGGATCTATACCCCAAATCTGCTAAATTAGAATTTGTTTTTTAACAAGGCCCTGTGTTCAAATGCATATTGAAATTTAAGAAGCTTTGCTTACGGTGGCATTCCTTAAGGTATCTTATCAGGTTCTATGGTTTTAAAAAATAAATAAGTGAAAGTCTTACATAACACATTAAACTGAGAAGTCCTATGTTAAACAAGTTGAAACAGATTTCTTTACTACAGGACTTTTCACAGCCTTTAACAAGCTGATGTGTATTATAATTTTCCAAAAGGAAGATAGTGTCTGGCCCTTCCCAAATTTATTTGACTATGAATCTTGTTTTTCTTCAGAATATTTCCCATAACTAGCTTTCTTTAGTATGCTTTATGAAACACTTCTCTGGCTGACAGTGACGTAGGTCACTGTCTTCAGTATATTTTTTCCATCGGTTGTTTAGTAAAGGCATAAAAGTTCTTTGTCACATGTATATTCAATATGATATCCAAAATAAGGTGGATAATAAGTCCACAGTGCTATTAGTCAAATGATACCTAGAATATTTGAATTAAGTTCTGGATATCATTAATGTAATTGATGATATCCATTGATAAAACTGGAGGTTCTTTAGAGAATGATTCAAGGCCTGTGAAAAATTTGGGAACTAGGTCAAAGAAGATCTTTTGAATAAAGTATACTTGTTTAATCTGGAAAAGTCTAGATTGGAAGAGGGTGAGAAATAGCTATTTTTAGCTCTATTTTTAAGGCTTTCTAGTATGTGAAAATAAGATTCAGTTTATTCTGTATAGCTACAAAAGGGCAGAACCAGCATCACTGAGTGACAGTTACAGGAATCTAGATCTGGACTTAATTTGAGAGCACATTGTATAAGGCCGAGAGGTATCCAGAAGTAGAATGGACTGCCTTGTGCCATTGTGGGCTCCTTGTCACTAGGAGTCTTTGATAAAGGCTGGATGTCCTCCTGTTAGAGATATTGCAGGGCCAGTGGGCAGGGGGTTGGATTACTTAGTCCATTTTAAGATGTAGAAGAGCATAAGGGCTCCTGGCTGGCTCAGTGGATGGAGCATACAACTGTTGATCTCCCTGTTATAAGTTTGAGGCCCATGTTGGGTGTGGAGATTACTTAAAAAAAAAAACAAAAACATGGGCGCCTGGGTGGCTCAGTGGGTTAAAGCCGCTGCCTTCGGCTCAGGTCATGATCCCAGGGTCCTGGGATCGAGGCCCACATCGGGCTCTCTGCTCAGCAGGGAGCCTGCTTCCTCCTCTCTCCTCTCTCT
>LNAC01000087.1:2355591-2529067 GCA_002007465.1 Ailurus styani | reverse complement strand
AAAAACAAAAACAAAAACAAAAAACCTGTAGAGGAGCATAGTGAAATTTTCTTTCTTTCTTTCTTTTTTAAGATTTTATTTATTTATTTGACAGAGAGAGACACAGCGAGAGAGGGAACACAAGCAGGGGGAGTGGGAGAGGGAGACACAGGCTTTCCCGCAGAGCAGGGAGCCCAATTCGGGGCTCCATCCCAGGACTCTGGGATCATGACCTGAGCTGAAGGCAGACACTTAATGACTGAGCCACTCAGGTGCCCCTGTGGTGAAATTTTCTTAAAGTTAAATGTGAGGGTGCCTGGGTGGCTCAGTGGGTTAAAGCCTCTGCCTTTAGCTCAGGTCATGATCTCAGGGTCCTGGGATCGAGGCCCACATCGGGCTCTCTGCTCAGCGGGGACCCTGCTTCCTCCTCTCTCCTCTCTCTCTGCCTGCCTCTCTGCCTACTTGTGATCTCTCTCTCTCTCAAATAAATAGATAAATAAAATCTTAAAAAAAAAAAAGCTAAATGTAATTGTCCTTTCTTTTATGATGTAACAGGTGTTTGTCTTTTAAGAGGTTTTTTTTTTTTTTTAAAGAACTGCACTAGGTCAATAAAATGGTTGCCAACCATATCTGTATCTTCAAAAATTTTATCTAAAAAATATATATATTAGATGAGGGGTTAGCAAACTTTTTCTGTGAGTGACTGGGTGATAAATACTTTAGGCATTGCAAGCCTGTGGTCTTTGTCACCAGTTACTCAATTCTGGCATACTTCAAAAACTGCCACAGACAATATGCAAATGAGTGGACATGACCGTCTTCCGATAAAATTTTACTTACAAAGAATAGGCTCCAAGCCAAACAGATTGTAGTTTGCCAGGCCCTAGACTTGACCACTGAGATTTCTTTGTAAGATTCTTTAATTCTTGATTGGAGGGAGAGAAAAACAAAATGAGGAGTATATCTTAAATCTTCATTCCTAGGGGCGCCTGGGTGGCTCAGTCTTAGGCGTCTGCCTTCGGCTCAGGTCATGATCCCAGGGTCCTGGGATCGAGCCTCGCTTTGGGCTCCCTGCTCAGCAGGAAGCCTGCTTCTCCCTCTCCCACTTACCCTGCTTATATCCCCTCTCTCAGTGTCTCTCTCGCTTGCTCTCGTCAAATAAATAAATAAAATCTTTTAAAAACAACAACAACAACAAACTTCATTCCTAAAGCTATCATAGCCATCAGAATTACTGGTTATTTGTATTTTGTGGTGTATAGAGTTGATGTTTTTTGTTTTTTGTATGATGATGGTTGGAGTTACCAAATATCAAATATTTCATTATTGTTCTCAGTCTTTATATCTCCAGGTCAACACTGAACTATTTATATTCCATTTTAGTGACAGGTGCCAGTTTCTTTGTGTTCAGTGGCGCTCTGAAATCTTCTTCCGGATATCTTGCCAAATCCAGTATTGTGGAAGGTAAAGAATAAATTATTTACTGCATGTGTATTAGTTTAGTCCTAATTATACAACTAAAAAGTAAGGGATGTTGGAGTGCCTGGCTAGCTCACTTGGTAGAGCATGCTACTCTTGATCTCAGGGTCCTAAGTTCAAGCCCCATTTTGGGCATAGAGCTTACATAAATAATAGTAATAATAATAATAATAATAATAATAGAGTTTAAAAATAAAAAGCAAGGGATGTTAAGTGAAACCATGATGCTTCTATGTAGACTTCTGACTCCTGTTATGTATTCAGTAGCATCTTAGTCCTAAGCTAATTAATACTGTCATATAGGTGCTCAGTTCTCCAAAGAAAGAAGTCATAGAGATATCATGGGACAGTAACATAAAAATTAAGAGGTGGCCTTTCAGAGCTCTGGGGTAGGGTACCCCAGGGGACATAGTCTGGTTCAAATCTCTCATTGGACTCCAATATGCAAGTATGTAGATGAAGTTCAGTTTGCCTTAACTCACAGGAGTGCTGTGGTCATCATTTGGGGTACAGAATGGGATGCGGTTACTGCTGGTTTGCTATAATTAGAGTAGACATGACGCATATCCTGACAAAAGCTAATGGGAGTTAATGAAAGGCTAATGAGCATACTGTTTATTTTCTTTGTCAGTTGATTCTTCCTGTATTTTGATCTGGTTACCTTGATCTGGTCACTCTTGGTGTATAACAAATTTACTCAGAACTTAATGGGTTAAAGCAACTATTTTAAAATGTTCACGGATTCCTCTGGGTCAGGAATCTTGACAAGGTAGTGCAGGGATGACTTAACTCTGCTCAGTGATGTTCAGGGCCTCAGTTGGGATGACTTGATAGCTGGGGGCTCAAATTATCTGAAGGTTTGTTCACTCACATGTCTGGGGCCTGGCCTGGGTTGTTTTGAAGACAAGGAGTGGAGATGAAGTACTCATGCTTTGACTCCCTAGCGTGCCGCGGCGGCCTTGGGGTAGCCTGACTTCTTACTGCAAGCACATGTGTTCTAGCAAAAGGCAGAAGCCAAGTTGCTTCTTATCACCCAATCTCAAAGGTCACACGATGTCACTTCCACCACACTCTAGTGTTGGAAGTAGTCATAAGCCTTCTCAGGTTCAAGAGGAAAGGAATTAGACTCCACTTCTTAATGGGTAAATGTAAAGGTAGCATTGTGAGAGAGCATGTGAGACGGGAGATATTGTGGTGACCTTTGGAAGGTACAGTCTGCCACACATGCTGACAGGTTTTCATTTCCACAGTAGTTTACTCCGGTGCCCTGTCTGAAAGCTGAACTCCAGTGTGTTCACTGAAATACAGAGACAGTTTTACCTGTGTTAATAGATATTGGCTTTTACCTCCTTTATCGGTAAGCTTAATTAAACAACTGGCAAAGAGCAAAGTACATTAATATTTTACAACTGAATTTCACAATTTTGACTACAAAGCAGAAGCATGCTATTAAGAAATTGTTAAGAAATCTAGGAGTTAAATAGTCACTGGTCTTAAGTGACTATTTAATGCCTGTGTGATCAAGTATTGACTACATTTGAAATTGTGTCTTGACAAGAAGATTAAAAAAGCACCCATTAAATGTCGTGGAAATGATGATTTGAACTGACACAGATCCTTACAGTGCAAAATATTGTGTTTAAAAGTTATGTCTGTGTCTTTGGATTGGGAATTTCTTAGGTCTTGTATTTCACTGTGTGTCAGTTGAACACTGGCTGCCTGTTCATGAAATTTTTATCGAATCTTTTATGGAATTATTTTAGTTGACGAAATTTTGTGTCAGGGAAGCAGGGTAATTGCTCAACATGTGTCAGCTTTCACCCTGAATTTCAGTGTTTGCCTTTGACTTGGGTTGGTAGCAGGCCAAAAATAGTTACCATGTGTTAGCTGCATGGTGGCTCACGTGAAACACATGTGGTAGGTTTGCCTTGTTGCTAGCCAGTGAATGGATTTATCCCTTTTACTACTATTGTTTACTCAGTGACTTATTTAACAAACATTCACTGGGCATTCACTGTATGCCGGGCAGTCATAGGAAGGTGAGAGACACAGAGGTGCAAACACTGAAATATGATTTAGAGCATGATAAAGGCAAGAGTGAAAACAGTTCTATCAGTCCAGAAGAGGGATGTGACTGCGTGTAAGTTTTCCCTTTGAGCGGTCTAAGGAGAAACTCAGTTGTATCTGAAGTGAAATCAACAGGCGAGTGTTTTAAGCAGAAGCCATCTTGGCGTTTGCTCCTCATAGCACTCTCAGAAGTAAGAGGTTTTCAGCTTAAAGAACAAAACCTCTTTATATCTGTCAGCTTTAGAGAGGAGTGAAGAGTTTTACATTTAATTCTAAAGGAATTTGCTAGGTACTGTGATTCATCTGCCCCTCTCCCTGGCTTTGCGTTGTTTCCATCTATATGATCTTGGTGCTCATTCTCAGATGGCGTTATGGTCCAGATCACAGCAGAGAACATGGATGCCTTGAGGCAGGCATTGCGAGACATGAAGGATTTCACCATCACCTGCGGCAAGGCGGACGCTGAGGACCCCCAGGAGCACATCTACATCCAGTGGGTGGACGATGACAAGAACGTCAACAAGGGGTAAATGCGGAGTACTTTCCTTATTGTGGCGTTTGGTTATGGGCTGGGCTCTGGGTTTTGTCTACACTGGTGTTTTTAACTTCACTGAAAACCCAAAGAGAAAGGACTGCTTTGTATATATAACATAAAATTTTAAATTTCTAGTTTTTTGGCTTAATTTCTGAAGGAGTTTCTCTGCATATTTTTGGAGAAGGGTGGAGGGAAGGAGTTGATGAAACAAAGCAATCCTCTGAAGTTATCGACATAATAGTAATAACTTAAGCCTTTTATGGTTTTATAAAAAGAAAGCCCTTTTGCTAACATTGTTTCATTTGAGACAATAACTAGTGTTGTTTTTTTCATATTATAGATGAGTAAACAACCACCTAAAGGCTCAATGACTCCACAGAGCCAGGAAGTGGCAGGGCTGGGACTTAAAACCACCTCCTTAGGCTTCAAGTCCTATACTCTTTCCCAGTATATGGCAGCTCTACTCTGAGGGCCCAAGCCAAAACTTTGGAGTCATCTTTGACAGTTCTTTTTCTCTCACACCCTACACCTACCCCAATGGTAAATCCTGGTACTCTTATATTTTACAGCATATATGTTATATATCCTGTTACATTTTACTTCAACATGTATCCAGAATCATAATACCTCTCCGGCTACCACCCTGGGTTCAGGCCACCATCATTTGGTCTGGGTTATTGGGTTATTCAGTTGGCTTTCTTGTTTCTAGTCTTCAACTGCTCCTGCCCCCCAACCTAATCTGTTTCTAATACAGCAGTCAGAGCAATGTTCCTCCTCTGCTCAGAACCCACCACTGGCTTCCAGTATCATTCAGGGTAAAAGCCGAAGTGTTTTCCAACTTCTGTGGCCTCACACCATCTGCCCACCCTCTTGCCTCACAGAAGCAACACCTGTCTTCTTGCCTGAACACATCAACTCTACTTCTGCCCTCTTTCATCTTGTACTGTGTCCCTCAGTAGCCAAGATAGCCAAATGAGTCCTTTTTCACCACCTTCAGGTTTTTTTCTAAAAAAATCATTTTCTCAGTAAAGCCTTCTTTGGCCAACCTATCTAAATTGTAATCCTCCCATGCAGATTTCTTCTCTCGCACTCCCAATACTTCCTGTCCCCCTTTCTTACGTTATATTTTTCAAGAGAACTTATTCTCTAACATAAAATACATTTTCACTTATTTTATTATATTGCCCCTGGCATGTAAACTCCATAAGAGCAGGGATTTTTTTTAAGGAGTTTATTTTTTATTTTTTAAAAGATTTTATTTAAGAGCCAGAGAGAGCACGAGCGGGTGGCGGGGGTCAGGCAGAGGGAGAAGGAGACTCCCTGCGAGCGGGGAGCCTGTTGTGGGACTCAGTCCTGGGACCCTGAGATCGTGACCTAAGCCAAAGTCAGGTGCTTAACTCCACTGAACCACGCAGATGCCCCAGGGGCAAGGATTTTTGTCTGGTTTATTTATTGCTGTATCACCACACCTAAAACACTGTCTGGCACCGAGTAGGTGCTTAAAAAATTGATTGACTGACTATATCATACCTCTTTGTATTAAACTTTTTACCATCCAATCCAACCCTTTTTGCTTCAGGCAATAATTCTATGTGTAGGTCTCTGGAAGTACAAAAACGAATTCCACAAACTCCCTGCTGATAAGTGGTTCAGTCTGGTTTTGAAGATAGTTATAAATAAGTGCATCCAAGTATGCTCATAGAAAACTCTATAGGAGGGTGCCTGGGTGGCTCAGTGGGTTAATGCCTCTGCCTTCAGCCCAGGTCATGATCTCAGGGTCCTGGGATCGAGGCCCGCATTGGGCTCCCTGCTGGGCAGGGAGCCTGCTTCCTCCTCTCTCTCTGCCTGTCTCTCAGCCTACTTGTGATCTCTCTCAGTCAAAAAAAAAAAAAAAAAAAGAAAAGAAAAGAAAAGAAAAGAAAACTCTATAGGATACAGTAAAGAAAAGAAAGAAAAGAGGAAGCTTGGTGGAGGTACTAGGGCAGTATTCAAGAAGGCCTTCATAGATAAATGATGCTAATTGAGCTGAATCTGGTAAGATGAGTAGGTATTTGCCACATGGTTGTGGCAGAGTGGGCATTCCAGTCTGAGAGAATGGCAGGAGCAAAAGCACATAGAGGGAGGGCATTTACAACACGGCACACCAGATTTTTAAAAAATCTCTTAAGCTTTTGTTATTGAACAAAAGCAATTTCTAAATCAATGAGTACATTTGCATATTTTACAAATAGCCCTTTATCTTCTTATAGTTCACTGGAAATTTTAATTTCAAAATCAGTTTGTGTTGAATTCTCTAATATAGTTGGAAATTAACATGGTTATTAGGACCAAAAAATTGAAAATCTGATACCATAAGGTATCAGTAACCAATAACAGGTAGGTTGCCCCTTCCTACAGCAAGTACCAGTGGCAGCATCTTAGAAAACAGGACAAGAGCTAATTAGGGAAGACTCTTGAATTCTGGAGGTGTGTGTGTGTGTGTGCTCTATGAATTGAATGTTTTCCAGCTTGTCCCTCTGTGTCTGGATACCCTCTCTCAAAATACTCCAATCAACAAAGAGTCCCCTTAAAAAAAAAAAAAGATTTTATTTATTCATTTTAGGGAGAGAGAGAACATGAGTGGGGAGGGGGAGGAGAGGGGGGGAGAGGGAGAAAGAATCTGAAGCAGACTCCGCCCTGAGCACAGAGCCCAGTGTGGGGCTCAGTCTCACAACTACGAGATCATGACCTGAGCCAAAACCAGGAGTCTGATGCTGAACCCACTGCGCCACCCAGGTGCCCTAAGAGTGCCCTTCTTTGATACTGTTGTTTCATGAGTTAGAAATTAATTTCAGTGTTGTTTAAATAATTTTAATTCAGGTGAATGAAATGAATCCCTGATATCGAAGTTTAAGTTCAATTTGATCTTTTTACATAGAGATTAAAAAACATAAACAGATTTGAAAATTGTTAGGAAGAGTTTGGAATCTTTGTGACAATTATTTTGAATTCTCATCAGAATGAGTGTGAGTCTCTACCTATTTATACTTGCTATATTTTGGAGAGGAAATGACTATAAAAAGTGGCCTTTCCATTCAGGAATCTAGGAGTAATAATTTAGCACTAAAGGGAATTTGTTGTAATAATAATAATATAAATACTTGTTCATAAGCTCACACCAGCACTGTTATAATAACATACTTGGTCAAATAATTCTTTTAATCAATAAATATTTATTAAACTCCTACATTCTAAGCAGTGTGTCAGAACTGGGAATACAGCATACAGAGGTGAGTGTATCATATTCCCTCCCCTTAAGAAGTTCATTTGTGAGGCAAATGTGTGAATGTGTTTATGGTCAGGAGCAGAGTGTGTGACAGCAGAGGGGAGAGCGAGATTGGATGGGTGGCCATACCCTCACTGAATTTGGGAAGGAATGCTGGGAGAGAGAGCACGTTTTAGTAGGTAGTTTTTTTTACATTGAAAGAACAAACTTCTAGAATCATGGCTCCTTTTTTATATGTATTCTTTGAATTATTTCCGTGCACAGGCCCCTCCCACAAGAGCTCTATTCATGTACATTTTTGTGCAGTGTCTTCTTACCATATGTTGCTCAGATGTGTTCAGCAAAGCACCCAGTGAAATTAGTGGTAAGACTTGATAAGAGAAGTGGTTTTTCTAACTTCAAGAGCTGCTTCCATCTCTTTCCTTTGCCTTTATTGTAGTGTTATAAGTCCTATAGATGGGAAGTCCATGGAGTCTATAACAAGTGTGAAGATATTCCATGGATCAGAATATAAAGCAAATGGAAAAGTCATCAGATGGACAGAGGTAAGGAAGTGAAACTTGGCATCCTTGATCCCCTTTGAGTACAACTTTTTGCAAGGTTCAGAGACACACTGTAGGCTGATTCTGGAGGATAAGAAAAGAAAATGTCTCTGTTTACCTTCGATACTCCAGTTCCCTCTGGCCTATCTTAGCTCACCAGGAAGAAATGCCACCAAGTACAGCCTGTAGCAATCTGATTTCTCTTCCTTTTTATGAACAAGCTTTTAGAGATTTGTTTGCATTAGAATTCAAGGATGCTTCTCTGCATAGTATATACCATCTTTTCTGTATTCTTCAGAATGCTGGGTTAGTACTCACAGTTAAAAGTTTCTTAGATAACAGTCTTTAAAAAATAGGCTTATTTCACCAATAAGAAAACTAAAACTCAGAGACTCAGTAACTTGTCCAAGATTACAAGGCAAATAAATAATGACAAAGTTCTGCTTCAGACTTAGATCCAGCCAACTCCCAAGTTCTTTTCCACTGTACATTCCCTTACCTGAAAGCTGTAGGAGAGGCTAACTGGGAGTGAGAGGAGCAGACTCACTGTATGTGTGTACATCTCAGACAAATCAGGAAATTTATTCTCTGAGAATAAACTGGTAGGTTGTAGGTCTCTTAATTTCTTTTGAACCTGAGTTATACTCCTCCATAAAATAAAACATTAAATTATAAGACTTCTAGAATTCCTTGAAGCCTTAAAAGTCTTAATTTAAAAAAAAAATCTGACTTCCAGCTTTTCCATTTTACATACAAGGTAACTCAGGCTAAAAGAGGTTTGATGCTTTACCCAAGTTCACACAGCTGGTTCATGAGAGCAAGAGACTAAACCTGGTTCTCCAATTCTCGATCTTTTGTTCCAAATAACTTATCCTTCATACCACCAGGCCCAGTGTTTTCATATTGCAGCTCAGTGGTCCTAGCAGTTTGCTTTGTAATGATTATCCCTTTGACAGATTTCAAGTAGTGCAGAGTCTGGACCATGTGAAACGCTTTCTCACAAGTAGTTTGACCTCTTCTCCCTCCATTTTGCTCCCCAGTAATCTGGTGAGGTAGCAGTGACCCATCTCATTTGCATAATGAGAAAACAGGCACAGAGGCCTGGCAGAGCAGGGGACAGAAGTCTTCTGATGCTCACTGTGGAGCTCTGCTCATCATCTCATGGCCATTTCATCTCACTAATGCATGGGACTTCTGGGCTGCCCCCTTTGTAGTACTCCTAGCATAAGTCACCTAGCAGTAAGCCAGGGGGTAGCATATATAAGCATTGTGTGTTTGCATATCTGTATCTTCTATATTATGATTTTGTATCATTTACAATAAGCTGGGAGGACAGGGTCTTTCTGTTTTAAAGGCGTAATTTGGCATTAAGAAGTCAAAGACTTGCTCGTGACCCTCCTCTAGGTGACTAGGACTCATGTCTCTCAGTTCCAACTTTGCTGTGCTTCTGATTCTGTCTAGTGCACTGCTCAGCTTGCTTACTATAAGGGCACTAATGGTTCTGGCCTCAGCAGTGGCATGGCCTTGTGACAAGAAAACTCTGTGATGCAAGGCCAAAGACTTAGATTCTTGAATTGGCCTTGCCTCTAAGGACTTCTGTGCACTTGAGCAAGTCATTTCTCTTCTCTGAGTGATCTGTAATATGAAGGGCTTGGGTCATATAATCCCTAAGAGCTGTTCTCTTAGATTCCAAGATAATTTTTGCAGAATATTGTCCACATAAAAGGATTACCTTTTAGAAGTACACAATGCTAAATGTAAGCCTTTTCTGGTTCTCAGTAGGAACATAGCATTATGACCATGGCTGAGACCAGGGAGATAGGCAGGTCAGGTCTCCCTGCACATTTTAGGGGATCAGGGTACTCATACACAGTGGGCTCATGCACTTGTTTTTTCCCCCCACATCTCCTGGGCACAAGGCTAAAAGTCTCTTCTGTTTGAGGAACAGGTGTTTTTCCTAGAAAATGATGACCAGCACAGTTGCCTGAGTGATCCTGCTGATCATAGCCGATTGACTGAGCATGTTGCCAAGGCTTTTTGCCTTGCTCTCTGTCCCCACCTTAAACTTCTGAAGGAAGATGGAATGACTAAACTAGGACTACGTGTGACACTTGACTCAGACCAGGTAAGAAAAAATCTTAGGTAGCCTTGGAAGCTGGGTTTGAACAGGTCAGTTTTCTGACATGTGAGTTTTCCTGAATCTGGGTCTTCTGGCCTTCCTCTATTAGTATTGTACCTACATGGGCTACCTGGTGAGATTCTCTGAACCATTTGAACCTTGGCTTCCTCACCTGAATGTCTTCCAAGGACTTAGTTGTGTGAGGTAAGGATAGGAAGTGTGTTGAGGACCTGCTGGCCTGTGTGGATGGCTTCAGTGCTCCTCTTTGACTCCCCAGTTCCACCCTTCAGGAATCATTCTGCTGCCCCAAGCGAGCAGGTTCCAAGCTGTCCTGTATCCTGTTTTCTTAATTCAACTGCAGCTGGCTTCTGCTCACAGACCTCTGCCCCTCTCAGTCCTTAAGGTAGGACTGTCAGCATTTTCCTGCTAGTCAGTGGATGAGGACTAGATCTATTTCCCCACTAGTTTTCCTGTCAGCTTGGGTCTCCTGTGGCCAGGCTTCCCTTCCTGTCTTAATATTTTTGTATGCGGTTTATAAAAACAGTCCATCATCCCCCCCATTCCTTTTCCCAGTGTCTCTCTCCTGTGGCCCTGTATTCCAATCTCTATTTTTTTTTTTTTTGGATTTTGGATCCCTGTGACATGTCCCATTGCTCATGCTTGAATGGAGAGTTGTGTCATTATCAGGGAGAATGTGAAAGGTTATGATTGGGCTCCATTTACTGCCTAGTCATCAGTCAACATATTTATTTCCTACTTAAGGTCTTGACCAATGAGGTACTAATAAGCATATCAGGGTAATACAAATGAGGTATCCTTTCTTGAATGATACTGATAACCTAGTTGGAGAATTGCCTTACATAAAACAATTAAAGAACAAGCATTTTTCTGCTAAATGTGCGAGCATCTTTAGGACAGGGGCCCTGTTATATTCCTCTTTGAATCCATGTGTGTGTAGGTGCTCGGAAAATGGCTTGTGAGTGGATGGATGGATGGGAGAACAGATGTTCAGTTCCTGCTGTTAGGGAGTTGTACCTTGTATATTTCTCATTTTAATTTCCACAACCAAAAGTTTAGGTATTGTTTCTGACATTCCATACCTATCTGTGCTGCTCCCCTGCCTCCTGTCCTTTCCTGGGAAACTAAGGCCTTAACAGGTTAAATGTCTTACCAAAGGTCTCACAGCTAGCTACCCACTGGTGAAGCTAGGATGAATACATTACAGGCTGATAATAAATGACAATTTAGGGAAGAGAAGGAGAACCTTGTGTTCACTGCTATGTGTCTAACCCGTGGCCAAGGACATCTCCTTTCCAGCTCAGCCTCCTTGGCTCTCAGCCTTCTCTGTCCAGTAACCTGTCATCCCCTTCTGTCTGTGCCGTAGGTTGGCTACCAAGCAGGGAGCAATGGCCAGCCCCTTCCCTCGCAGTACATGAACGATCTGGACAGCGCTTTGGTGCCAGTGATCCATGGAGGGGCCTGCCAGCTCAGTGAGGGCCCCATCGTCATGGAACTCATCTTTTATATTCTGGAAAACATCGCATAGACAGAGAGGACTTCATTGTTTTTCTGTTCAGACCTGTTGCAACAGCAGTCATACCCAAATCATTTGCACTTTAGAACTGGAAGATTAAGCTTTTGTTAACACTATTAAATAGGGGGGTGGGGTGGGAGTGGGAATTTGGGGGCAGGGGAGGGAAAGGGTGGTTGGGGGGACAGATGTTCCATAATTCTGAGTCTTCTATGCATTGTCCACCAAGAAGATCTGGGCAGCTTCTGTTACTGCACAAGTTATGCTATCCTTGCCGCTAATCCCTTTCCGTTACTGTTTAGACAAAAATCCTGCTCCTCTAAGATTTACTTATGGTCTTGTGCTCAGAAATGCTCAAATGGGTACAATCATCACCAAGGATGGGGCTGGGAGGGCAGAGGGGAAATAATAAAAGAAGCATTGGTCTTGCACTCTTTGTACAGAATTGATATAAAAAAGGAGACTTCCACACTGCTTTTGTCCCACTTACATCACAGTGACTTCAAGTAGAATTCACACTTAGATTTTTGTGTTTTTTATCAGATTATTCATTGAAGTCAATCAGAAACCCAGCGGATTCTCTCTTCTATCTAAGGAAGAGCAACTTAGTCTAAGTGAGGTCACTTGGATAGCAGAGCTGAATTCAGGATTGCTCAGGATCTGCCCGAGTGAATGGCAGGTATGGAAGTGGGCCTTTCTGTGAAAACTGACAAAGTACACTCAAGACATTTTTAGTTCTACACTAGAGGTATTAAAAAAAACATTTTATTGAGAGATAATTTAAACTTCCAGGAAAATGGCAAATACAAAAAAGCCTACATAGCTTTACCTAGATTCACCTATTTACATATTAACATTTTGCCTCATTTGCTTTAGCTTTCTCTCTCCACAGAATAAGGCATTTGAGAGTAAGTTGCATATATCATAGTCTTATACTCCTAAATAATGTTTAATTCCTAAAAATAACATTGTCCTGCATAACTGCAACTTTACCTTAATAGGCTCTTTGAACTAGCATCTATCCAGTCATGTCCTTCAGAGCATTTTCTGTCCAGTAAAGCTTCCAGCCTAGGATCAGACTCAGTGAGTAGCTGTCCTGACTCACCTTTATGTCATCAATATTGGTAGTGAGTGTAGGTTCCTCCACCCTATTTTCTAATAGAAAATGCCTCATTTTGTGCTTTCTCATAATTAGAATCTGTGCATTCTTGGCATTCTTTAGCAGTTATGCTTGGTCATCTGTAAGCAAAAGCCCTTCCTTCTTTCCTATTTATTCATTTAATTTTCTTTGTGGACCCATGGATCACTTTTTGAGTGATCTAATTCATTATTTTGGTGCTCAAATGGTCTCAGCTTTGGCCAGAAAGCTCTTTCAAGCTAGCTCCTACATCCTTGTAATATGCTCCTACCATTTTCTTTTTTTAATTTTTTTAAAAAAATATTTGAGAGCGAGCATGCATGCACAAGCTGGAGGAGAGGAAGAGGGAGAGAGAGAAGCAGGTTCCCTCCTGAGCAGGGAGCCCGACGTGGGGCTTGATCCCAGGATCCTGGGATCATGACCTGAGCAGAAGGCAGATGCTTAACTGACTGAGCCACCCAGGTACCCCTATCATTTTCTTTTTGAAGACGTCCTTTTCTGGCCTAAGAACATGTTCCCAGCTCACCTTGTTTACTTTGCCTCAGCTTTCAAATCCGCCATGGTTTCTTTTAGTGGGAGTGGTATTAGAAACCAAAATATGGTTTACCCTTGATGTATGTAATATATGTGATCATCTTCTCTGTTAAAAATTTTAGTCACGAACCAAATGGATTTCACAACTTGGTTTGAAAAATACTGGTGTAGGGCAACTCCTTTGTCACTGCCATCTTCTCGAAGCCCTAGCCAAGCAGGAGTCAGTCCATCTGCACTAAAAGCTTATCTCTAAGAATCCCCTAGAAGTTAATGCAGGCCTCTGGGACGGTGAAATTCTGCTCTCCAGTGGCTAGAGTTGGGCTTAGCATTTGGCAGTCACAGGCTGTGGAACTACAACAGAATAGTTTTCCAAACGGAGGCCCAGAGACCTGGCCTTGTACGTGTGTTCAGCTAAGTTCATCCCTCTTCCATGGTGGTGGGGGGAGGAGGGATCCACGTTCTACCATCTATCTCTCCATAGGCTTTGTTGGTGGTAGCTGCAGAGATCTGTGATTGTGACCTTTCCCAGAGACTCAGAGGTACTCAGAACTTCTAAGGGAAAAAAAAGCAGATGCCTACAGCATACCAACTTGTAAGGACTGAGCCCTGGAACCACCACCCACCAAACCTGACAGAAACAGGAAACACTTAATAGGGGCCTGTGTTTGGGGTATAAGATCCAGAATGGTCTACATATATCTTAGAAGTTCAGAGCTACAGGAGCTGGTTCCATTTTCCTATGAGAGTTTATCTTCATGCTCAGTACATTTTGCAGTTGTATCTGTTTCTTCTGGATCGTGCAAGCTTTTGAATTCTACTAAGGACAAGCTCTGGCCCTGCAGAGCCAAGGCCATTCTCAACTGTATAAAATATCCTTTGTTTAGTAAAATCATCTTGTGGAGTTAAGCATAAAGAAACCAAAGCTGGTTTACTTTTTTCCCTTGTTTTATCTATTTCTATAAATTGTATGTTGTAAGAATGATGTAAAGTAGAAGGCTAAAACCTGCATTTCTAAATAAGTGAAATATTTCTAGAACATAAAGACTGAGATATAGAGATCCTTACAAAGAAGTAAATAATTGCCAGTCTGGTAACTTACTAAATTTTTAAAAAATACTGATTGAATTTTCACCAAATGTTAGGCAATGCAGGTTCTCCATGTATTTTTTTTTTTTAAAGATTTTATTTATTTATTTCACAGAGGGAGAGAGATCACAAGGAGGCAGAGAGGCAAGCAGAGAGAGAGAGGGGGAAGCAGGCTCCCCGCTGAGCAGGGAGCCCGATGCGGGCCTCGATCCCAGGACCCTGAGATCATAACCTGAGCCGAAAGCAGAGGCATTAACCCACTGAGCCACCCAGGCGCCCTTTCCATGTATTTTTATCAGCACTTTCTGAGCACCTACTGGTCTCCAGGGCTACAGATATATGGGACTTTGCCCTGTGTAAGTTCCCATCTAGTGTCTTCCCTCATCCACTGTGGTTCCTGAATGCTGGTGGGCCCAAAAATTTCCAATTTCTATCATAACTAGTCCCTAGGGAATAATTTATGCATCTAATGTGTTTCAGTCATCAGGCAATCTGCTGAACATTGTTTCTGTAGTATGTTTATAGTAGTGGTTTCTATTTTAATAATGTAATGAGATTTCTAGGGAGTGAATATGTGGCCAGAAGGGCTGAGGAGTGGAGCAGGAATGATAATGTCCATTTTAGAGCTGGGGAAGCTGAGGCCCTAAGAGGGAAGTATCTGTCAATGATGGAACTGGACCAGGTACAAGTTCCTCGGCTCTACAAATTTCAGCCCCACCGTTTCATCCTAAAAGAAGCTACCTTAAGGGACAAGATCTTTTAGGAGCTACGCACAATATTTAGGAAACATACTCAGAATTTGGAAGTAACAGTGTGGGTCTCACAATGGTACTATAAGAAAGGAAAATGATGTTAAGGTCACAAATACTTTGCCCTTTTAATATAAATTTCTAAAAAAAATTCTTCCATATTTTATTCAGTTCATGAATGCTGAAGAACTCATGTCTTGCACTAGATTGAAAAGAGAATTTAAAATGTGAAGTTATTTGGGTTGTGACCTGTTCCCAACGGCCATAGCTGCATTAGGACAAATCTTAGGACAAGGAGGCTGGGCAGGCTCCTCCCACTAGCCGTGACCTCTGCATGCCTTGGCTGCAACAAAGGCCTTTTAAGAATCTCAGTTTCCAAGTCTAGTGGGTGGCTTTGTCTTGCCTTTCTCAGCCTGGAGGTTCTGTTTTCCAAAAGCAAAGGGTAATAAAACAGACTGAAGTTGAATAGGTTGTGAAGGGAAATCTTTGAGGCACAGAAAACTCCTATCAAGTTGGAGTAGGGCATTTCCAAGCAGAGATTGGAGTTTAGAAACTCCTAAGGCTGGTTGGAATGTCTGAGGATAATCACAACTGTCTATCTGGCCCTCTTAGTAAGCACGGGGCAGGGTGCAAACCCTTAGGGGAAGACTAGGTTAGGGCAGGAACCCTCCTAACCACCCCTCTTTGCTCTAGGCCACCTTATAAAGGCTAATAACAACCTTTTCATTCTAGATTACTGCTTGTTTGACACACAGATATGACTGCAATTTAGTGTTAGCTCTCACATCTTTGGAAATTTTGGTAGTTCACCAACTGACCAGAAAACTTGTAGAAAAAAAGTCATTTGTCATTCCTGTTTGTTACCCATGAACAGCTCTGCTCTTAAGGCAGGAAGCATGGTCCAGCCCTATCCTGGGAAGACAAAAAAGCTCAGTCCCTGAGCTGTGCTTATGCAGTACTATAGTGACCAGTGAGCTGAATGTATTTGCTTCACTCATAGCCTTTAAAAACTACTGAGGAATGCTTTGTTGAACCTAATGCTTCAAAAAAAAGGAAAAGAAAAAAAAGATGTTAAAGTTTATTTCTAAGAAATATAGTATATTGCAGTTTTGAATATTAAATCTAAATCTACTGTTAACTATAAATCCCTCCATTGTCTCCATCCATTCAGAAAAACAAAGCCAAAGGAGAACTTCTTGGGAAGAACTAAGGTATTTCTCTAGGTGATCAGCAGAAGACATAGGCTTCTCCTTGCCCTTTCTAAAAAGAGGAAGCCACAGCAGCAGTTTCTGTCAATTAACATTACTGCCACTCTGGCTTTTAAAAGTGACAGGGAACAGGGCTTTTATTCAGGACTTTGGTAGTTACTCTGCATATAGAGTGTAAGATCCCATAAAGAATTAGACCTACTTTTTAAAATAAAAACAGCTACATAAAATTATATATTTATATATATATATATATANAAAGAATTAGACCTACTTTTTAAAATAAAAACAGCTACATAAAATTATATATTTATATATATTTTTTTCTTTTTTTTTTCTTCCAGTTAACAGTCATTTAGTCTTAGGTGCATGGACCAAACCCGAGATACAACCTTGCCCTTGCTTCCCAGCACACATTCCTGAATGTAACTTCCCTCCTCCACTGCGAGCTTTGGGAAACAGGGAGGCTAGTGCAGCAGCAGTCAAGAACCAAGGCACAGGCACAGCTGGGGTAAACTGAGTTGTGTGGGACAGGCTGCCACTGACCAAGTGGAGTCACGGAACCCTGCCCCCACCCTGGGGGGGGGTTCCCGATCATCCTCAAGTTCTCCCATCGCTTAGTGAGATCTTTTAAAGGCACATCCAGACATGTTGCAACTGGGAGCTGGGGTAAGCTACACACAGTTGCTACACAAGGGTTAAGGGGCTGGAAGACTCCATGGCACAGAGCAATGAGGCTATCTTTGCCCTGTGGGAGAGGGAGAGGGAGGCAGTGGAAGGGGGAAGGGACTCCTGGAATCCAGCCTGCTTTGGTGGGTGCCCAGAGAGGGGCTAGCAACAGGAAAGACCAGGGCTGTGTGGTCAGTAATGCACATACTTCACAGATCTTTGGTGCTTGTGTAGCAGCATCTTCCTTATGTGCAAAGGCTGGGAAAAGTATGCTCCTGCACACAGTCACTGGCCTGTTTCCTCTCCCGAGACAGAAGGTCTCCTGCACAAAGGCACAAAGCATATGCAGTAAGTCTAAACTGCAGTGAATATGCAGAGAGAGTTTAGAAAAGATTTCCTGCAGACAGACCTGGGATCTCCAGTTCACTTGAGGATCATGAGAAACTCATCCCGAGCCCTACCCAAGTTTTGCCTCTTGGTTGTCCATACAGGTGAGAAAATCCTAGGTTTTCTCCCCAGATAGGAAGGGAATATTGGAACAACCTCTGAGGGCAGAGGTTCAAGGACCCAGGCAGCTGCCCACCTTACAGGCCCCTGGGCTCCAGGACCAGCCAGTTCTCTGTGACCACTTGCACATCTTGGCCACTCAGAGGCTCCCGCAGCCTCACCTTCACCTCCAGCTTGCCCCCAGTGGGCTTCCTTCCATCTAGGACCTGTGAAGACCACAGAGAAAAATGGTAAATAAGAGTGGAGGGGGGAGGGGGCTGGGAGCAGACAGCCCCCTAGGCTCCTGAGTCAGGAAAGGAAGGAGCTCAAGTGTCCTGCAGTGTCGACACAGGAGTCTCCATTTGATGACAACCCTGCTTTTTGGTGGTTTTAGGTTGTGTTACAGAAAGTAATATATAAATGTGCCTAAGGAAAAATGCTCTGAAGTGGAGATGAGAAACCCAGAGCTCTGTCCACTCAGTTTCCGAATGGCAACTCCTGGAAAAAATGCTCTGGCTTCAAGCTACAGCCTGAAAATCACTAAGCCCAAGCCCGTACTTCACAGGCGGCCCAGGAAGAAGTGAACAGTAAGGTTACAAAGCCACTGTGTGGCAAGGCTGGGACTAGAACCCAGGCCAAGTAGCTTGCTCACCTGCAGCAGGGCCAATATGGAGCAGGCCCCGTGTAAGAACGTCTCCCCAAAGATAGGCAGGGAGTGGGGGCAGGCACACGTGGTGGGAAAAGCCCCAGCCTACAAAGGCGTCAGCAAGAATCTGGGCCAAGGCCCGCCAGGGGCATGAATATAAGTGCTTATGGAATACCCTTCTCACTGGACCTTCATTTCCTCCCGTCAGAGAGAAGCTCTCAGAGCCCCTGCCTGTGAAATTCAGTGAGTTCACAGAAGTTTAAGGAGCTGTCTGGAGCCAATTCCTAAACACAGACTAGCTACATTCTCGAGGGGTCCCCAATCTGGAACTACTTATCGGCTTTATGCCCAGAGCTTGTTCCACTTCATCATCTTGCTAGACAACTGCCCCAACCACAACTCTGCCCCCGTCAAAACCTAGGAATTTGTGCATGCCACACTGACAGCAACAATCAGACCCCTAAAAGCCCTCTAATCCACCATCCCTGGGAACTTAGATGACTCAGAGTACTGTGGAAAGAGTATCACTGCTTCCTGTTCAGTGATGCTATGGAATTTTCTCAGACCCTGTTGAGCTCTTTATTTGTGGAAAGGGAGTAGCACCTAGTCTACAGCACATTTATAGATGTCTTATAATAAATGGGCACCAAAAACCTACAATAGGGACTGCTGTTCAATGAATGTTGGCTCTTACTTGCCAAGCCCTCTGATTTGCCCATCCTTACCTCCACAATCTCTCTGATCTCACACTCATTCTCCAGCCGCTCCAGCTTCACATGGGCTGTGCCAACCAGCTTATCGCTTCTGAAGAAAGATCTGGGGAACCAAGAATCAGCAGAGTATCAGACCAGGAAGAACAGGGAAGGCAGGACTGAACCAACTGGGCCCACTGCGGGAAAACTGAGAAGCAGTAGGAGCAGCAACAGAAGCTATTCCTTCCTCCCAGCCCATCTTGGCAGCGTAACTGACCAGGGCCTCACCCTTTGTGGAAGATTTCAAACTTGATTCCTTTGCTTTGAATCACCCTCCTGAAACCCCGGTGGTTTCGGTTGATGTTTAGTTTGAAGAGCTGATCAAATTCTGCAAGAATGGGAGAAGACAAGTGGCTTGAACTCCCAAGATTTCCTGACGAAATGGAAAGAGGCTCACAGCTGGCCTTCCCCTATCTCTCTGCCTGCAATTCAGAGTCACTGCCACTAGAGGGTGGTAGAGTTTCTAGGTGCTGGCCTAGAAGTCCAATTTTTGTACTCTTTATTAGACACAGATTCTACCAAAATGGGAAGGACTTGGGTTCAAGTCCCATTCCTACCACCTCCTTGCTATGGGGCCCTAGGCAAGTTCCTCTACCTCCCTGAGCCTCAGTTTCCCCAACTGCCTTACCTCCCAAGTTGAGTAAACCAACTTAACAGACCTGAAAGCACTGTGAAAACAAAAGTGCTGCACACATTCATCAGAGGTGGGGGGGGGGAGGAATGTGGTCCTCACCTGGAGAGTTTGTGTTTTTCACCACAACTGTTTTGCTTTTTTGAGCCTGGTCCTAAAGCAGTAAGATAGGAAAAGTCAGAACAGCTTGGGAAAAAAAAGCTTTATAGGACGAAGACCTCTAGGCTAAGTCAGTCAGTGTTGAGTGAAGTGACTGCCCCCTGTAAGGAATGCACCCAGGGTCTTCAAATCCCTCCCAATAGCCAGATGTCCCAGGGAATGCAGAGAAATTGAGCATGGAATTGGAATGGAAGATGGGGTTCAGGGGATCCCACATCTACCTGAACCTCACCGAGTTAGGGTAGTGGAACTCAAACCGCACAAAAGCATCCAAGTCATTAGGAGTCACCCCTGTGAAGGAGAAAGGGGATCCAGGGTCAGGAGGAGGAGCCAGGAGCCCAGTGTTTGATATGGAGGGAGAGCCAGTGCCTCTCTATTGGCCAGGGGTGAAGTGCCTGGGCAAGAGCCTGGAGTAGACGAGGCCTTTGGACTACCTGAAGGGGCTGGGAGGTTCATTCCCCGGACAATGATCAGATGCATTTCTGTGCTGTTGAGTTCTGAGAAGATCCTATAGCCAAGAAGCAAGGAGAAAGAACAAAGTGAAAGAGAGTGGAAGGAAAAGGTCCCCTCTTCCAGTGCCTGCTTGCCTGGCTGCCTCGCTGGGAGATGGTCAGGAGACCAGGCCCAGGGAAGGAGAGCTTGTCTGGGAGAACAGTGGCAGAGCTGGTACACAGACCTCAGACCTATGTGACCCCCAATCCAGAGTTCCTTCCACAGCAACCCCAGCTCTGAACTTCTCCCAGGTGGGCAACCACAGCCCACTCCTCCCCAGCCCCAGTGCCCGTGGTAGGGCCAAGCTGGGAAGCCTCACTAGAAGGGCCTAAGTCACCAGTCCCTTGTCCTATCCCTGCATGGAGCTATGGTTTCCCTTAGGCTTTGGCACCTCACAGTCTGGAATGTCTTCAACTCAAAGTGATGGCTGGGAGGGTCAAGGCCCTGGGCCTGGGCCAGCTGCAGGATCTCAAGCTGCTTCTTGCGGTCCTGAGCGAGATTCTCAAACCTGACAGGGATGGGTGGGCACATCAGCATGGCGGAGCTCATTTTCTCCTCCCCACACAGTGAGCCCCAGCCTCAAGCCTGGCACCTACCTGGTAGTCTCAGCCACATTGCCCTGGTGCATGAACTGCTTGGAGAACAGCAGACACTTCTGAAAATAAGGACCCAAGGTGACTCCAGAGCAACTCCAGAGCCCACAGCAGGCGTGTCTAGGTTGGCATTTAAGGCCTGACTTCTGAGAGCCCCAACCTTCTTCTGTAGCCTCAGCCCTCCTTCCCCCAGCACATATTCCAAGGCCACTGTTCCCAAGTTCCATCACACTTTCCTGCCTAAGTTTTTGCTGTTTTCTTTCCTGAGGACAGCCACTCCCAAATTCACTTAGCAAACTCCTGTTCTTCCCTCAAAACCTAACAGAAACATCACTTCAGAAACAGACTTAAAGGCAGCAGTTCAGACAGATACACACATACAGAAATATACACACACATCTCCCTTCACACTTCTTTCTTGCTCCCATCTTCAGAGTACTTTCCTCATGGTCACAACCAGTAAGTATAAGAGCTAGAATTTAAATCCAGGCCTGTTTGACCTGAGCCCCACACCTTTCCTTGAAAGGGCTGTGGACACAGAAAGGGGAAAACAGACAAGCAGTCCACTGACCTCATGTTGCTCCAGAAGCATTTTTTGTAGCTGGGCATACACCTCCTCAGCCTTCTGGGAGAGTCGCAGGTCCTCATGGTGAATGAGGATGAAGTCACCCTCTTCATCCGTCAAGGGTGAAGGCACCTGCCCAGGTCACAAGGCCCCTCAGGGGCCCCAAGAGTCAGATTATTCCTCTACTGAGCCTAACAAATACAGAATCCAAACTAAATGTTTCTCCAGTGTCTGCTAACCTCCAGTGATGGGAACTCACTGCCTCCCATTCTACCCCAGGCTGCCGCAACGCTCTGCTTTCCACTAGCCTTGCCCTGCTGTGTCATCTCTGATCACAGGCAGCCCACTTGGCCTTTCCCTGGCCTCTCTTGGGACCATGGGTAGAGTGGCATAAGGAATAAGCTCTTTCCCAGGTGTCACCCTATCCTAGCTGCATCCTGCCCCCTCCAAGTAGCTGCTTCGTTCCCAGCCCTGTCTGTCAAGGCTGCCGATGCCTCCTCTTCCTGAGAAGTCCTGCTGCTCAACGCGGTGAGACTCACCTTGGACAGGTCCACAGGTCGGCCAGCTCGTACCTGGGTGATCTGAGCCTCAAGGCATTTGGCAACCCGCAGATGGGCTTTGGCCTGCTCCAGGTCCTGGCCACGCTTGGCCTGCAGTGCTGCCCGCTGGTACTGCAGTTTCCGTGCCTCTAGCAATGCCAGCTGCTCCCGCACTGAAGGACGAGGGACAACAGTTAGAGCAGGCCTGTCACTCGTTAGAGTCCTCATTCCTCCATCTCTCTTCTCCCCAACTCACCAGAGGGACTCAGTGACTCCTTAGAACTTGAGGCCTTGGATTCAGGCAGGGCCCGGAATGAAGGGACCACAGGCTTCGCTGGCTTCTTGGCCACTGGGGCCTGGGCTGGGGGCTCATCCTGCGGGGTGCCCAGGAAGCTGTCACAGGGGAATCTGTTCCTCACCCAGGCTGTGGCAGCTCCCAGACCTGGGCTCTCTGCCTAATGCTGCACTAACTGGCTGTATAACCTGAAATGAATGGCTTCCCCTCATGGGCCCTAGAGAATCTCAGAACTGGGAGCAGCCTCAAAACCTTCCCAGTAGGAAACAGCAAGGTAATGGGGACTGAACCTGGGCCCTGGAGTCTGAAAGACGCTGGTCTGAATCTAGCTCTGTTAACTCCTAGCTGTGTGCACTTGACCACATTTTCCCCCCAGTAAAACAGAAGAAAGCATATCTACCTTGCTGGGCTCATTAGTATGGACAACGACAGGGTCTGGGTTTATCCCTCATCTGCTTTATCCCCCCCACCAACCCCTGGAGTCTCAGGCCCTCAGCCAAACCTCATCCTCATTTTCCTCTGCTGGGGCTGTATCCTCCGTGGAAGCCAGTTTCTGGGCAGCTGCTAAAGTAGCTGCCACTGCGTCCTCCTCAGTGCCCGTAGTGGGCTCCAGGCCAGGAATGGGGGGGAACCCTGTGCAAGACAGATACAGCTGGCAGAGGGGGAGGGTGGCCTTGGGGAAGCTCTAGGCTGCTGCAGGCTTTAGCTGGGTCTTCCTGGCCACGGCTGGGATGGATGGCTCCCACACAGTAGAGGCAGATATGGGAGAAAATCTTTCCCCCTTCCCCCATCTTGCGCAGAGACCTCCTCATAAAGCCCCTAGGCCAAGCCCCACTCACCTGGAGGGACAGGCAGCTCAGCAAAGTCAACTCTCCGTCCTGCCCGCTGTGCTCGAATGGCATCTTGATATTGCTGCAAGGGAAGGGAGGGACTTACGGTGGGCAGCAGTCTGCAGGCTCCACACGGGGGGAGGAAGACAGGAAGTAGCCCCAAAGGGAAAAAGAGCCCCTGAGGCAGCAGGAACTCCAGAAAGAAAAGACAGAGAGATGGAGACTCAACGATCAAGGCCAGCAGCAGCAAGAGCGAGCAGCCAGCCAGGGAGACAGGCTGACACAGGGCACGGGTTGTACAGCTGTGGGCCCACCTTGGCGATGCGCTCATGCATCCGTGCCTTGCGCTCGTCCCCACTGCCCCGGGCCTGGATGCCTGCCTCCCGGTACTTGCTCAATCTCTGCTGCAGGGCATCCAGCACCGTCTGTGGCTCAGCAGGGACCCCTTAAAGAAGAGAAGAGATGGCATCAGCTCTGCTGCCTCTCCCCAGGTCCCCACTCCGCAGTTCCACCATCCCATCCTACCTGGGGCTGCTGGAGTGTCTGAGGCCATCACTGGCTGCACTTGCTCCACTGCGGGGGGTACAGCTGAAGGTGCTGTTAGAGCCTTGGAAGCCTGTGGAAGGGGCTTCAGATCTGGGGACCCAGGGGAGAGGTGTAGGTGGAGGTGCTCCGGCCAGTCCCGGCCCTGGAACTTCCTAATCCCAGCCTGAGCAGGCCCCACCCCACTGTCTCCATACTGACCCTCTGGTGCGGGGGGCATGGCACTCAGGTCCACAGGCTGCCCCTTCTCCAGGGCCTCCAGGACTGCGCCAAATCTCTATAGTAGGAAAAGCAAGTGTGGGCATAAGCCACGGAATCCCTGCGCTGAAAACACTCCCCCTCAGACCAGTCTCACTCATGCTCAGTCTACATGCGTGACCTTGACAGGTCCCTAGCCCCATCTGTGAAACAAGTGATTGTACACAGGGCTTCTGAGTCAGATGTCCCACCTTCCCGATCCTCATGAGCTCTCGGGCACGGTCTAGGTCTCCAGCCCGCTTGGCATTCAGGGCAGCCAATTTGTACTCTCTCTGTCGAGCCGACAACAGGGCCTGTGGATCTGGGTCTGAATCAGGTGGGGCAGAAATGTCAGGACTTCCCAAGAGGCTTGTCTCCGTCTGGGAGGACTTGTCTATTAAGAAACAAAAAGCCCACAGAAGGGGCATGAGTGTCAAAGAAGAAGGTGCACACCTTGGGTTCCCAGTGCCTACAAGTCTGGGTAGCCTGAGGACCTTTCAGGGTAGGTGCAACTCATGACCACAGACAGTGTGGCAGGATAGGGAGGAAGGCCACAGGCTCTGGCTTTGGAGACTGGGACAGGACTTGGAATGTCTCCAGATACCTGGCTCCATGGTGGACGGAGCTGGGGCATCTGCCTCGGGGTTCCCATCAGTTGTTTCCGGGGGGGCCGGCTGTCTCTTGCCCAAGGCCACTGGAGGTGGGATCTCATCCTCACTGATCTTCCTGCCTTTCCTCACGGCAGCTAGCTGAGCCTCCAGAGTCTGAGGGAGAGAACGAGAAGCCCAGCCAGTCATCTCAGCCTGTACCCTGCTTGAAGACAGGCCAGAAATCCTTCACCTTCATAAGGCTAGTGGGGAAGCCTTCCCTCTTGCTGCTTGACCCAACTGCCCTCAGCCCCACTCCTCCCAGTCCTGCTCTTTGGCTAGGCCCAACCCACCTTTAGGCCACGCTCACAGCGCCTGGCTTTGGCTGCTTCGCCTGCCTCCTTGGCACTGGCTGCAGCCTCCCGGTAGTTGTGGATCCGATCCTCCAGAAGAGCCTGCAGCCCCTGAGGCCCTCCAGCCTGTAGATACTTCAGTTCAGGGCATGGCCACTCCAGGGCCTGCTAGGCCCTTGCTGCTCCCTCCCTGCAAGGAAGCTGCCCTAGAAAATGGAGCTCTTGGATTCAAGGAGAAGGAAGAGCCTAAAAGCCTCAAGGTGGGAGGCAAAGACTCACTGGAGAGGCCAGAGGCCATGTCAGAGGAAAACACAAAGGCCTAGACAATCTGTGGAGGCCAGGAAATGGCTGCAGGGGGTGGTCTGGGAGAACAGACAAGCCTTTGAGGCTGGCCAGCCACCAAGCAGTTTCTCATGCTCTGTCTCTGCTTGGGCCAGCTGCTGGAGGATGACCCTAAAAAGGGTTACTGGAGCCTTCCTACAAAAGCCATGCAACATGCACGTTATACACAGACACATGGGGCATCGGAGGCACACAGGATCCCTCCAGAACCTACCTGAGCTGCTGTGACTGAAGCTGTTAGTGGAGCTGTCTTCCCTGGAGCTTCAATGTTCTCTTGTCCCTTCTCCTCTTCAGAGCCACCTGGGCTAGCTATCTTATCACCATCCAGGGGCCCAGCCTCCTCATCCACACCCAGGACCTCCTGCAGCTCAGTCTGGGGAGACAGAAGTCTCAGGAGCTTGGAAACCTCAGGGCCATACCCATGACAGCATATGAGAATAAAGGACCCTCTCCCCCAGCAGTATTTCCCACCATCAGTCACTGTGCCTATCACTGTGTCCTCTTTACCAAAACACTCCTTTAATCTGACCCAGGAGAGCCTTCAAAACAGTGAAAACTCCAAATCTGAAACTCTCTGAATGCACAGTGCAAATCAGACATCAAAAAAGACCAGTCTCCCACTGTAGTTAGGAAAATGGGCCCAAGAAGGGCAAGGCACTCACTGAACCTCAGAACAAAGAGACAAACCCCAAACTCCTCCACAGGCTTGATCACAGAGCCCTCAGACACCAGCGTGGGAGACGCACCAGCAAGTCTGCATCCTCCTCCAACCCTTCCTCCTCCTCCTCCTCCTCCTCCACATCCCGCATACAGTCTGCAGCCAACTTCTCGATGTGGGCCATAGGCAGGGGGGCTAAGGGAAGAGGGTCACACAAGGTCAGGGCAGGCAGTAAAGGTCCATGAGGAGGGTCTTCAATCCACTGTGCAAGCAAGACACACCCAGACAGAATCCTCCTTCCCTTCCACAGCCAAAGTCCCACCTAGAAAATTCCTGCTCTTCCTTTACGACCCAGCTCAAAAGACCCTCAGCTGGGAAAGCTTCCTGGGAATGCTTGCCTCTTGGCATTTTTGTTGTCGTAGTTATTCATAGACCTGTTCCCCAACCACACGTTTAACATGTGTAAAGATTTTTAATGTCCACTGGAGCATCACAATAATTTTGCAAGATAGGTAATATTATCCCCTTTTTATAGGAGTGAACTGATAATAATACCCATGTTCATTTTCTCACATTGCAATCCTCCTAAGTGGCAGAGCCAAAATTCAAACCCAGGCTCATCTAATTCCAAAGCATGTTTAGACCGAGAGAGAAGTAAGGGCCATGGGTCTCCCAGACCACTGACGCCCTTCCCAGGTCCTCCCATTGTCCTCATCTCAGGGGCATGAGATAGGGAGGGGGGTAGTTCTCACTAAAAGAAAGGTTTAGACCCTCAGACCCTCCCAGGCATCAGGTCTCTGTCCTCTTCCAGGTTGGGAGGGAGATTCCACTTATTTATTCAACACAATTTCTATACACTTATTATGTGCTCAGTGCAGTCTGTGCTGAGCTCCTCCTCCATATTGGGCTAGACAGAGAGGTGGGTCAGTCTGAGAATCAGACTGCTGACTGTCCATCATGGGGAGAGGCACAGTCAGAGGAGTGAGCTTCCCATCACACAGGTGTATGAGCAGGGCAAGACAGCCTCTTGGAAGGAGAGCTGCAGAAGGATGGATATCCGAAGGACCAGGAGATCTAACTGGCTCCTCCCAGATGTGAGGAGAGAACCCTCTCCACCACCTGCCTAAACCCGTCTGGACCCAGCACCGAGCCAGCCCAGTGCCACAAACTCACCCTGTTCCTTGGGTATGGGCTTCTTGCCTGTGGCCCCTGCTTCCCCAGTGAGGGCCAGCAGTTCAGCCTCCAGGTCTCCGTCATCTTCAGTCTCCTCCATCCCCAGCAGCATGTCCTCAGGGCTGAACTCCACAAAGAGCCCCAGCTGAGAGGAGAGAAGGGTTCTTAGGAACCACACAATGAGGACCAGTCCCAGAGCCAATCTTTAAGCAGTCAGTGGCTCCTTCACTATGTGTGAGGCCCAATGTGCATACAGGGAAACTGAGGCCTACAACATTAGCCTTTGGGACAGTTATCTCCCTAGTGACTGTAAACAACCCAGTAAGACTACATTGACATTATTATTACTCACGGCATAAGAGTACTTAGCATTTTACATGATTATCTTTGTTAGTTCTTACAATCCTGAGACGCGGGTCCTATTTTTTTTTTAATTGTGGTAAAACACACACATATATACATGTGTTAACAGGGGCATCTGGCTGGCTCAGTTGGAAGAGCTTGTGACTTCTGATCTCGGGGTCGTGAGTTTGAGCCCCATACTGGGTATAGAGATTACTTAAAAATAAATAAACTTTGGGGCACCTGGGTGGCTCAGTCAGTTAATCAGCTGACTTCCGCTCGGGTCATGATCCACATGGGGCTCTCTGCTCAGTGGGGAGTCTGTTTCTCCCTCTCCCTCTGCCATTCCCCACTCCCAAGTTGTGTTCTCTCTCTCATTCACTTACTCTCTCTCAAATTAAGTAAAATCTTGAAAAAATAAAATAAAAATAAAAATAAATAAACTTCAAAACAAAACAAAACAAGGGGTGCTTGGATGGCTTGGATGGTTAAGGGTCTGCCTTTGGCTCAGGTCATGGACTCAGGTCATGATCTCGGAGTCCTAGGATCAAGCCCCACATCGAGCTCCCTGCTCAGTGGGGAGTCTGCTCCCTCTGCAACAACCAACCCCCACCCCGCCACTCTTGCGCACACTTCCTCTCTCTCAAACGAATAGGTAAAATCTTTTTTTTTTTTTTAAGATTATTTATTTATTTATTTGACTGAGAGAGACACAGTGAGACAGGGAACAGCAACCGGGGGAGTGGGAGAGGGAGAAGCACGCTTTCCTGCAGAGCAGGAAGCCCAATGTGGGGCTCGATCCCAGGCTCCTGGGATCATGACCTGAGCTAAAGGCAGACTGAGCCACCCAGGCACCCCTGAATAGGTAAAATCTTTAAAAAACAAAACACATGTAACACAAAAATTATCACCTTAACCATTTTTTTTAAGATAAGCTCTATGTCCAATACAGGGCTTGAACTCAGGACCCTGAGATCATGAGTCACATGCTCTACCGACTGAGCGAGCCAGGCACCCCTTGCCTTAACCATTTTTCAGTGTACAGTTCAGTGGCATTAAGTACATTCACACTGTTGTACTACCATTGCCACCATCCATTTACAGAACTCTTTTCACCTTACTCAACAACTCCCCTTTCCCCCCAACTCCGTCAACCACCATTCTACTTTCTGTCTCTATGAATTTGACTACTCTAGGAAAAGGTAGCCCTATTTCTATTTCTATGCTCAGATGAAACCGAAACAGCCTTGGAGTGTCAAAGCTAGAATTTAAAATAAAGGTCTTGTGATTTCAGTCTATGCTCTTTATTTCACAACCTCCCTTACCCACCTCTTTTAAGATAATAAAAATGGACTAAGAAGTTTCAGAACTTGGGCCCAAAAGAAGTAAAGGGAGCAGACTGCATCCCTAAGCAGTAAAACAATTCCAGTGGCCATAGTTCTTAAGCCCTGGCATCCTTGGCTGGCAAGCAAGGATGACCCTAAAATGAGAAACCCATGACAGTGATGACACCCATGAGAACACCCTAAATTTGGTGGCTTCTGAACCCTCTAGACCACTCGTATGGAAATGGTGACGGCAGGAGGATGCCTGGGTTGAAACACAGCAGAGTTCAGGCCTCATCTCCCACATGTGGGTGACAGGGGCTAGTGAGAAGGTCTCTAACAGCTCTGGTGACTCCAGGAGGAACTGTTCAAAATCTCTGGACTAATGGGGAAACCAAACAGGTGATCAACCCGTCTAGAGACCTTCCCGCCTCAGACTGGCCCAGGAGTGGAGGAGGCAATATCCATACCTGCTTTGCAGCTGCCACACCCTGGCCACTGGCCTGGGGGCCTTTCCGAGGTCTTGGCCCTGGCATCTTGACAGCCTGGATACCTGTCTGATGGGGAGGGGAAGAGGCTCAGGCTGGAGCAGGCTACAAAGCCCCACCCCCAAGTAGTGCTACCTGTGGTCGAGTGTAGTTAGTAAATTCCCAAACCAGAGAAAAAAGGCAAACTTTAACACCAAAGAATGAAATACTGTTGCTGGAATCATTGCACTGGAGTAAGCGACATGGGAGATGGAAGGCATGGGGCCCACCTGTTAACAGGTTTAAGTGGAGAGTGTGAACACACAGTAAGAACTTACTGAATCTGACCAATGTGGATTAAACCCAAGAGGCTGAGTGAGGGGGAGTGGAATAGGAAGGCAGATTCAGGGACGAGGTGGGTGCAAGGTTGGATAGAATAAAGAAAGGCTCTAAAGCTGTGTGTTGTCAAACACGGTAGCCATATGTGGCGACTTGACTTGAAAATTTAAAATGCAGTTCCTCAACTAGTGGCTACCACTGGCCAGCTGAAGATTTTCATCACCACACAAAGTTCTACTGGACTGTTCTGCTTCAGAGAAAGCCGAGTCAGCATTCTGATTCAGAGATCTCACAACCTTTCACAGGACCTACTATGTGAAAGAACGTGTGCTGGGCACTGCAAGAGCAGGAATGGCTGATACGGTCTCAAGCCCTCAAAGCGCGTTTACGCGGTGGAGGCAGACTCGGCAACAGGCAAAACCACACAGGGCTGCTCCAGGGGCCATGGACGCCCAAGAGCGCCCACTTATCCAGCACACAGCGAAAAGGCTTCATGAAGAAAGTGATGCTTGTGCTGCGTCATGAAAAAGCTGGGAGTAAGGAAGGGTTATGGAATGCCAGAGGGAACAACCTCTGGAATATTGGTTCTGAGGTGAGAAACAGTTTGATCTGCACAAGCTAAAGACCTGGGATTACTGGGGTATATAGTGTGAGACAAAAAATAGTACACGCGAAGCTGAAAATCTGTACAGGAGGCAAAACGGGAAATCCTTTAAGCTTAAAGGACTCTGGACACGGCCCTGAGGGCAGTGGACGTGACGGGACCGGGCGGGCAATTCAGACACCTTCCTCCGGCTGCAGAGGGGAAGAGGTAAGAGAGGGGAGGCTGGAAGCCTTCTCGGCATCGAGCATCTCAACAACGGTCCCCGCGAAAGTGGCGAGCGGAGGGGAGCGCGGGGGATGGAGAGGAGCGGCTGGATTCCACACGTCGAGGGTGAAAGCAGCAGGGCTCCGAGGTTAGCTGGCTGTGGGCGCACGGGAGGGGGCGCCCAGGGTGACTCCGGCCGTCAGAGTTCGCTGACTTAGGTGAACGGCCGTCCGTCAGCTGAGCCGGGGGCTCAGAATGAGCGGAGTCGGGGAAGAGACGAGGTCAGACAGGCCGAGTCTGCGGCTCCGGGGCATCGGGCAGGGAGCGTCGGTGCTGGGCCGGGACTCAGGAGAGGGCAGCGGAGGGCGCAGGGGAGGCAAAGCCGAGGGACCCCACTCCCGCGCGGCAGGACGCGCCGCCCTGCCCTGGCCCAGCGCCTCCATCGCCCCCGCAGCCCTGTATCTCCCCTCGCCGGGGTGTGGGTACGCTGCATACCTCACGCCGGATCCGAAACCAGCCTGGGCCTGATCCCGCCCGGCACCGCCCAGGGCTCCCGCAGCCCCCGGGCGGCGGCGGCGGCGGCGGCGGCGGCGGCGGCGGCGGCAGCGGCCGTGACAGGAAGCGACCCTGCGGGAGGCTGCTCGCGCTCTAACACGTGACTCCACGGCCCGTAGGGCGCGCATTACGCATGCGCAGGGCGAGGTGGGCGTGACCTTCCAACAGGTGACTCGAGGCGTGAGGTTTTCAGTGCGCAGGCGCCTTTGGGCAGGTAGCGCGACGCTCGCGGACAGGATAGTTGGGCGGTTTGGGGTGTGCCGCTGCTGGTGCAAATGCAGTAGGTGCGTCTCCTGTGCCTGCACTTACAACTTCCCCGCCAAGCTTCCTCCCGCACTCCCAGTACGATGCTCCTGGGCTCACACTCGCCCCCCGACTGCCTCGGCGTGGAGGCGGGCCTGGCGCAGGCTCCGCCCCAGAGGAGGGGCTTCCCTGCTTGCCCCCTTCCCCGGTATTGTCTTTGTAATTGAGTCGAGAGAAATGAAAATGGGGCTCACCATTTTTTTCTGGATCATTCAGCAATTGAATGTATCTTTTCTAGTGAGAAGACGGGTTGAATACCAAAGCCTGGCAGTGTTCATGGCACCTCTTCATGAAGTCACTTCTGACAGTTTAGCCCGAAGAGATTTGGACGATGAAATGGTGGTGGTGGCGGGCGGGGGGGCGATACGGAGAATCTTCACCTAAAACCCAGCAACGCCCTGCTGCCTAATCCTAAACTTTTAAATTATTATTATTTTGCGGCTTGTAGTTAGCGGTTTCAAAAATCTTCCAGTTTTCATGGACAAAGGACTCTTCCATCTTCTTACTGCTTTGGGTCATTTTCCAAAGAGGCCTTCTTTACCATTTAAAATGGAAGTTTTGCTCTCATATTTCTTCTCATTAATAAGTTTCATTTTATGAAATATTTAATAGATATGTAATATCTCATATTTGCTTCAATGCAAACTCCACAAAGGCAGATATTTCTGTCTGTTCTCCAAGTTATCTCCGAGCACTGCATGGTACATGGTAGGTACTCAATATATACTTCCTATTTTTTGTGTGAAGGGTCATAAATACATAAGTATCTACCACCAATTTTAGAAAAAAAAAACAGTACAATAGTTGAAGCCACCGTATACCTCTCATGTTGCAATCCTTTCCCCAAAGAGATACCTACTCTCCTGAATTTGGTATTTTATTTCTACTATGTATGTATAGATCCTTAAGCAATCTACAGCATGTTTTTTTTTTTTTTTGCAAGCTTTAACATTGTATCATTGGTATCACTACATACATTCTACAACTTCTTTTTCTACTCAGTTCTGTTTGTAAGGTTCATTCACATCTAGCTATTTTTCACTTCTCATACTCTGGTTTCTCTTTAGAGCATATAAATCTTTCACCTTTTACTATTTTTCACTTCTCTGGTATTTCAAAGTGTGAAAATAATTCACTTTCCCAATGGCTTGTCATTGCAGTGCTATGAACATTCTTGTACACAACTCCTGGAATACAATGTGTTTCTCCAGGGTATATACCTTGGAGTGGGATTTCTGGCTCATAGGGTTTCTGCATTTTCCAGATTAAATATTACCAAGTTATCTCCAAAGTATTTTCAGTTTACATTCCTGTCAGTGGGACATTTGGGTCCCACTTATTTCCTATGGTCATAGAAAGGTTTTCTAATATATGTGAAAGGATTTTGACTTGCAGGCCTCATTTACTATATTCCCATTTTGCTGGTCATTTCATGTGTCTTATTCTGTAGATGACTTATTCACTCATTTTTCCTTTTTATTGTGTAATTCTTTACTCTGATCCTCCATTATATGCAGTTCTATACACTTTTTTCTGAATTATTTGAGATTTGTAGATGTTCCAGTTCACTCATAAATATTTCAACTAGGACATTCTCCTATATAACCACAATAACTTACCACTCACAAAGATTAGTATTTACATAACACTTACATAAGATATAGTCCCTAATAATTTTATAAATTATTTGCATCTCTAAGTCTACGACCCAATCAAGGTTCACATGGTGCATTTAGCTATTTAGGTCTCATTTCTCTAGTCTCCTTTAGAATAGTTCCTCCATGGTTTTTTGGTTTTCTGTGATACCGATATTTTTGAAGAGGGACAGTTGCTTTGCATATTTCCCCCCTCAATTTTGATTTATCTGAAAATTTTCTCATCAGTAGATTCGGGTCAAACATTTCCGGCAGTACTATTACACAGGTGATGTGTTTTTCTCAGTGCCCGACATAAGAAGGCTTTAGATGTCAGTTCCATTGTTGGTTGGAAATGTAAATATGAGAATTTCAGTTACACAAAAACCCTGCCAAGTTTTGATTGAAATAGATTTGTATTTAGAGATTACATCTCTTTTATTAGATTTTTCTTTTTTTTTTTAAGATTTTATTTATTTATTTGACACACAGAGAGATGAGATCACAAGTAGTCAGAGAGGCAGGCAGAGAGAGAGAGGAGGAAGCAGACTCCCTGCCGAGCAGGGAGCCCGATGTGGGCCTCGATCCCAGGACTGAGATCATGACCAGAGCCGGAAGCAGAGGCTTTGAGCCACCCAGGCGCCCTAGATTTATTTCTTGTTATCTGATATTTTCTGTGCCTTCTAAGTCTTTTTTATTTAAAGATTTGTTTTTATGATAAATAGTAACTTTTTAAAAATTACATTTTCTAGCTATTTGTTGGTAGGGATTATTTATCGCTGGTATTATTCCCAGCAGTTCTATTTTTTTTTTTCCCTTAATTTTGGAGAGAGAGAGTAGGAGGAGAAGGTGGGGAAAGAGAGAGAGGGAGATAGAGTCTTAAGCAGACTCCACATTAAGCACAAAGCCCAACACAGGGCTTGATCTCACGACCCTGAGGTCACGACCTGAACTGAAACCAAGAGTTGGATGTTTGGGGCGTCTGGGTGGCTCAGTGGGTTAAAGCCTCTGCCTTCGGCTCAGGTCATGATCTCAGGGTCCTGGGATCGAGCCCCGCATTGGGCCCTCTGCTCGGCAGGGGGCCTGCTTCCTCCTCTCTCTCTGCCTGCTTGTGATCTCCCGCTCTGTCAAATAAATAAATAAAATCTTTAAAAAAAAAAAAAAAGAGTTGGACGCTTAACCGACTAGCCACCCAGGTGCCCCAAGCAGCGGTTCTCTTTTAGAAACTAAGTTTGTTATAGTCACATTGTTCAAAAGTTCAAAGATACATGACTTACAGTAAGTCTTCCTCTAAAGCCTGGCCATAGCCATCTAGTTCCTTCCCAGAGGCCACCAATGTAACCAGTTTCTTAAATATTCTCCCATAACTATTTTATATAGATATACATAATTATGTGCATATCATGTTGCCATTAAATAAATGGCAGGGTTAATGGAAATAAGTCACAAGGATGGCCTATTGTAGGAAGGGTGGTTTGGTTTTTTAATCTGGCATTTGTAATGACTATAAACTTCTCAAACACTCTAAAAAAAGCAAATTATTTAATGGAGAACTTCAAAATACATGACAGCCATTTCCATTCAGTATGTTTTGCTACAATTCCACCTGCTCATCAGAAAGAGGAAATCAAGCTCTCTGAAAAGAGCTGATCACAGTCCAGTCCTTCCCCGTGAAGCCCTTCACTCCTTCAGTGCGTACAGCACATCATCCTGGCTGATGTTGAGCCTCACACGAAGCAGCAGGTCGTTCCTGCTGGGCTCCACAAGCAGGAGGCGGCAGGAGCCCAGGTGAGAGCACACTGCCATCGTCTCTGACATGGTGGGGTACGGGAGGCCCTCCATTCTGCACAGTGCCACATGCTGACTGTATACCTAGAAACAAAAAGCAAATCCCAGGTCAGACGCCAGAAAGTGGACGAGGAAAGGAAGGTAGTACTGGTTCTGTACCTCATTATTTATTTCTTCTTGTAGGCAAGTCAGATACTTCTTTTTTTTTTTTTTAAGATTTATTTATTTATTTATTTGACAGAGACAGAGAGATCACAAGTAGGCAGAGAGGCAGGCAGAGAGAGAGGAGGAGGCAGGCTCTCCGCCGAGCAGAGAGCCCGATGCGGGCCTCGATCCCAGGACCCTGGGATGATGACCTGAGCCGAAGGCAGAGGCTTAACCCACTGAGCCACCCAGGCACCCCTAAATAGAATTTAAAGTAAAGAAAACGTGAAAGGAAGTACAGAAGTAGCTGGACCTCTCCATTTGCATGTCTAAAATATAGCCACACACACATGGACATACATACTCCCAGGTACGCACTCGAACACCTTTAACAATCTTTTAAGGCAGCCCATTATCTGTGGACACTAGTTTTATTTGTTTGTTTGTTTGTTTATTTTAAAGATTTTATTTGTTTGACAGAGAGATCACAAGTAGGCAGAGAGGCAGGCAGAGAGAGAGGAGGAACCGAGCAGTGAGCCCGATGTGTGGCTCGATTGCAGAATCCTGAGATCATGACCTGAGCCGAAGGCAGAGGCTTTAACCCACTGAGCCTCCCAGGTGCCCCTGGACACTAGTTTTAAATAGACCTCTAAGACACTAGCCCTAGTGAGTCTTAAACTCAATGTAATTGAAACTGCTCAAAGAGTGTTTGCATTGATCTATGTAATTTGTTTTTAAAATGGGTCATTCTGAGGGCCTTATCCCCACTACACTATAACTGTATTAGGGCAGTAACCCTTGTCCTACTTATCTTTGTTTTCGTTTTATTTTTAACGATTTATTTAGTTTGAGAGAGAGCGCATGAGCACACGCAGGCAGGGAGGGGCAGAGAAAGAGCCCGATGCCAGGCTCGATCTCCCACCCTGAGATCATGATCTGAGCAGAAAACCAAGAGTCCGAGGCTTAAACGAATGTGCCCCCCCGCCCCAGGTACCTCTTGTCTTACTCATCTTTGAATCTGTTACTCCTAGAACAGTATCTGGCACATAATACTCCTTTCCACCTACTGTGCAGAAACCAGTTGCTAAAGGTCTCTCCTCATGCAACTGAATACAACATCACATAAAAATAAATGTTGGTCTGGGGTGCCTGGGTGGCTCAGTTGGTTAAACGTCCAACTCTTGATTTTGGTTCAGATCATGATCTCAGGGTGCTGGGATCAAGCCCTGCATCTGGCTTCCCCGCTCTGAGGAGGAGATTCTCTTCTCCTCCTCCTTCTGCCCCTCCCCCTGCTCACACACACTCTCTCAAATAAAGAAATAAATCTAAAAAAAAAAAAAAAGGTGTTGGTCTGATATTCTTTAGCATAACAGGTTGGCACAAATAGAGACAAACTGTTACACAGTCATTGAAATTCCTACCTATTTAAAAGGCACCAAGAGCAAAATCTAGAAGGATTTAAAGAAAAGATCAATCACCTGTTGAAATGTTGCTTCTTCGAGTCCTGATCGACGGAACTCAGCAAGGATGGCCCTCAGGAAACTCTGTTCCAGAACAGAGGAATTTCTTAAAGAAAATGAGATGTTAATTCTCGTAAGTGGCTATACCACTGGCTCAGAGAAAAGCCAAACAAAGTTTCTGTGTGTCTTTAGAGAGAGGAAAAAAACTGGGAAAAATTTTCTCCTATATTATTCGGTAAGGTTTCTCCTACCCGCTAAAGTTTCAAAATGATATAGAATGCCACTATGGAAGCCAGGGAACACAGCAACTAGATCTCCCTGTGGACTATGGCCCTTAAGAAAAGGACAGCATCTTCAGTAAATGCAGGTTGAATGAGTAAAAGCTTAGAAACTTCCATGGCTTTCCCACACTGTGGACCTCTCCTGGGGTCTTCCAAGGAAGGTTCAGCGTCAGGAAGCAGAAGCGTCTTACTTTTTTTTTTAATTTTTAATTTTTAAATTTTATTATTTATTATTTTTAAAAGTATTTTATTTTATTATTTTTATTTCTTATATTTTTTATTTTTTTCAGCATCTTATTTTTTTTAAAAATTGAGTGTATTTGTCATGACTTAATGCACTTTTAAGGTATACAATGTTACTTTGAAACATTTATATATTGTAATATAATTGTCTTTGTGGCTATATTTATCAAATTACAGGATCATAGGACAATACCGTTATCCACATCCATTAGAAGCAACTTACTTGATGGCAGTAATATACGACGATGAGAACATCTCATCTACTGCTTGCAGCAAGTGGGCTACAGTGACCAGGCCAGGGGAGTTGGGTTTCTGGCAGGAAAACTCGCAGATCTCTGTGGCACGCCTACAGATGTCCAGGCAGCGTCGTGCATCTCCGGAAAGGGCTGCCACCTACGAGAGGGAATATTTTATTCTCTGGGGTCCTTTTACCACCTCAGCCCAAGAGAAAAACCAACAGATTCTGGGTTCAGCTAAAAAGGAAAGGCAGTGCTGGAAATGGGCTGAAGGCTGACGTCACGTGCTTAGACCTAGTAGGAACCAGGTGGGAGCCTGGGTATAAATTATTACGCTGCTTCTGGGAGTCTTCCTTGAGTCCAAATCTTTGTTTTGGGTTTAAGGATAAATCCATAATGGAAAGGGCAGGAATTCTCACCTTTATTTAAAATTCAGGAAAATAAAACTTAAAAGAGGCTACTGGCCCAAGATCATTACTGAACCACCTAGAAACACAAGTGTTCTCATTCCTTGAATGAAGAGAACAATGTGCCCCAGAAGCAGCCAGCCAAAGCCAAGAGGCTGATGTGGAGCCTATTTTGATGCGAAAGTCACAGCCTCAGTCTCCCTAACAGCATGTGCTAAATTCTGGAGACCACCTGGTCAATGGCTAAATGAACCAGAATCAAGAGGGAAGGAAGCCACAAAGCTGGAGGACACAGGGGAGTCCATGCTTAGATGAGTCTGACCAACCTACAGCCAACGACTCCATTGTTCCTCTCTTTCCTTACATGCAGATTCCCTTCACAGGGAATCCTGTACTCTCTCCAAAGCTGACTCAGCAAGCCACTTGCATTTTAAATTTCACAGAGGAAATTCTCGGACTCTGCAGCCCGCAAGGATCTCTCAGTATTCCCAGTACTTGTCGGCAATCTCCATCATTTGCCCAACAGTCGTCACAGGTAACAACATCCTGCCTGACGACATCCTGAGATGATCATATTCTTCCAAAATTCATGCTGTGTTAAGTTTACAAGAGCAAACTGTATAGGCACATACATACACAACACACCAAGATTGAAAGTGCTCATCTGTGGGAAGTGAGATTACCGGAGTTTATAAATGTTTTGTGTATATTTTTAGAATGCAAATTTAAGACGTTCAAAACAAAGGTCACTTTTCTAGTAACCCAAGACAAAAGCCATGAATATCAGCTTATATTCTCCCTTTCTCTGATTTTCCATATCCAGTGGGTATAGATGTCCCACGATGGTTCCAGCCTATCACTTCTTTCCTCCCATCACCATTAGCACCGCCTCGTGAGGCAGCAACGGGCAGCCGGTAAGAACAGGGACTCAAGAGCTACTGCAGAGGCCTAAAAACAGAGCGAACAGGTGACCCTGGGAAGCAAGAAAACACCCAATGCAGTTCTTGCCCTGGGGGTATCCATGAGCCATGGTGACCATAAATAAATACCCTTTCTTACTGCTGCTGGGGTGAAGGAGACACAAAAAAAGCTGGGCCCGCCCCACACAGAATCTAACAGAAGACCATGTGTAAACTTGGGCTCTGACTCCACTACAGCCTCAGTACAAGGTTGAATGAAAGACCCACTGGGCAGAAGGTGTAATGGCCAGGCAAGTGTAAAAAAACGGAGTCTTTGCAACTACAAGCCTTCAAGTGGATTTGTAGCCCAAATGTATGGTGTGTCTCCTAAAAACTTTAAAAAGAATTTAATGCTCAAGTGGAGCATTTTGTTTAAAAATGGTTCTAGTTGGTAGTGGCCCTTAGTAACTGACAGAAGGAAAAACAAATTCTAAATGAACTAACTTCAACCCAGTCCTCAATTAATTGTCAGAGGAAGCTCTAACGAACATGAGCATACAGTAAAAAATAAATAATTTTAAAAAATCAAGACACAAAAAGGAAACAAGGCCACATACGCATGGGAAACCACAATCAATAGAATTAAATGCACAAAGAGTTCAGATATCATAATTGTAAGAAACAATATAAAATGAGTATGTTTTTTATATGTATAGAAATGGAAATTTGAAATTATAGGCAAAATTTTGAGTAAAAACAGCATCTAAATTTGATGCCTCCTGAAACCAAGAACCCTAAAAAGGAAGAGAAGCAATAGGAGTGGAGAATGTAATTCTTCCAGTTGGAAAGAGGTAGACAGAGTAGTGGTTGACTCTGCAGACTGGAGAGAGCCAATTCCTAAGCCAGTATGAAGGAATCCAAGAAAAAAAATCTAAACTACACTAAGTATCTTTAAAGTGCTCAAATGACAGCAATACCAGAACTGGAGGTAAAGGGGGATGTTTGGCTAAAATAAGGAGGACTGGTGGAAAGATAAGAAACTGACGACCTAGAGCAGGAGTTAGAAACTACAGCCTGCCACACATTTGCATACAGTTTTACCAGAACACAACCATGAACATCCATTTACATATTGTGCATGGCTGCTTTCAAGATGCAAGGGCACAGCTGAGTAGTGGTGACAGAGACCGTTGTAACCACAAAGCCTAAAACATTTCCTGCCTGGCCCTTCACAGAAAAAGTTTGCTGTCCCTTGCCCTAGATTCCTTCCCCCATTTCATGCTGTTGGGTAAACCTCAGGGCCACTCAGGAAGGTTTAGGGCTCTGTGGCAAATTCTGTGCCTTGGTTATTTGTACGGTCGCTATAAAATTCTTTGCCCTGGAGATTATCCTTCTTCTGCCATGGCAAGAGTCCAGAGATTTATTCTCAAGCAAGGATAAGGAGAAAGTCTCTGGGCCAGGGAACACTAGGTATTATTGCAGGGAAGGGGAGGTCCCTTGCTAGATATAAATGGTTACTGTTTGCATGCTGAATTTGAAGACCTCCACTCTGCGATTCCAGCCTACCTCCCCCACTCTCCAAATACTGCCCTTCAGGCAGGACATGGGATGCCTACTCCGGGAAATCGGACTATTCTAAAGGGAAAGATCTGGCCCAATCAGAATGCCTCCCGCCACCTGCCCCACCCCGCCCGTGAAGCTCTCAGTGAATAAGCCCCACTCATGTGCTCAGAGTCCCCAAAAGTTTTTTAATCTTCAGTCATACACCAGAATGGACAACCAAGATATCTGAGGAAAGCCTCTAACAATGCGAGATAGAGACCAAATTCAATAGACAAAAAGCATCTTGGAGGAAAAGAGAGAAGACAAGCTCCACAAACAGAATGGCATAAAAAAAAAGGACACTTCAGAGAGACAAAAAGACAAAAAAGAACTTTTAGAAAGACAGCAGAAGTGAAAAACTCTACCCAACAGAGGGGTTAAGTGGTAACTTGGAGCTCCTAGAAAGCAAAGGTTGGAGACCAGCTCCCTGTCTGGATCAGCCTCTGACCCCAGCACCTACCTCTGACCTGCTGTTACACGTGCTGCTGCTCTAGGCTCTCGGAATTCCAATCACTTCACACAAGAAGAACCAGAAGTAGTTTATAATTCTTTTAAGTGCTGAAATACTCCACATGTGTGGTTTCTTGCATTCAGCTTGAAGCTAAGACATTTAACCCACTCCTGTTCCTCCGCAGCCTTAGAGAATAGCTTGGTGGGCATTCTCCCAGTGAGCTCACAGAATGCAGGCTTCCAACACCTCACACCTGTCCTTGTGAGGCACATCACAGATATGATCTTGTTAAAGTCTCAAAACAGTCCTATGAGGTTGATATTATTATTCCCATTTTTTCAGAGAAGAAAACAAAGGCTCCAGAAGTTGTTAAGTAACTTTCGTTTAACCTTCCAATGTCTATTATGTATCAGAACCAGAATTCCAACCACGTTTGCTATTCGACTGCCCTTTTCATTATACAAAGCTGCCTGCCCCGCTGAACCAATTTATCTTCGTTTGTATATAGGCTCGCCATAATCCTAGCCTGATAATTAATTATACAATAAGAAAGTTAAGGAACTTTTCACACTTTTATTTCTACTTTTTGATATTTACGTTTACAGGGCTTCCTAAATTTCTCTTCATCCGGAGAGCACACAAAAGAAGGCCTCACACTGGCAGATGCTCAACAGACTCGCCTCCTGGTTCGCAGGTGCAAGTAGGAGCTCCCAAAGGTGACTTACCTTCCTGGCTACCAGCTGGATGGCGTCATCCTCAAAGGCCTTCACGTGTTGGAGTCGGCATATTAGAATCTGCTGCAGTTGGCTGTGAGTATAGGGCTGGAAGGACATCCTGGTAAGACCCTGGCGAGACAAGACCACAGAGAACAAGTTCATTAATTAACCACTCTCACAGACCAGTTGGACGGCCACCGTCAAGTCCCTAAGCTTGCTTTCCAAGTCCCATAGAACAGGTTACACAGTTCCTCCCGGGACCACCATGGATTCCAGCTCCTTTTACTGCTGACAGCAGCCGGTGGTCTCCTGCAGGCAGCTGCAGGGCTCAAGTAACCTCTCATTTCGTTTCAGACAACCTTTATTCTCCCAGAATCTCTTAGAAGTAGATCCAGGCAGGGGTGCGCTAACTGGAGCGGGTGGGAGCATCTCTGGCTCTGCAGCAAACACAGGCTCAGCTCCTGGCTTCGCTCGACTTGCTTCTCAGTCCCCGATGCGCTCCCTAACGAAGCACCGCGTCCCCGAGGGCAGGGTGGCATCTGCCCTGCTCCCTGCTGTACCCCGTGCCTCCACCCTTGCCTGGCAGGGGCGAGTGCTTCCAGATGTTTAAGAAACAATTAGACCTTCAGGGCTCTGTGCAGTTTAAGAGGACCCAGGTGGCAGAACAGCAAGGTGTGTTTGTGGAAAATCATGCAACGGTGGCATATTTAATTTAATTACAGGAATTTCAAAAATCACATTTTGCACTTTTCCCATTTATTTTAGTTTCCTGTGTATTTATTAGTTTTTAGAACTCCTCGGCCCCGGTTATGGATCTGTAAGAAGGGCTTGAGAACAGCCCTAGGACCCACCAGTCGGCTGGAGACCCGGTTCACCATGACGCGCTCCGGCAGGTCCATCGTGTTGGCGATGGTCAGGACCACAAGCCGGGCCTCCCGGTAAGTGGGCCAGTCAAAGAGATTGTACAGTACGTCTTGTTTCTGAGTCCACAGAAGGTCGAGCTGCCGGGAAAGGGATAGAGACGCAGGATCAACCACAGAACTGAGCCAGGGCCTCCGAGTGAAGCCCTGTCACCACCGCATTAGCTCCCTGGGCTTCTCAGGTCCCACCACGAAAGCAGCAGGGACATCAACGGACACAGGCCTCTCACCCCCGCAGGACAGGCTCAGATGAACGAAGGGATGAGAAAAAGGAGCCAGGGCCTCGCTCTCAACGCAGCACCTGCTCCTGGAACGCCCCACACCCCGGTCAAGCACCAGGCCACTTTCCCAGTCCTCCCGGGGGTACCTCCTTACCTCATCCACGAGCAGCACGGTGCTTTCCTGAGAGGACCTCCGGGTCAGGAAGCGCTTTGCCAGCAGTTCTGCCGCGTGGTTAGCGGTTGCCTTTTGGCCCGTCAGCTTCTGAAATGCCGAGGGGGGTTGGTAAGCAGGTGTGGTAACAGGAAGGATTTTACTCTCCTGAGCTTAATGTTAAATTTGCAATAGAGGAAGCAATTTAGTGTGAGGACTTCAGTGTCCTAAATCCTGCCTTCTACTTTGGTCTTAACCTTAATGTGGAAGGAGAAGAGAAGGCACCAGAAGACATGATAAAGAAAGTCTGTGTTTGAAATGCAAGTGAGCCACAGGTGGGTCCCAGGAGCCCCTCCAAAATCATTACTGCATGCCTCAATTTAAAACTGGACATTACTTATTCTGAGAAAACCACTAATGAATACAAGAGCCAGGTTCAAATTCTAGCGGACCTCTAATCTGTTTCCCATAGTTGGCGACAGGGACTCCTGGGTGCCAACAGTTTTCATCACGTCAGTAAGTCCTGGCTTCCAGTAATTCATGCCCAGTTCTTAGACTTAAAGGTCCCTGAGGATAGGAATTCTGCCTTCTCTACTTGCTACCTCACACAAAGGACAATGCCACACACATCGTAAACCAATCAATAAGCACAAAACCTCTTCTTTTTTCATAAGCCACCAAGAAACTCTATTTTCCGAAAAGCTCCAACAGCTTTACTTACCTGCAAGATCTGCACATAGACCTGATGGGGCTCTGTTAGCTTCATGCCATTGACCTCGATGTACTGAAAAGGAGGAAGGTCATTTGCTTGGGCGGCCTGCTGAAGGCAGCGTATCACCTCATGCACAGTGGCGGTCTTCCCTGTCCCGGGGACCCCGGAGATGTACATGCACCTGTGGCAAGAGGGGAAGACCCACGGGCTGAGTCTGTGCCAGCCGCTTCACACCATCACCACCAGTTAGGGGAATGGGGATGTGTGCTGAAGGAAGGGCTCAGACCCCTGAAATGCAGAGGCGGGGGCAGTAAGGACCATCCTTGGAAGCTAGTCAGAGCAGGACCTGGTTACACAGAATCATTCATTCTACAAGCAGTGCTATATGCAAAGAAGACCAGTTTCATTTTCTCTGAATGACAGGATTTTTCTTCCTAGAGAATTACTTCAACAAAAAAAGCTGCTTTAGAAGCCTTCAGGCTTCAGCAACAATTTTGCCTATTCTCCTGATGCTGGGAAAAGACCATTCAGTTCAACTGTGACACCTGAGGTGGTATGCCAGCAGGGGCCTTCTCCCCAGACCATCCTGTTAGCCTCAGCAGGACTCACCCTCCCGTCTGGTCCAGGAGTTTGCTTTCCACAAAGTTGTAGATGTTTTGGAATTCCTGTTCCCGACAGGGAAGAGACTCAGGTACAGCAGAAACATGCAGCCTATAGTCGGTAATAAATAAGGGGAAAGGAAGACATTTCACCATCTCCTCAGTAACAAATGTGGAAGGCGTATGTATAGTTTCTATATAGAACTTCAATCACAAATCCACAGGAATGCCCCCATTCTCAAATCTCTTCATTTGGCCTCATAATCCCTTCTTCACCCAAATGACCCAACTGAGGTTCTAACCAAGAGTACATAACCCCTGGGGAGCTTTCCTAAATTACCGAATGGCCTTCATCCCATGAGAGATTCTGATTTACTTGTTTTCTGGGAAGATCTTGGCTTATGTATTTTGAGAAAGTTCCTGCATAGTTCTAAAGTACACCATAATGGAAAGGCAGTATTCTCATTCATCAGCCACTTTCTATCCTGGAGCAAGTGGTAGCAGTAGCCTAGGTTACTCCTTTAAGAACCTGTCTACATTATCCCACCCAGACACTGCTTGAAAGGTTTTCTCTCTAAATGCACGTGTTCATTTTACTCTCTACCTGTATCATGTACATGAATGACTAAAAATTACTTGTTTGGTGTGAATGAAAGCAGAGACCCATTTCTGCCTATCTAATAGGGGCCCACGAGCAGCACATCACCTCAGCCGGGCCTCCTCCAGCATGCTGGCTGGCTCCTGGGCAGCCAGGTTTCGGCTGCGGATCTGGGGAGTGGCATGGCGTGGTGTGCTAGGCTTGGGCTGCATTGAAAAAGAGAACAGATTTCAGAAGGAAAAAGCCAAAGCAAAATACCATCTAGGACACATCAGCAAATCTGATTCATGATGATCTGATAAAAATAAGTGTGAATACTTCTTAGTGCCTTTCTGTGTAAAGTACCACGATTCTCACCCTCTCTCATGTTACCAATACTGTTCACAGGTCAAACACAATTTCTTTTTTCTAATTTACACACAGTCCTGGGATTTGAAAACAATGTCAATCTGAGTAAAGAATGAATGAAAGTATGTATTAAATACTATTTAAAAGTAAAATATTACCCTGAAAGTCAAGAAATTATTAAGAAACCCTAACTACTCTGCCCAATACACAGTGGGGTAGGAGGCAAAAAATGAGGCTGATTCATAGGCTTCTCCTCTCGATTTGTTTGAAAATATGGTCAAGCTTTAGCACAGGACTTCCATAATCCAGACTTGGAGAGACATCACCAGATTTTTCCACTCCTAAGCCCCAGGTCACTGTTCTGTCTAGGCTGACAGCCCCAGTCTCTTTTCTTCCTTGCTGCGGGAATACTAGAGTGCATACTAGAGCGGGCCTGGATCCCTCTTTCTTTCCACAAAGCACTCCCTTCCGTGGGGGCATTTCCCCTACCCACCTTCTGATTTCCCCAGGCGACAGGGTAACAACAGCCTCTCCACCCCTTCCTCAGGGAGAAAGCACTTATACCCTAATAGTTTTCTATCTATTACCTTTGGAGAAAACAAGAAAGGAATATGAAACCTTGGTGAGAAGGTATCTGAAACCTTGGTGGACTTCTGATCTTTTTATCATGCTAAAGATGCCATCACACCCTAGTATCCCTTGTTCTGGGTGGGACCCCACAGATGCAATCAGAATCGGTAAGCTATTTGCATAATGAGAAACTCCAGGTAAAATTACCATGGAATCCACAGGTAATCTATTTCATTTCCTTCTCTGAAGGTCTTTTTTTTTTACTTCAACCTAAGCCCAATCACATTTTTCTTGACACGGAAAAATGGAGATCAGCTTTAGAAAAAGTCTCCTAAATAGGCATTTCCTAAAAACAATAAATAGGCTCTCGGAGAAGAGTTTCCAGATCAAAGACTCATACACTAATGCCCTCTGGGAAGGTCATGATAATATCAATAAATTAATGGCCCTGAGAACTCCTGTGACAATGAACCACTTTAACTGTGTGATCCAAACATTTCTCAAACACATCTGAACACGGGAAGAACTTCTTTTAATTGGTTCAACATTCTGCTAAAATTCCACAGGAAGCAGAAGAGATGTCCATTCCCCTCTTCCATCTTACTTTACACAGTTCATTACCAAGACCTCAGTCATGTTCCGTTTCTCAGGTGAATCAAGTGGTATAGCAGAAACAGCAGAACATAGCCCAGTGCCCTGGATTTGAGATCCACTATCTGAGCAACTTGAAAGAGGACTTCACTGCCACTTTGACCTTAGTCTGTACTTTCTGATTTAGTTCTTCTTTCCAGCTTATCTCTTAATGTGGGCAAGACATCCCATGATGGGAACAGAAACTACCCCTCAAGCAATAACCACTGCCCTGGTGCCAGCAAGACCCTGTAGGACTGACCCCATGACAATGATGGCCCTGACTTCCCTGCCCACTAGTACATACCCACCTGCCTTTGTCCCATTTCCCTTTTATCAACCTAGAAGTATCTTCAGTACTTTGGAGAGTTTTTGAGGTCAGTTGGCTGTCTTCCCGGCATTGGCCTCACTGAAATAAACTCCCTTCTTGTTTCACCACCATTCATCTCTCTGCCTTTGGATTTTGTCAGTCAGTGGCGAGTGGCTGAACCTAGTCTGTTCCGGACCCCGGGAGCTGGGGGCCCCTTGCACCCTCGGGCCCCGGCTACACAGATTAGGCATAAAATGCTCTGCTAGCGTTTGTGGGAAATGCAAAGATGAGGAGCCAGGCCTTGTTCCTCAGAAGTCTGGGTTTTGGCTCTTTGGTTCTGTATCTTAAAAGGAACTTGGATTCAAAATCATTGCTACTGGATTCATTTTCAATCCTCAGTTCACTTAGATCTTTTCCTCTACGAATATTCCAACTGGAGTGACTTTGCATATGACAGACCTGTGCTCAGAATCCAGCTGTGACTAACTGTGTGACCTTAGCCATCACGATTTTAAAATTAAGAGAAGGATGCTTCAGTGGCAAACAAACCTAAACGAGTCTTACGGTTTTCTTTGGTGTCTTTGAGGGGGTCTGTAAAGATGACTTCACAGAAGGGCATAGGTTCTTGGACACCCGACTGGACGTTCTCCTTGGAAGGGGTGGTGTGGAAGTCTCTTCCTCCTCACTGCCAGAGTCTGAAATCTCTGCTGCCGGCAGAAACTCCTCCTCTTCTTGGTCACTCTTACTGTTACCTAAAAACCTGAATGGAAGGACACGTTATTTTCTGATATTCAGCATCTAAATAAAAAGCTCCCTAATAGGTCACTGTAGACTAGAAATATTACAGTCTTTCCCGCAACCCAGTAATATAGGATGTGTTCTGCTTATTGGGCCCTTGCTACTATGATGCTCTGCTAAGGGCTTTAATTATAGTCTCTTATTAAATCCTTCGACAACCTTGTGACTTGAGCATTATCACTCCCATTTTATAAAAGAGGGAACCGAGGCTTAGAAAGGCAAAGTAACCTTCCCAAGGTTACATAGGATGACAAAGCTCATGTTTAAATCTAAGTTGCCAGAATCAAAGTTCATGCTTTTAGGTGTGCCACTAACAGTCTTGCTGGGTGTGGGTATGGGGCCCCGGGAGCCTCCTGAACCCAGGGCAGTCTTTCCTTCCCCTTTCAAACTATGACATTTATGTGGAATTAACATAATCCCAGACATACTAAGTAAAAGGCAAATTTAATGGAATAGCATATAACAAACAAGAAACATAGGAGGCTTTAAGAAATGAGATTATAGATATTATAGATAGCAGTGATGAACACTTCCTGCCCGCTAAGAATAGGCTTACCGAAGCTGCTGCCTAATCCGATTCAAAGTCAAGACAGAATTCTTCCTACGGATCCGATTCGGGGTAGAGGTAGTTTCATCTGGAGCTTCTGGTTCTCCCACCTCCCTGCAAGCATGATTACAAGACACGGTTTTGGGCACTAGGAATCAGTGATGGGTGCCTGACTGGCTCCTACTGTTTTTACAGCTACTTTGAAGGGATTTGGATTTGGAAGGAACTAATCATACTTAGCCAAAAAGTTTATAATTCAAGTCTGACTTAACACCAGAGATAAAGTTTGCCTGAAGCTTATCATTCAAATCAGACTGATGACTTCACCAGCTAGAGACCAGAATGTACTCAGGCCAGGCAGAGCTTGTCCTCTTTCATTTCTGAGGCATCAGTGGATTTACTGTCCAGGCTCTCAAGGCAGGCAGAAATGCAGCTATGTATTCAATACAGAGCATTTACCAAGCAAACCTTAATATTAGAGACCAGGTGCTGGAGTTTCTGAGCAGGAAATATGGCCATGTATGATTTGTCTTGTCATGATATTATCTGTGCAGCCCATTATTTACAAACATTGTCTCATGTCAAACTGCAAAGTTTGTTCTAGATGCATTATTTTCTTGTACTGTATGTATTTGAGAATGGTTTCCAGTTTTAAAAAACAAAACAAAACAAAACAAAAAACAGGCTAGGAACGTGAGTGTTAACATGCAGCAAAGAGCCATAGCAGTACTGTGAAGCAATCCAGGTTTGGGAAATTATCTCCTAGAGCAGTGACTCCAAAAGGACGGCCGAGTATATCAGAATCATCCAAAGAGCATTTCCAAATGCAGATTCCTGGGCCTCACACTTGGAGACTGATTCGTCTGGGAAGAGGCTCAGAAATCTGTATTTTGGAAAGGTTCCGGGTGATGCTCCAACAGTCAGATTTGAGACCTGCGCTCTAATTTGAGCAGCTGTAACCCACACATTCCACATCACATAAAGGAGCTCAGCTTGCTCTCTGGGAGGCAGGGTAACGCCCGGTCACCTCTTTTTGATGTTTTCTGGTTTCAGAATCACGGAAGGCACTGCCGAGGATTTCCAGCCCCCCCTGATAGGGGTAAGTGTTCTTTCCTCACTGATCTCTGTGGTTTTCAAAGCTGGGACTCGGGTTCTCAGGATCCTGTGACAGTCAGGTGATGCCTTCTTGTCATCTTTGGCACAGGAGCTTTGAATTTCTCCAGTTTTCTGTGGGGCTTTCAGAGCTGGAGAACAGGTATGAAGTCCATCAGGCTGAGACCTCTTAGTAGGCGAGGTGATCTCAGAGAAGGCCACTTTTCGTTTACTTCTTCCAGGAGAATCCAACAAGGCCCCGGAATTCTGCTGGGAAATCCTAGTGCTGGGGGTCCGAGGGAAACCTAATCCCAAGAGAAATCACCACAATGTCTGAATTTTATAATGAGCACTATGCACAACCTCAATCTCATTATAGCTAAATTCGTCCCCTGAAGTTATACAAAGACATGAATTGTCCATATATATGGGGAAAAAAAAGGAATGCTGCCTCATTGTATTCTAGGGCCAGTTACTTTATTTATTATTATTATTATTTTTAAAGAGAGAGAGAGAGCATACATGCATGAGCAGCGGGGAGGGGCAGAGGGAAAAGGGAGAAAGAGGATCTTAAGCAGGCTCCACACTCAGCACAGAGCCCAATGCAGGGCTGCATCTCACCACCCTTAGATTATGACCTGAGCTGAAATCAAGAGTCAGATGCTTAACCGACTAGCCACCCAGGCGTCCCATGAGTTGCCCATATTTTTAATTACTCCATGCTTTCTTTCCCCAGGCTAGCTGGCTTTATTTTTTGTCTCTCCTAAATGCCGGGGTGATTTTCCTAGTTAGGGCCATAAGTAAACTGTTAAATCGGCTTTTGTGGAACATTCAGCAATTTCCCTGAAGTAATTTACCAAGAGTGCTTCTTATCCAGGGGTGATACTGCAAGCCCTCAGCCCTCACTCAACAGCATGTGAAAGAATTTGTATCAGTAGCTCCACTGACTAACAAGAAGACCTAGATTTTTCTTAACTCAGATTCTATCTACTGATAGAAAGGAGATAGATTCCCGGAGGCAATCAAATGGGTTCCGTGAATACATAGACCCACATTTGGATTTGCCCCTCTCTCACCATGACTAAAGGCACCAGCCATTCATTCAGATATCAATGTATCTGGCACTAATGTGTAAAAATGGCATGTTATATACCAGAAGACAGAAGAATACCAAAAATGAATGAGACTCAATCCTGGTCCCCATCCATAAGACACTCCAGTCTAACAGGGGAGATGATACACATCAATGTCTACAATGTGAAGTAAAATTGTTCTAAAGCACCTAAGTACTAATAAATATGGCTTTTAAGATAGACCTTGAAAAAAAGGGGCAAGATTTCAACAGAGCTGAAAGGGGAGGGAGTGTAGAGGGAGAACAGATGAGATCAATGTGAGCGAGGGCAACAAGGCAGGAAAGCACTGGGCACAGGGGTGTTGGCTTTCATCCCAGCACATGGTTATGCTCGGACTAGCTGCAGATAAAGTGACGAAAGTCATCTAGCACCTGTGTGCTGACTATGAGGGTAACTCATGCCTAGATTAATATAAAAATGTCCCAATGTCCTGGTCTCCCTCATACCTCATTTTCCCCTTTTTGTTAAAAACAATTAATCCAAAACATCATATCCTCTCTCCTCTAGTTATATAACTGTGTCAAGTTCAGATTTCTTACCCTGTCCAGGTCCTGTAAAATCAACAGTCAAAAAGTACTGCCATTTATTTCTAAATGGTGAAGTTGCCAATTATTTCCTTAGTAATCTTTTGGTATTTCCCAAATGTTTTATATGTTTATATTCAGCTCCTAAATACATATTATACTAAGGAGCTATCAAGAACACATATAACTTATACCCACCGAACTTGGCACATATACAAAGAATTCAGGACTAGTGACACATAATAGGATGAGGATGATCTCTCAGAACTGCCTTAAAATACATTTTAAATGAAAAAAGTAAGATGAGAAGGATATATCCAGTATGCTACTTTATTGGATAAGAAAGAAAAAAAAATTATATGCATGTTTGTGCATACATATGTGTGTGTGCATACATGTGCTTCTGCTTGTTTTTCAAAAAAACACAGAAAAAACAAACCAGAAACTAATAAAACTGATTACTTACAAAAGATGGAATAGAAACAGGGTAAAGGCGAAGAAAGGAATGGGGCTTCTCTTGAGTACACTTTTTAAGATTTTGTTTATTTATTTGTCAGAAAGAGAGAGAGAGAGAGTGAAAGCATAAACGGGGGAGGGGGCAGCAGGCAGAGGGAGAAACAGGCTCCCCACTGTGCAAGGAGTCCAATGTGCAACTCAATCCGAGGACGGTGGAATCATGACCTAAGCCAAAGTCAGAAGCTTAACCAACTGAGCCACCCAGGCATCCCGAGTACACTTGTTTTATTTTTTTTATTATTATTTTTTTAAAGATTTTATTTATTTGACACACAGAGAGAGAGATTACAAGTAGGCAGAGAGGCAGGCAGAGGAGGAAGCAGGCTCCCTGCTGAGCAGAGAGCCTGACGCGGGCCTCGATCCCAGGACGCTGAGATCATGACCTGAGCTGAAAGCAGAGGCTTTAACCCACTGAGCCACCCAGGCGCCCCCGAGTACACTTGTTTTAAATAGCTTTCAATCTTATTTTCATGTTTCACATGCTTAAAAATTAATCAAAGAGGGAGAGACCCTAAAATTAAACAGAAATAGAAGAACTTAACTGCCTATCACCAATAATATAACCACCAGAAGAAAAAAAATCAATTAACTTTACTCCCTCAGTGGGATATATTCTAAAGGCATAAAGAACTGCAAATAAATCCTGAACTTTAGTTGGTAAGTTAACTACTGGTAGTAGTATTGGGATAGCAATTGTGAAACTACTACTATTGCTTCTGTGTACCAGGATCGGTCCTGGGAGCCAGGGCTCTTCTTGAAGAAGGGAGATACAGCTATGAAATATGGGAAGGAGGGGGAGAACCCCGTGGTACACATTAGAAGTACTGGTATAAATTTAAGAGTTTTAAAATATTTATTTCTTATCTCTTCCACTAAGGATCTAAAAGCAACATCACCTTAGTAGCAAACAGTATGGAAGCTTCTCAAAAACTTAAATAGAGGGCGCCTGGGTGGCTCAGTGGGTTAAGCCTCTGCCTTCGGCTCAGGTCATGATCTCAGGGTCGTGGGATCAAGCCCTGCATCAGGCTCTCTGCTCAGCAAGGAGCCTGCCTCCTCCTCTCTCTCTGCCTGCCTCTCTGCCTACTTATGATCTCTCTGTCAAATAAATAAATAAAATCTTTAAAAAAAAAAACTTAAATAGAGGGGCACCTGGGTGGCTTAGTCGTTAAGCGTCTGCCTTCGGCTCAGGTCATAATCCCAGGGTACTGGGATCGAGTCCCACATCAGGCTCCCTGCTCAGTGGGAAGCCTGCTTCTCCCTCTCCCACTTCCCCTGCTTGTATTCCCTCTCTTGCTGTCTCTCTCTCTGTCAAATAAATAAATAAAATCTTTAAAAAAAATTTAAATAGAAATATTATACAATCCGGCAATTCTACTTTTGTGTAGTTTATCCAAAGAAAATAAAAACACTAACTTGAAAAGATATGTGCACCCACATGCAGCATTATATATAATACTCAAAATATGGAAATAGCTTGAAATGTCTATTAATGAATAAATGGATAAAGATACACACACACACACACACACACACACACACCCCGGAATATTTTTCAGCTAAAAAAGGAATAAAATCCTACTATTTGCACAACATGGATGGATCTTGAGGGCATTACACTAAGTGAAGTAAGTCAGACAGAGAAAAGACAAATATTGTATGATCTCACTTATACGTGGACTCTAAATTTTAAAGATTTTATTTATTTATTTGTCAGAGAGAGAGAAAGGGCGCAAAAGCAGGGGGAATGGCAGGCAGAGAGAAAAGCAGGCTCCCCACTGAGCAAGGAGTCCGATGAGGGGCTCAATCACAGGACTCTGAGATTATGACCTAAGCCGAAGGCAGACATTTAACCAACTGAGCCACCCAGGCACCCCTGGAATCTAAATTTTAAGGACTTATTTATTTTTATTTTACTTAAAGATTTTATTTATTTATTTGTCCGAGAGAGAGAGAGAGCACAAGCAGGGGGAGCAGCAGGCAGAGGGAGAAGTAAAAGCAGGCAGGGGGAGACTGGGCTGAGCAGGGAGCCCAATGTGGGGCTCAATCCCAGGACCCCGGGATCATGACCTGAGTCAAAGGCAGACACTTAACTGGCTGACCCACCCAGGCATCCCTCTAAATTAAAAACAAAAAAACAAGCTTATAGATACAGAGAACAGATGGGTGATCACCAGTCAAGGGGTGGGTGAAACGGATGAAGGAGGTCAAAATGTACTTCCAGTTATAAAATAAGTAAGTCATAAGGGTATAGTGTGCATGGAGATATAATGGCAACTACAGTTAAGAATACTGTTACCAAGAAAAAAAGAAAGAAAGAAAGAATACTGTTATCACATATCTGAAAGTTGCTTAGAGAGTAAATCCTAAATGTTCTCACCTCAAGAAAAAAATATTTGTAACTATGTATAGTGATAGATGTCAACAGCTTATTATGTTGTATACCTGAAACTAATATAATAATATACATTAATTATACCTCTCAATCCTTAAAAAAAAAAAAAGAAAAAGGAAATTTTGACACCTGGTACAACATGGAAGGTCCCTGAGGACATTATGCTAACTTAAACCACTCAGGAAAGGATAAATACTGTATGATTCCACTTAAATGAGGTATCTAGAGTAGTCAAATTCAGGAAAACAGAATGGTGGTAGTTGCCCAGGAATGGGAGATGGGGAAATGGGAAGCTATGGTCTAATGGTTGCAGAGTTTCCATTTCAGAAGATGATGGGGATGGCTATACAAAACTTTGAATGTATTTATTTATGTTTTTTAAAGATANTTATTTGTTTTTTAAAGATACTTTAAAAAAAAAGATTTTATTTATTTATTTGACACAGAGAGAGAGAGATCACAAGTAGGCAGAGAGGCAGGCAGAGAGAGAGGAGGAAGCAGGCTCCCCACTGAGCAGAGAGCCCCATGCGGGCCTCAATCCCAGGACCAAGATCATGACCTGAGCCAAAGGCAAAGGCTTTAACCCACTGAGCCGCCCAGGTGCCCCTTGAATGTATTTAATGCCACTTAACTGTACACTTAAAAATGACTAAAATGGTAAATTTTATGTTATATGTATTTCAACATGTGTCCACTTGGTACCTGGCCCACTGGGGCACTAACTCGATACTCTAGCACGAGTTAATATTTTATCATATTCCTTTAGTCTCAATATTGTCAACTATGACCCGTCTCACACTTACTGCTGAGCTCCAATCTCTTCTTTGCCTTTGGGGTGACAGGATGGGAAGGAGTTCGGCGAGATTTGGAGGTAGAGTGCCTTGATTCAATCCTTTTGATTGTGTGCTCTGCTGTGGTCCAAGAAGGGCTTCTTAGGCCCTTAGTCTTGGCTCCCACAGGCTTCTGGCACCTAGGACTGCCTTCTTGCGGCTGATCAAACTCTGCAAATAGTTCTGGGGATAGTGGTCTGAATGTCTTCTCATTCCAAGATAGTTTCACAAAGAGTGTCTTCTCATTTTTCAGATCCACAGGCATCACTTCATCTGGGCCTAAAGCTACTACCTGAACAGGAAGAAATGAGAACCAAATGAGCCAAGGGATGCTTCATGAATGCTCTGATTAAAAACCACTTACATCTGCATCCTTACCTGGGATGTCCCTCTTCCAAACTAAAGAGGTATGGACATGGCATATTTCCAGACTCCCACCTATAGAGTATGATATCTACACCCCACGTTTTTTTCTTTCCTAGTCCAATCTATTCACTCATGCCAAATTTCCTCACAACTTTTCTAAGCATGCTCCCCTGCTCAAATCTATAATGTCTCCTTGCTACAGCAAGATCTGATTATTACACTGGTTTTTGGTGCATTCTAAGATCTGGCCCCTCATTACTTCCGGAGTGCTCAGTACTCTTCCATCACTATTTGAGCTTGGCTTGTCACAGTCCTGCTCATTTCCCCCAACATGCTCCTGTCTAAATACCACTCTCTCTTCCCTCTCTGCCTTTCTAAATGGACCCATTTTGCTGCTTCAGCTTCTCTACCTGCCTTTTCCTCCTTCACTGTTTTAACTCAGAGACAAATTGTTTGAGGCATATCTTATGCTGGGCTCATAGACTTGGAAAAATCTGACTGGTCATGCCAGACCCAAGTCTCTCTGCCCTACCGTTAAACCAAAATTGGGACCACACTTCATATCATATAATCCCCTATTTTGGGGGCCTGAAGTAGCTCAAGAAATAACCTGTAGCTTAGTCTTCAAACCAGTGTCTCCATTCATCCTACAGCTCATTGGAACCTGATTTATCACAAAATCCCATAATACAAGTTTGCCCTTAGCAACTACCACTCTTCATACTGATCTACTCAAGGTGAAGTCCTCATTTAAGCAAGCGTATCCAGTCTCGCACTACTCTGTGCCTGCCACAGCCACAGCTAAATATAATTTCCCACTGAGATTCATTTGCTAATTCTTGCTCATCCCTCGGGTCACAACCTAAATGTCACTTCCTCTAGGAGGCTCCTAACACATGGTAAGCGTTCTCGATAAATATTTGTTGAGATGAAGTAGGCAGCAAGCAGAAAAGATGACAAACAGGAAAAAATTCATTTCCATGGGGTAAATTAGAGCCAGGAATGTTTTTGAGGTCATGCAGTTTAGGAGGCAGCCAGAAATAAGCTTCAAGATAGAACCCAAGTCTCAAGGCATCACCTACCTGCACGTGGTCAATGATGGTCTCAGCACTAATGTTGCTGTTACAGGCAGGGTAATCATACCAGAATATCTCCTGTGCAGCAGGCTTCCGGCCCAGCAAATGCTGTTTACTGACAGGAACTTCACAGAATCGGATAAACCACTGTACTCGAGCACGTTTCTTAGAATGAGGTTCAGAATCTAGGAGGGATAGATGAAAAAGGGGGTGTATGAAAATGCAAGAACATTTGTTAAGCACTTCCTGTGTGCCAGACACTGTGCTAAGCACCTGATAATACCTGATTAACATATTATTTTTTTCTTAAAAGATTTTATTTTTTGACAGAGACACAATGAGAGAGGGAACACAAGCAGGGGGAGTGAGAGAGGGAGAAGCAGGTTTTCTGCCGAGCAGAGAGCCCGATGAGGTGCTTGATCCCAGGACCCGGGATCACGCCCCAAGCCGAAGACAGATGCTTAACAACTGAGTCACCCAGGTGCTCTGATGAACATATTATTTTTAATTTGCACATTAACCCTACAAGGTAGGTACTACGGCTATTTCCCTTTAACAAAGTAATCAAGTTACAGGAACCTTAAAAAAATGTGTCAAAGGTCACAGGACCAAACAGCAGCAATCTGTTTCCACCCAGCACCCATGTCCTTCTCACTTGGCTCCACTTCCTAATGAGGCTATCAGTCATCAAAGAAATTACAAAAGGCACTTGAGGGGAAAAATTCTAATCACAGGCACTGAACAAATCTTGCAAATCAGTGACTATAGAGAAGTCACCAAAAAGCAGCAAAACAAAAATCCTGGCAAAAATTAGAGCATCAGCCAGTGAAGTGACTTCTGACAAACACATGCTGGCAATTTTTAGCTTTATCTTTACAATGTACCATTAACATCACCCTGTACCGGCATTAGGTCCAAGTGAAAGGACATACACTCATTAGTGCCACCATCATCTTCACCTCTTCTCTTCCCCGGCTCTCTTATGTGCTCCGAGGTGCATTATCTTTTGATGAGGTTTTCCTCCCTACTTGTCAAATAGCCTTCCTATCTCTGTAATATAAAACATCCTCATCTTCTCACCCTATCAGTTCCTTCCTGTAGGCATACAGACTGCACCGGACTAACTGCCACATCATTCCCCTCCTAGCTTTTGGAAGACAGTTTTATGTAGTTTCCATTTTTATCTTTCTTCTTAACCCTCCTTTTAGAGCTCTGTCTCATTCCCACCTTTCTGTACTCTTCTCTGCTTTGCAGAGGGTTCAAATCTCAGAAAATCTGTTGAGGGCTGTGAATGCAGACATGTAGGCTCTACCTTCCCTTTTGTTCCTCCAGCATTAGGGGCAGTAATGGCTTTCTGCACTTACTGCTCTCTGGGAAATACCACCTTTTGTTCTTCCAGCCTTTTCAACACTATACAACATTATACCCCATGGGTAAAACACCTAACGTGTTTTTGTGTTCCTGACTGAACATCAACTGATACACCTTCCCAATCCACCTTACCTCCTCCCTTGTAAAAAAGTTACACTTGCAAAATTCATCACTAACTTCCTCATGTTAAAATTAAAAGACAAGTCTGGGGGCGCCTGGGTGGCTCATTCAGTTAAACATCTGCCTTCAGCTCAGGTCACGATCTCAGGGTCCTGGGATCGAGCTCCCCCACAGGGCTTCTTGCTCAGTGGAGAATCTGCTTCTTTTTCTCCCACTGACCCTCCCCCCCCCAACTCGCTCTCTCTCAAATAAATAAATAAAATCTTAAAAAAAANCCACAGGGCTTCTTGCTCAGTGGAGAATCTGCTTCTTTTTCTCCCACTGACCCTCCCCCCCCAACTCGCTCTCTCTCAAATAAATAAATAAAATCTTAAAAAAACAAAGTCTATATTATAGTGCAAATCACCTATTTTTTTCTTCCCCTTAACTTCCTCATGCTAAAATTAAAAGACAAGTCTGTATGATAGTGCAAATCACGTATTTTTTTCTTCTCCCTTCTTCTTGAATTCATCCTTTGTCCATTCCAAAAATCCTGCCTTAATAATCATTTTAACCCACTCCTAAAAATAATGAAAAAGCTAAATTCTTGAACCACTCCCTAATCCCATTTTTACCGAATACTGCTCTAACGAGTAAAGAAGTTTACTAGGTGTAAAGTGGTACAGCCAGGGCTTAAATGACCCCACCTCAGAATCTAGGGCTCACACCCTATATGATGCTATGAACAGAGAAATCAGCAATCAGCAATCTTGCAGTTCCCAAGTGTTCATGATAAGGAAGGAATGGTTTTCATTCTAGCCCCAAACTTACCATCTTCAAACAACTCAACCAATTTAGCAACATATGGATTTTCATCATCATCCCCTTCAATCAACACAAACTGTCCCACTTGGATATGAATCTCAGTCAGACCACCTTCCATTTTGACACTCATTTCTCTAGGAAGGAGAAAAACATGTTAGGAAATCACTTAGGGTAGGCCAAGGTCTTCACGCTCTCTTGGCAGATGAAAGTGCTTTCCAACTGGAAAATCTCCTAGTTCCTCTCTGATGACCAAGTATCCTACTAGGAAACCAATTTGTCCATTAAGTCATATGCAAGAAGAAATGAAATGGGTTGAATGAATTGTTTTAGTGTGAATGGTTAATCCAGAGGCCTTATTATGAACGTTAACCTCTCTTAGTCATTGACAAAGAACAAAGGCTTCCCAAAGCATGAAACCTGCCCGATAACAGTATCAAAATTTTCAGAGACCTCTAGGGCTGAGAGGACATAGCAACAACAGTGAATCCTACCCTGTTATCATGCAGAAATACAAAGAACCCACTTTAAATAAATACAGCATCATCACACATACCAAATTTTATTAACTTGACATGTCTTCCTCTATCACTGCTATATTTATGCTCTAATCTTGTATCAAATAAATCCCCTCTTTATAATCCATTCATATTTACTGCCCCTCAATCCTCAATCTGTAGTAACAGAACAGGCTAGATATAAGTTAACAGTTTAGTGTGGAGAAGTTATTATTTCCAGAACAGCCAACAGAGTCCAACACTCACTTGTAGGTGTGGTAGTGTAGTTTTTGGTCCAACAACGGCTTGCCAACCCACGAATAAGTTTGTCTGGTCTTCATCCTTGTGGGGTAGTATGCCATGGTTCCTGTGTAAAAGTCACTAACTCTAAGTTAACATGACAATACTCTGATGGATTCTAGCACACAGTACTGCTTTCAATGAGTCCGCCCTTCTCTTCTGCTCCTGTTACATTCCCGCTGATTTTAGAAAACATTTTCTTTTTTTTTTTTAAGATTTTATTTATTTATTTGACACAGAGAGAGATAGATCACAAGTAGGCAGAGAGGCAGGCAGAGAGAGAGGGGGAAGCGGGCTCCCTGCTGAGCAGAGAGCCCAATATGGGCCTTGATCCCAGGACCCTGAGATCATGACCTGAGCCGAAGGCAGAGGCTTTAACCCACTGAGCCACCCAGGCGCCCTAGAAAACATTTTCTTTGAGAAAAGTCAAACTTCATTAAGATTGAACATAGATAATTTAGTATCATCTGCATATATCTTGTACTATGCCTTATCTCTTCTTATGTAAGATCAATATATAGGAAAAGAAACTATAAATTTTTAGCTATAAGGCACAATGATAGGTATTAAACATCTAACAACTTGAAACTAAACGACAGTGATACACGGTTGTTAGTATTTTCATAACACTTATAATCAAGACAGGGATAAAATATAAATGTACTGAAGGACAACTAATAGGGTGAAGAGCCAAGAGATGGAGCCAGAGACTATTTCAATTTAGAGGACCAGGTCTTGTGGCTGTTCAGATAGCAACAGCTTCCCTCAGGGGTTTTCTGAACTGAATATTGAACAGTAAGTAGCTACTGATAAGATAAAATTTATTTTTTTATTTTTTTTAAAGATTTGATTTGTTTATTTGACAGAGAGAAAGAGAGAGAGCACAAGCAGTGGGAGCAGCAGGCAGAGGGAGACAGAGAAGTAGACTCCCTGCTGAGCAAGGAGCCCAATGTGGGACTCAATTCCAGGACCTTGGGATCATGAGCTAAGCTGAAGGCAGATGCTTGCTTAAACGCTTAAATAACTGAGGCACCCATGTGTCCCTGATAAAATAAAATTACGTGAGGGATTCCAAGGGATAGAAGCAAACACACATGAGACATTTAAGGAGACAGCAATGTATCTTATCAAGTATATCGTTACACTTACATTAAAGACAAAAACAAAACCATTCTGGCTGTTCAAAGGGGTATTTTCCTTTGTAGCTGACCTAGCTGCAGGCCCTAGCTGTCAGTAGTTATGAGCAGCTGAAAAGAAATGCTTGTATTAAAGTATATGGGGAAAAAGGAGACACTTTTATGGACAAAAACAGAAATGTGAATGAAAATCCAAGCATATCTTTAAATAAAAAACAACAAAAAACAACTCTGCCTACTCATGATCTCTGTCTCTGTCAAAAAAATAAATAAAATCTTAAAAAAAAAAAAAGAAAATCCAAGCATATCTGACAATCCTCTTTATAATTTCAAAACTGCAATCTAGTAGTCCTAATAATGCCAATCTATTATCTTAAGTTTAAGTAATTAAGATAATAAATCTTTCCTCTAAATTAACTGCTGTTTCTATGGGAGATAAAATTTGACAAAATCAGGGTTAAAGAATTTTTTTCTTTAATCTGCTGAGAGAATTACTCTGAATTACTGATAGATGGACAAAAATTTCAATCTGTGTTGAAAACAACAAAATTTTAATAGCATTATAATATCCTGATCAAACAACCTTGTTTCTTGAAATTCAGTAGCATTATGTCTTATTCTCTACTTGGGAACATTCTGACCTATAAGATTTTCTGCTTTAAAAAAGGTATTTTTAGTATACTTTGAGGAAACTAATTAGCAAAAAGAAGATACGATACTAAGTCATTAGTAAATACACAGCTTACAAATGATGCCTGAATGATGGCTTTTTTTTAAAAAAAAAGGTTTTATTTATTTATTTGACAGAGAGAGAGAGATCACAAGTAGGTGGAANAGTCATTAGTAAATACACAGCTTACAAATGATGCCTGAATGATGGCTTTTTTTTAAAAAAAAGGTTTTATTTATTTATTTGACAGAGAGAGAGATCACAAGTAGGTGGAGAGGCAGACAGAGGGAGAGGGGGGAAGTAGGCTCCCTGCTGAGTAGAGAGCCCAATGTAGAAGTCAATCCCAGGACCCTGAGATCATGACCTGAGCCGAAGGCAGAGACTTAACCCACTGAGCCACCCAGGCGCCCCTGAATGATGGCTTTAAAGAACATTAAGAGTACTATATAATTCACAACATGGTAATATTAAAATCAATCTAATTTCAATTAAGTACATCACTGAAATGAACAAGAGCAAAGACTCATGTTGAGTAAAAAATGAATTTGGATTCTTATATCCAATAAGCTTTTGGTAAAACTTAGGAAAAGTGTTTGAATCTCAGTAAGGGTTTGAGGAAATATGTAACACTAACTTACCTTACAATAGATATTCCTTTTAATGGATGATCTATCAGAAGTAAACTTGGAACTTCTCACCTTTCCACAATGCAGTCAGGCAAAATAGGCTACTGAGAGAACAAAAGATGCAAATCAATTAGTTCTCATTAAACTCTGCCATTAAAAAAAAACAAAACTGGATTATCACTGAGAGTGCTTTGTAGCAAATTGGTTATCTCCCAGAAAACTGTCTACAATTCCTGAATAATCTAATTATAGGATAAATGGCCTGACTTGTCACTTTGACTATGATACTTGACTACACTGAAACAATAATCTCATTTTTTCAAACCCCAAATTGGCAAACAGAAGGACTACTGCCATACCTATAAGCTTCTCATGTATACCTAAGAGAATCAAATCCACACTCTTAACTCTTAAATCGAGATATTTAAGCTTACTAAAGCAGGCATCCTCCTTCAAAAACCAATCCAAGATAAAATTTAACAATCCCTTTCTTGGAGATCATGCGCTGTGTTCAATGAGACCGGTACATGAACATATATGTACAAGGGTGGGTGATTTAACCTAGGCTGAGCAAGTAGGGATATTGTAAGAAAGACTGTCTGGGCTTGGACATAAAACCTGCCTCACCCCAGTCCATCACTCTGCTCCAGGCCTGCTTTTCCAAACCTCAAATAGACTAAGGTTATTGTGCCCTCAGACTTATTACACCATTGCTGTTCTCTCTTCCTGCATATTTTTTCAGGGATGGCTCAGGTCTCATCCACAATAAAACTTTCTCAGATAGGCCTTCATTGATATTCAATAGAAATTTACCCTCGTACCACCTTATATTGTCCCTCAGGGTCATATTCCACTATACCACCCTACGATCAAAGCAATAAGCATTACTTTCTTATTTATTGTACTTCCTATGCTAGAATGTTAACTTCCAAAAGCACGGATCTTGGGACCTTGTCTATCTTGTTTGGAACCGCATTCCCAGAGCTTAGGTTAGGACCTGGTATAAAAATAGGTGACTGAATGAATGAATGAAAACCAAACTGGTTTTAAAAATCATTAGGACAGTACCAAGTGTGGTAAGGACATAGAACAGCCAGAACCCTCATACGCTGCTGGAAGGCATTTAAATTGGTAAAACCATTTTGAAAAATGGGCAGTATCACAAGAACGAAACATATGTACATCCTATGACCCAGCAATTTCAACAAAATATACCCAACAGAAAAACATATACCACCAAAAGACATGAACCAAAAATGTTCACAGCAGCACTATACAGCAATGAAATTAAACCGACTACAAATGCACACATGGGGAAAATCTCACAAAATAACAATGAGCTAAAGAAATCAGACACAGGGGCGCCTGGGTGGCTCAGTGGGTTAAAGCCGCTGCCTTCGGCTCAGGTCATGATCCCAGGGTCCTGGGATCGAGGCCCACATCGGGCTCTCTGCTCAGCAGGGAGCCTGCTTCCTCCTCTCTCCTCTCTCTCTGCCTGCCTCTCTGCCTACTTGTAATCTCTCTCTCTGTGTCAAATGAATAAATAAAATCTTTAAAAAAAAAAAGAAAAGAAATCAGACACCAAAAGAAACCATACTATATTGATTCCATTCATATAAAGCTTAAAAATAGGTTAAAAGTAACCCACGGTGTTAGAAGTCAGAACAGAAGGTAACCTAAGTGACTGAAAGAGAGCACAGTGGGGAAGGGACATATTTCTAGAATGCTGGTCATGTTTCTTGCTCTGGAAGCTGGTTACATAGGTATGTTCTCTTCAAGAAAATTCATTGACCTGTACATTTATGATACATGCACTTGTTGGTATATAGTTATTTTTCAATGAAGATTTCAAAAAGGAACCGAGAATCCTTCTATAGAGGCAGCATAAGGATGTCAAGCCTCTTTGTACTGTTACCCTACTTTCTTACTTCAGGACCCAGCATTTCATCTCACCCACCACTAGAGAGATTACCCAAGAGGGACGTTCAAAGGGGTAGAAGGCAGGCCTGACCTGGTGGAGCAAAGGTTTTGGCTTCTAGGAGATAACCACCACAGGCTCTCAATTGTTGCAGATATGAGAAATCTGGAACATACACACCACCCAGTGAAGGGTGCCACACCCAAGGAAAATATAAGGGAGTTGCAGTAAGAATGATAGCAGGTTATATATTGAGCCAATATGACAGAAAGTGGAGCCAAAACTCTATATATTTATCTCACTTAATCCTCAAAATAATCCTAGTACAATGCTAGTACATACTAGGTGCACAATAGACTCTCAATAATAAAAATATTTGCTGAATGAAAGTTAAGTGCTATTAGCACTTCAAAATGATTAACTTGTCCCAGTGTTACACAGGATGGCAGTCTTAATTCGAATCCTGAGCATCCAGATTCCAATGACTCTAAAACACTTCACCTTACAACACCTGTGTAAAAGCGGATAATGTTAATATATGCCTGAGAGAACTTGCTTCTGGTGAGCTTACTACAATAAGTTAGGCTTCTCAGCCACTAAATGGGAAGTCAAACGGACCTCAATTTCCTTACCCACAAAATGGGGATAATAATAGAACCTTCCTTTTATTCAACCAATATATATTAGTCACCCATTGTGTGCCAGGCACTATTCTTGGATTAAGTGAGAAAATGTAAAATGTCAAATTCACTTCCTCACTCCCTTAATCCCTTGCATTTATTTGTAAGAGACCGTGGATCTTAAAAAAAAAAGAATTTGAGGAATATCAGGAAACTCACATACAATTCACACAAATTTTGCACTTAATTTCAGGGATTCATAAACCTTCTAATATCCACATATTGCCCCCTGTTCCGTTAAAAAAACGTTGCAGAAAGAGCAAGGTAAACCATGCTCTCACGGCAGAAGCCTCCGTTGGCATTCACAAGTACCCAATACCACCAGGGAAGTGGGTAGCATTTTTACAGACAACTAAAATGAAAAACTGACGTATCTAATCATTGCAGTTAAGCAGACAGTAGCCCAGGATAAGAATCTCACATCTCATGCCTCTAAGTCCAGTGCTTTTTCCAACTGTGAAAATTAGAAGGCTCTTCTGCTCTGGGGTTAGACAAAAGGAAGTAGAAGACATGCCATTAGACTTCTCTCCTAGGAAAAGGTGGATGAGAGTCCCGCGATTAAGGGAGCTCACCTGGGGTAAAGGTGGGGGGGAGACTTGGGTGCGAGCCAGCCCTCTTACTCACAAAAAGCGACCTAGACAAGTCTCTCTGGGCTCAACTGCTACATCCATAAAATGGGGTAATAACTTTTGCTGTTCTGCCTTTCCTGTGGTGCTCGGTTCACGACGCCTCAAAGGAGAAAAAGATGGAAAAGCTTCCCAAGGGCAAAACAGATAGGAGGGATAGTTAAGATCATTAATGCGAGTATCAGGGCGCCAGGGACAGGAATGTTCGCGCTTCTCTGATGTTGGCTTCCGGTTTCCCCAACAGCGAACTCTGTCCCTGGCGAAGACGGGAGCCTTTTACAAATCGGAATGTGGAAAAGAAAAATGCTCCTAATGCGCTTAGAACAGTGCCTGGCACTTAACAGGGGCTTAGTAAATATCTGCTGAATGAATCAATCAATGACTGAGTCCACAGAGAACAACTTCTCCAGTCTCTCGGCTCCGATTCCCCTCCAGCCCCGGAATGCCGCACTCACCGGGCGCCGAAGCCCTCTGCTCCCACAGCCTCAGCCCCAGGAGTTCGTGGAACCGCAGCAACTCTACCCTGCCCCAGATGGACTCCTCTTACAGCCACTGGCCGCACGCCGGAGCCGCAGCCGGCGCCCAGCTAGGAAAGAACGTGGAGAAAAGAAAACTTCGCGCCAAACGCCGTGGCCCCGCCCCCAGGTTGTCCCCACGTTCCGTCACCAGCCAGCCCTTCAGCCCCGCCCACCCAGGAGGGCGTACGTCCGCCAACGTGCAACGGCCATCATTGATTCGGTCGGCGACGCTGTTGGCGGAAGGAAGGTCTTTCTTTGCAGCATTTCCGGTACCAAGATGGTGGCCTGAGCTCTTTAGAGCGACTTCCTCCACCCTTGTCTCTGCCTCTTAGATGTTTTTTTTTTTTAGCCGGGATGTGACGCATTGAAGGACCCGACGGAAATAGAACTGAGGGCGTTCTAAAATGGCGAACCGTACGGTGAAGGATGCGCACAGCATCCACGGCACCAATCCTCAGTATCTGGTGGAGAAGATCATTCGGACGCGAATCTATGAGTCCAAATACTGGAAAGAGGAGTGCTTTGGACTGACCGGTAAGCGGCAGCGCGCGGATCCTCCTCTCCCGCCTTGTGGCCCAGTTCTCCTGACTGGGAGCCGGTGGGACTGGCCCCCGGGCGTGAGACTGGAGGGGAATCTGTCAGTCATTCAGAAAAATCTGAGTACCTACTGTGTGCCTCGTTTTGTGTTGGGCTTTGGGGACGCATATGAATCAGCTACTGCCTTATTCCGAAGGGTGTCTGTTTTGGGTTCTCTGGGGGTTTCCATGTTTAATATAATCTGCTGAGTTCCCAAACACTGGTAAGCTCAGGGACTCTGAAGTTCTTAAAGGAGCTGTAACATACCCAAAACCCAGTTCAGTGTCTTACTGTCCCTAAATCCAGACCATTTGCAGTATTTCCACGTTCGGGTCCTAATACAAATATCAGTTTTTCAGAGTAGGCTTCCAGGTAGTTTTTCAATCTTTGAATTCTGGCTGCTCCGCATTTTAGTAGCTCTGTTACCCCCAGTGAACCGTGTCTTCCTCTACTGTAAAACTCATATCGTATTGCCCATCCCAAAAGGTTGCTCTAAGGATTACATGCCATAAACTATAAAAAGTATTTGGTATGGTTACAGGTAAATATTTTAAGAAGTACTCATTAGTTGTAGTGGTGGTGATAGTTGTTACCACTGTTAACTACTCCTGTGCCATTACTGTTGCCACCACCATTAGCTGTTGTGTCCATGGACACATTATATTGTTTTTCTCTGAGTCACTGTTAAATTTTGGAGTCATGTAAATTGGATAAATTTTGGGACCTTTTCTCATTACATAGTTCTCTCCTTGGATGATCTCCACACTGCAGTTACATCTTATATGTAGATGCCTTTAAATTTCTCTCTCCAGTCCGGATCTCTCTCTCATATCTAAATCTCTAATCCAAGACATGCCAACTCAGTATGTCCAAAAGTGAACTCGTGACCTTTTCCTCCCAATGCTAGATTATGTTCCCTTGCTGTATAATTGTATTGCATTCTGCATCGTATTTCAACTATTAATCACACTTAAAAAATTTTTTTCAATGCTTTCTGCCTTGCCAGACTGTAAACTTTGTAAGCGTAGTAATTTTGTCCTTTATCCCTCTAACCTACATCTCCAGTATTTAGCACCTGGCTGTAAGTTTGATTCTCACTATAGCCCTGAAACTTTGTACCTTTATTATTCAGATTTGAACTGATAGTCTAAAAAGGAAGGTTAAATGACTTGCCCTAAGTTCATACAGCTAGTGTTTGCTTTAGAAAACAATCGTGAAAGGTTGTTATCCCCTTTTTGTAGATGACATTTGCCCAAGGTTATGTAGCTATTGAGTCGTTTGCTATTACTGTTTCTTTTAACTCGGAATTTGGCTTTTTTTCTCCAAACATAATGGTGACAGTCATGGACTCTGGAGTTAAGGCTGATTACATGTAAATACAGGCCCTGCTCCTCTCTAGCTGTGGACCCTGAACAAGTCACTTAACCTTTCTTAGCCTTCATTTTCCTTAGCTGAAAACAGCCTCAGTGTAGGAACTTAATGGCTAATTATGAAGATTAAATGAGATAATATGACATGCTTAGCAGAATACCTGGCATATAGTTATCTTTCAATGTATACTGGCTGCTCTTATTGTTATTACTATTAATACACAGTTGTTCTTCTAATATTAAATTGTTGGTTGGTATTCAGGAGCACCAAACCTTGAACTAGCTTATCTCCACTTCAAACTGGGATATGCTTGGCCCTAATGTGTTTGAGATGCCACTTTGTTTTTGCTCTTTTTTAGCTGAACTTGTAGTTGATAAAGCCATGGAGTTGAGGTTTGTGGGTGGTGTCTATGGTGGCAACATAAAGCCAACTCCCTTTCTGTGTTTGACCTTGAAGATGCTTCAAATTCAGCCTGAGAAGGATATCATCGTAGAGTTTATCAAAAATGAAGATTTCAAGTGAGTAAAATGTTGACTCACTAATATAAAAGCTTCAATTTAAGTGGTCCAGAATTTGGCTTTGGTTAAAAGGAGTGAAAGCAATGTATCTTGTTATTTTGTGTGTTCTGATTGTATTGATCTTCTCTGTTACATTCCTGGTTAGTCCTTCTCTGTTAGTCCTGGTAACTACCTCTCACCCCCAAAAAGCATTTCACAAATTCGCTGGACATAATATATTAAGCAGAAGTGAGTGCCTAGTATGTTGGTAGCACTGGATGCTCAAAGATGAAGAAAACTACATAATGTGGTAGATAAGTGGGAAAACTTTGGTGTAGGTGGGGGTTCGTGTCCAGGCTCACGTCATGTCCAGGCTTACTGTGACCTTGGAGAAGTTAAATTTTGTGAGCTTTAGTTTCGTTTCGTTTCTTTTTTTTTTTTTAATATTTTTTTTAAAGATTTTATTTATTTATTTGACACAGAGAGAGATTACAAGTAGGCAGAGAGGCAGGCAGAGAGACAGGGAGAGGAGGAAGCAGGCTCCCTGCTGAGCAGAGAGCCCAATGCGGGCCTCGATCCCAGGACGCTGAGATCATGACCTGAGCCGAAAGCAGAGGCTTTAACCCACTGAGCCACCCAGGCGGCCAAGCTTTAGTTTCTTTACTTGTAAAATGGAAATGATGATACCAACTCAAGATTGATGTGAGGGTTAAAGAAGATAGTGCTGTCTATCTCACAACACAGTGCCTGTTGCATGGTAAATACCCCCAAAATATCAGCTGCTCATATTTTATTATTTATTCTCAAGGAGTTCACAGACAAGTACAGGAGACAGATACAGTAAATTATGTGCTACCCTCTAAGGGATTTATATGTAATAATTTAACCTTCACAACAACCTCACAAAATTACTATCCCTGTTACACAGGGGAGGAAACTTGGCACAGATTAAGTAATTTCCTCAAGGTCAAACAGCTAGTAAGTGGCAAAACTGGCTTCAGTGTTCAGATTCTTTTCTACTCCATTCTGTTTGTCATATAAAGAAACTATTCAGTTTCAGATGTCTTCTAGTTATTCCAAGTGGAGAATTTGAGTGGGTAGTTGGATATAGGAGAAAAGAAAAAGGAATCTTATAAAACATTAACAGCTAGAGAATAGCTTTTGTTAGGCACTTACTATGTGCTGTATGCTGTGCTTAGCGCTTCACACACATTTCTCACTAAGTAAACCAAGCCAGCAAATTAGGCACTGTTATCTCCATTATACAAGGATTGAGAAAGCAAGAAACTTGCCTAATGTAACAAAGCCAGTAAGTAAGGAATCAGAATTGTAACCCAGAGGTCTTTGACTTTTTTCTTTTTTTCAGAACCAGCACTCTGTGCTGCGTAGGAAGTTTATATATTCACATCTATATGTACTATTTCTTGTAGTGTTAGTAAACATATCTTCTATGTTAAATTCAGTATCTCATTTGATTCTTCCAGTAATCCTATGAGGTAAGTAGGTTCTGTCTTTATGTTATACATGATATAATAGACTCTGAAAGTTGAGCAACATGTCCCAAGTTCCTGCAGCCAGTAAGTGGTAGAATGGGAACTTGTAACCCAGGTCTTCCTATTTTACCTTTCTACTACTGCCCCATGTTGCTTCTAAAATTGCGGTTCTCTCATCTGCCAAAGAAGAGAAAGAACTTGTACATCCACTACTGTCATGAGAAGAGCCAGGTATGAAACTCAAGAACAAGAACTTTTTAGGATGGCCTATTGTCTCACTGTCCTCTATCTGTCAGGTATGTCCGTATGTTGGGAGCACTTTACATGAGGCTGACAGGCACTGCAATTGATTGCTACAAGTACTTAGAGCCTCTCTACAATGACTATCGAAAAATCAAGAGCCAGAACCGAAATGGGGGTGAGTATGGTACCAAGTGTTTGGACTTTTCTCCCTGAATCAGTTTTTATTTCACCAATATCTCTACCTTCACGTTGTAACGTACATTGTGAATGCTCTTCATCCTTTTTGTTACTGTCTTCATTTCAGTTTCTCCACCTACTGCATGGAGTACTCCGTTAGACTCCTAGCTTCCTGTTGGTCTTACCCAGTCTACCCATCTGCCTACCTTTTCCAATTGCATCTTTTTTATTTTTAAAGATTTTTATTTATTTATTTGACAGAGAGATCACAAGTAGGCAGAGAGGCAGGCAGAAAGAGAGGGGGAAGCAGGCTCCCCGCTGAGCAGAGACCCCCTNAGATCACAAGTAGGCAGAGAGGCAGGCAGAAAGAGAGGGGGAAGCAGGCTCCCCGCTGAGCATAGACCCCCTCCTAAGCCAAAGGCAGAGGCTTAACCCACGGAGCCACCCAGACACCCCTTCAATTGCATCTTATGTCAATCCCAGCCTTGCATCATGTGCTCCCTCCACATGTGCTCCATCCCATATGATCTGCCTCCAGAATGACCTCTGAAAAAGCCTTCCCAAACTTCCCAAAGTTAGTTTTCCATATGTTACATCATCACGGTTATTTTTAATGGGCTCTTTTCTAGCACTGTACTTCTCACTGCAGTATAGATTAAGCATACTTGTATTATGTAGGAATCCCACTGAAAAATAGTAAGTATATCCAAAGGGGGCAGCTCCATACATTTTACAAAGATATTTTTTGTGAGGGGGATTCAGGGTAATGCAATCAAAACCTTTTTCTTCTCGCTTAGTGTCATAACAGAAGATTAGTAACATTTTCCTTTTACCTCTACATGTAACATTAAGCAGAAGGTCAAGAATTTGGTATTTTACTGTAAACTTATTAACTTACTGACTTATTTATTGAATAAATAAAAAATTAAGTGCCAGTGTCATGCCAGGTACTGTGCTATGTACTGGAAATAAGATGGTAATAAGATGGACATGGTCATGGCCATCGTGGAATTACTTATGTTTATATTATGTTAAATTAAGATGGGATTTTCAACCTATCGACAGTTTGATCCAGATGATTATTTGTTGTGGGGAGCTATCCAGCCCATTGTAGAATATTTGGCTGTATCCCTGGCCTCTACCCATTAGATGCCAGTAGCAACCCCTCTAGTTGTGGGTGGCAAAGTTAACTCCTGTTTGAGAACCACTTAACTAAGGTAATGTTTACTATAAAAATTCTGAAAAGCTATTACTTCATTTACCATATAAGATACATGCTGTATATTTAGAAACACTGTGTGTTCACATGAGAAATTGTACTACTTGATTTACAGGATCCGTTCAAGAATATCACCCCTGGGTGCCTGGGTGGCTCTGTCAGTTAAGCGTCTGCCTTCAGCTCAGGTCGTGATCCCAGGGTCCTGGGATTGAGTCCTGCATCAGGCTCCCTGCTCAGCAAGGAGTTTGCTTCTCCCTCTCTACCACTCCCCACTGCTTGTGCGCTGTCTCGTGCACTCTCTCAAATAAATAAACTGTTAAAAAAAAAAAAGAGAGAACATCACCCCTATACAATTCAGAACTGTGCTTGCTTTTGTGTTGTGTCTCCTGCGAATTGGGACAGCTTCATTCACTCCTTTATCCCCAGCATATAGATGGCCTCAGTAAAGGTGAGCTGAATGAAGGTAAGTGATGATGACAAGGCTATGAGTGGCTGTAGTTTGAGCCCAGGTCTGTCATTCTGGAGGCATTCTCTGTAACTGCCAGACAAAATGGCTTTACTAGTAAATGTGCAGGGAAGGGAGGCTGCAGAGGATTCACACTTTGTGTACCAAGTACTTTTTACATATAGATATTTTACATATAGAGTCTTATAACTTCTTTTACTTGTTGGCTATATAAATTTATTTCCAAGTTGCCTGAGCTTATGATTGTTCTTCCAGAATTTGAACTGATGCATGTAGATGAGTTTATTGATGAACTCCTACACAGTGAGAGAGTCTGTGATATCATTCTACCCCGGCTACAGGTAAGAGATAAAGGTCTCTTGTCAGAGTTGCCCTTCTCTCCCCAAGACAAGGAGACAGACAAGTACACATAGACAATAAAATACTGAAGCCTGTGGATCTCAGGGGTCCTCTTAATAAGTAGTCTTCTTACGTATGAAAAAGGGGATTGGGAGAGGAAAACAGCTAAAGTATTTGAAGGGTAGGGCTTTAAAAGTGAGTAACACAGGAAGACTTAATTGTTTAAAATGTTATATGAAGGAAATTGTAGGATGAAAAACAGATAAAAGGAGGGTTAGGAATACTAGACTGAGATCTTAACCCCTTAAATGTCACCTTTATCACCCTGTTCCTTTTCCTAGTAATAAATTATTATCCACGAAGCACCTTTCAGGAATGGGTTTTTCAGAGCATTATTTTAAAACTACTGTTGTAAAATAGAAAGGGAAAAAAGATACAGTAGGTTGCCTAAAGAGAAAGGGAATGATCTATAATGGAGAGATGATGGAGCAGGGAATTAGGAGATAAAGTTTCTGTTGTTATAGCTGACTAGCTGTGGAACCTGGTTTTATTTTCCCATCTATAAAATGGGGAAATAGGCTACTTCTTTAAACTACCCTGTGGGACTGTTTTAAGGCTGCTGAGAAGAATAAGAGGAGACAGCCCCACATATTCCAACCAGAGTAGCCCCTTTTTTCTCTGAGTTATGTATTGGGCTTGAGAGATTTCATTTGAACAAAGGTTTTTTTCTTTTCTTTTAAGTGGCTTTATTAAGGTACAATTGACATACATTAAACACCACATATTTAAGTGTGTACAGTTTGGTAAGTTTTGCCATATGTATACATCCTTGAAACTGTCCTCAACAATCAAGAATAGTGAACATATCCATCACCCCAGAAGTTTCCTTTTTTTCCTTTTGTGTAATCCCTTCCTTTCCTCCTCTCTCACCCCTAAGCCACCGTTGATATGCCGTCTGTCATAATAGATGTGTGTTTGGAATTAATACTTGCTTGTTTTTTCCTTCACTCAGCATAGTAAAATATATTTCATGATAATTATTTCAAAGTAGGGAATAGAATGAATTGCAGATATCTGAATCTTTAAAAAAATGTATCTGATAAATGGGTCAGATGAGGCAGCAAATCAACTGGATAAAAAGAAGTTGGTAGGGCGCCTGGGTGGCTCAGTGGGTTAAGCCTCTGCTTTCGGCTCGGGTCATGATCCCAGGGTCCTGGGATCGAGGCCCACATCGGGCTCTCTGCTCGGCGGGGAGCCTGCTTCCTCCTCTCTCCTCTCTCTGCCTGCCTCTCTGCCTACTTGTAATCTCTCTCTCTGTGTCAAATGAATAAATAAAATCTTTAAAAAAAAAATTGGTAGATGAGTGCTCACAGTTAAATGCAACGAATCAACTCTTCCTCCATAGTGACCCAGTTATAGGAATCTATAAAATAAAAACCCTGGAAATGAGTGTGGCATATCTTTTCTATTCTGTATTGGCCACTGTAGTGAAGACTGTGTAGTGAAGAGAGTAAGATTTCAAAACTGAAAATCTGCTTTCAGGGCCCAGTTTTCACACTTCATTATGAGGTTATGTTAACTGTCATTAGCTGACAGCTCATTTTTAAATTACTCGTTTAAACTCATTGTTTAAATGAGTTTTTAAAACTCATTTTTAAAACTACTGTAAGAAATGGATTATTTTGAAAGTGCAGTTTGTAGCTAAGGGTTCGAAAGCCCACTCAGCTTTAAGCAAGCCTATTGATGTATATAAGATGGTCTGCATAGAGTCTAGAAGACCATAAAACATGCCTCAGTCTAGAAATTGGTTCAGTACGCAGGACTCTAGTAGACCGTTCCCTAAATCCCAGGTCAAATAGAGCTGGTGCTATTCCAGACCAGGACCCAAGGCACTCTTTAGCTCCCAAACTGGGCTAGGTCTCAGTGGGTCTCTTTGGGTAGATTCGGCTCTGACCCTCTCTTGAACTACCAGGCACCAGAGTTACAGCTGTGAACTTATTGACCCTTGTGTATGAAGCTCCATTTTTTATTCAGGGGTTACAGCTGTGAACTTATTGAACCTTGTGTATGAAGCTCCATTTTTTATTCAGGGCTATACCTATCCTGATTGATATTTTAGTGACCTTAAGAGTAAAGGATCACAGAGAATAGAGCCAACAGAAAATGGAGTTGTTCCCTTCAACTTTGTATTTATCTATTTACAGGGGGATCTAAGTGTAGATTCCAAGTATGTTAAATTTCTTAGGAAAATCTTGAACTGTCTGGGAAGTCTTTGAAATGAAATTGCCTCAGCTGTTGTTCACTAGTTTTCCTGTCAATCCCAGAGGCCCAGTGTTGGGGCTTCAGAACATGGAGAAGAGAACAAGGTCCCCTGACTCTCATTATGCTTTCTGTAGAAACGCTATGTGCTAGAGGAAGCTGAGCAGCTGGAGCCTCGAGTTAGCGCTCTAGAAGAGGACATGGATGATGTGGAGTCCAGTGAAGAGGAGGAAGAGGAGGATGAAAAGGTCAGGCACCTGGGAGCTTAAGGGCTGAAGGATGGATAATTATGGGGAGGGGATGGGAGAATGGTCCTTCCTGTTTTGTTTTCAATTTAATTTTTACCTTTCTTCAGCCAGAAAATACAATACTTATCATTAAGAGTATGATCGGGATTGGAATTAAATAGACTGTGTTTTGTATCTCAGCTCTCCATGATCTTGTGCAAATTAATGTCAGCCTTTTCCTTTGTAAAGCAACTAGAATGATACCTTTCTCTTAGGATTATTATGATTATTAGATGATGTATATAAAGCCCTTCGCATAACATTGGGACATTATAATTGACTCACAGTTGGTAGATATTAAAACAAATACTTGGAACAAAAATAATACTGTTCAGAGTTGAACTTATCCTAAGGAAAGGAGTAGGCTTAGTTTGGGGTGGGGGGAGAAAAAAAAAAACCTCCTGCATGAACATGTTCTTTACTAGTTAAAATGTTGAAAAGTTGAAAGCCAACGTAGCTGTCGAGAAGCAGTCAGGTAGCCTATCATCAACTCAACAGACTATTAGCCATTAAAGCTGTTATGAAAATAAAGCTGTTATATGATAATGTGGAAATACTGATGGTTAGAAAAGGAGGATCTGGAACTATTGTATGTATCCAAAAAGGCTAGGGGGAAATATAAATGCTGGTTTATGGATACTGAGGGTAAATGGAAGTGTAGCTCTTAGCCATTAGACTCCCTTCAGTGTGAGTGCAAAAGGAAGCATAATCGCAGTTCATGAATTTAAAGCCAGGCAGTGCTGAGGTGCTCTTCTATGGCTGAGTGAACCAAAAGTAGGCATTCTGTTTTTCCTTTTTTTAATGGAAAATTTCAGTCACTTACCAAAGTGGAGAGAATGTGCCTCCATTTACTCATCGTCTAGCTTCTATAATATCAACTCGGCCATTTTACTTTTTTCTATGCCAAATTGTCCCCACACAACAATTTTCTTGACACAGGTCACAGCCGTCATATATTGCATCCATATTTCAGAAAAGGCCTAAATATGATACCACTGTCACCTCCACATCAACAGTAATTTCTCAAAATCAAATATTCAGTATTGAAACTAAAATTATAGTTACTAACTAGAATTTAAATAAAACTTGAAACAGGGAAAAAATATTTATTCACATTTCCCCAATTGTTCTGTATTTTTTAAGTTTCAGTGGTCCATAACTCAAGTCATATTATTCTGTATAGACTTTTATAATCTGTGTTTTTTTGGTTGTGTCCCTTTGAGGTCACTTAACACATTCATTTGTCCTTTGTTACCTTCTGTAAACGAATTCTTAAAGCTAGAGGCTCAGTTTCATTTAAGGTTTTTGTAGGTTTTGGTGTAGAGCAACACTACTTCATAGGTACTAGTGTGTTTTCCCCCCAGGGTGAACAAAGTCTGGCTCTATTTTTGTCCTATTAGGAGCCACTGTTCCTAGATGATCTCTGCCTAGACCCATTAGGGGTTGTGAAATGGTGATATTCTAGTTGTTTTTTCATTTATTACCTATAATACTGCTATAGAGAGAAATCTCCTAAATCAGTATTTAGTTTTTCATAGGTACCGTTAATATAGAAAAGATAAATATTGGATTATTTATTTCTTTATAAGTAGTGAGTTGACGCCATAGTATCCTCCCAATATGATGAGTTTTTGTCCTTGGTAACTATAATAAACTCATGGATTTAAGCAAATTGGATGTGTTTTGAACCATCATAGTCCTTGTTAATGCTAAAATTGTCCTCTCTTTGGCCAGTGGAGGGGGCCCCCAGCTTGACTCATGAGGCTGATAAAATCATTGTAGTCTCAGATGCCTTGTCTTCTGATATATTCTGGTCATGTTTAATAAGCTTCTGCCCCCAACCTGAAATTAGCCATTTTTCCAGGAAGCCCTTGGTTTCATTTATGGGGAAAATGATATTTAGATACCACAATCTGGGCACTATAAATGCTCACTGCTATGGTTTCATCAGTGTTTCTAGGTCTTTACAGTTGGCAGACCCAGAGGAAAATTTTAAGATTAAAGTACACTTTAATCTTATTGATCTTACATCTGTATCTCCTTTCACATTGGAAATCTAGCTTCTGAAGGAGAAATGCATAATTAGCTCTCACTCTTCTCACATAGTCCCAGAATAATAATGGGATTATTGGAAACAGTTCAGTAGTTTTATCTGGTAGTTCTTTTTGTCCTAAGGGTGATCTATGTATTTATGGTGTTTAAAGTCACTTGAAGGTAGACTTTGGGACAGGATAAGGAGGGGAGTGTATGTACTGTCCCTAAATGGTTCTTTGTAAGTCTGTGCTCATCGTTGATCTTCTATCCACTCATTTTCCAGTTGGAGAGAGTGCCATCACCTGATCACCGCCGGAGAAGCTACCGGGACTTGGACAAGCCCCGCCGTTCTCCCACATTGCGCTATAGAAGGAGTAGGAGCAGGTCTCCCAGAAGGTAAGGCCCTAGTCTTTGGCCTCTTCCAGGGAAACTTTAAGCATGGTAGCACAAAGGTTTGTACTTCGAGGAAGGAAAAAATTCAGATAATGGAGAATGTATGCCCAATGCAGTAATTGCTATAAACAACCTGCAAAACCTCCGTGACAGACAACCACCATTTATTTAGTTCATAAGTCTGCAGTCAGTGATTTAAGCAGGGCTTGGATAAGCAGTTTAAGTTCACAAACCTCTTTTGTGATCAGCTGTCTACTGGCTAGTATAGGATGGGTTTAATGAAGATGACTCGGGCAGCTCATCTGTGTGTGTATGTGTGTCTCATTCTAGGCTGGGTTAGGCATGTTCTCAGGTCAGTGGCAGAATTCAAGAGCAGACAAGCTCATTCATGCAAATTTCCTTCCAGTATCTGTTGGTAGCACATCTGCAAATACCCCATGGGCTGAAGCGGGTCACATAACCAATCCCAGACTTAGAGTGGGAGGGTGCTAATAAAAAGTTACAGGACAAAGGTCATGGATAACAGAAACGGGTGAAGAATTGGGGTAATTTTTGGAATCTACAACTGCAGTGCACCTACTAAGATTCTTCCTCTTTTCTTTCTGTATAGGCGGAGTCGATCTCCTAAAAGGAGGAGGTAGGCCTTCGGTTGATTTGTAATGGAAGATAGGGCTTTGGGGAGGGAGGGTGCTTTTGTGGTGAGTATAATGTCAGATAAAGGGATCTGACCAGTCATTTCCACAGCCCCTCCCCTCGCCGAGAAAGGCATCGGAGCAAAAGCCCAAGACGTCACCGCAGCAGATCTCGAGATAGACGGCACAGATCCCGCTCCAAGTCCCCAGGTATATAGCATTTGGGCCTTTTGCTACTGGTGGTCTTAAAGAAATGTGGTAAGTGCTTAACCTCCTCCAGTACAATAGCCAGGTTATATTACTGCTTAAAAGAAAATGAAGTGAGAATAAGAGTTCATATCTTCACTTTCTCTTATAAGCTTTGCTGAAAGGAGGATGAGCTTCAGTTCTTTCATCTGAAATTACAGGAATAAGACCTTACATAGTGGTAAATACTCAACGTGATGTTTGTGAAATTAGCCATAATGCTTGAATGCATATGAAGTGGGTTCAGTTCTTCTGGCACTTCCCCATAAACACAGAGTTCAGAAGGGTGCTACCAGGAGGTGTGTCTAGCATAAGCCAAAAAAAATATGCCAATGAAAGGGATTGGGGGAAGTGAAAATGACAAGCGGAGGAGTAAGTGGGTAGAATAACACTCATCCGGTGGCCTTTTCTTCCCCAGGTCATCACCGTAGTCACAGACATAGGAGCCACTCAAAGTCTCCTGAAAGGTATGGACTGACCTTTATTTTAAGAATTTTTTTTTTTTAACTCAGAAATTAAAGTCCCAATCACACAACTAAGTTAGACCTGAAATTTTGGTTTGATGGGGATATTTAGGGATTTTCTTTTACATTACAAAATTGGCCCATTGTCCTGAGAATTACTAGAATTATGGATCTGTTTTATGTTATTTTATTTTTTCCTCATAGAATTGCAGCTTTGACAGTGGGCATGAGCTTCGGTCTCAGGAGACCTGTGGTTAAATCCCAGCTTTATAAACTCTTAACAGTTGAGTGACATTGGATAATCATTTGATAAACTTTAATTAGAAATTATTGCTATATGCTATACACTGTGAGCTACACTCTTAACCTCTCAGAGATCATTTCCTCAGTGGTAAGTTTTGGATAGTAATACCTCACTCAGTGTTGCTCTAAGACATAACACCAAGCACATTTAATGAATATTGGGTATCCTCTCTATCCTCATCAGTATCCACATACCCCATTTTCCTTAAAAGTTCTAGCCTCGCTCATCGAACAGCTGTTAAATTTATTATGGTTCATATGTGTTACCATTTCAGATCTAAGAAAAGCCATAAGAAGAGCCGGAGAGGGAATGAGTAATGGACTCAGTTTGGTTTTAGTCCAAATGGCCACTTGTGGATCCGAAGGCATCTATGTGGAAGGATTAAGATCTACTCCCCAGGCAGCTATGAGAATATTTTAGCTCTTTTTAACCAAGTTTCTCCACTTTTTTTTCCCCTTAAATGAAAGAGGTGCTGAGTTTTGTATCTCTGAGTCATACTCCACATTTGAGGGGTAGTGCTTCCCAAGGGCTGCTTTGGACCTCTTTGTGCAACCAACCTTGGTGGTACTTAAATTTATAAGGGTAGAAAGGACTTGAGGGGTGGAGAGGATGAATGACAAGGACAGGATGTGGCTGCCTGTTGACCCTTTTGTTATTAAATTTTATACACCCATTTTCCATTTTTCTGTAGTTTAGTTTTGTTTTGCTCCATGATGGGAACTGTTCTGAGAATCCTGAGATTTGTGCTGCTGCTATTACACTCAAAAACCAAATCAGTAAAACCTGTTATCATCTCCATTTTCCCCTCTCCCCAGCAGGACCATGTAGTAATAATAGCATGAAAACAGACAAGTTAGCAGCAGCTTTGTAAGAAGAAAAGAATGTATTCAAATGTAAGACTTCTCTGGATCATTTAATCCAACTGCATCAAACAGTTCAACAGTGAAACTTAATACCTTTTATACAACATTCTTAAACAATATTTCTTCTTCCCCAGGAGCCTTGAATTCAAGGTTATGGTGCTCAGCCTTTATCTTGTAAGCACTGACATCATCCAAGTATAGTCAGTGGCAGTAGGGCAACAAGACTGAAAAGAAGAGGAAAGTATCTAATACCACTCAGGATTTTGACCTGAATTGCTGGAAAATAATGCCATTCATTCACAGAGCTACAAAATACAGCAGAAAGAGGCCAGGCTTTAGAGAGGCATGTGGTCAAAATTGTGTTGGTAAAGAAAGTGATGCATTCAGTTTATCCTAAAGTGTAATTAGAGGCTGCTATGGTTTAACTAGATAAAGCCCAGGTTGTTAGAAATAGGAACTGGAGTTAAGCATACCAATCTAACCTGGAATTGACAACATTTAGGTAATTATGGAAGATGGAGAATTAAATGGGATTGCCCAGGAAGTGTTTATGTAAGAAAAGCCAACAGCAGAATCATTAGCAACACTCAACACTGGTGAGAGGAAGCAGTGCAGTCAACCAACTGAAAATGGAAATGAACCATTCAGAAAGGTGGTAGAATGAGGAGACAGTATGGCAAAGAAGCTAAGGGTCTGAGGATTCAGAAACAAAATGAATGCAGAGTGTCCATGGACACTAATAATCTTTGCTAGGGATCTTTGCGGGGATCTTTGCTAGAAGAGTTTAGTCTACCAGTACTTACCGTTCCTTCTTTAAAAAGGGAAAAGTGAACAAAATGAGCGGGGGAGGAGAAGTGATTTGACTTTCTGCAGCTCTGGACCCAGCAAGAATTATGAAGACCAAATGCCTCATAGGATCCAGTTTCTTGGGAAGTTTTATCTGGTCATATGATATTCTTCTGCTTGCTATTGAACCGAAGGAATTTTGCAGAAATATTAAAGCATTTTGGGATATTTGAGATTTCATATTTTTCAGTAATTCCTCTTCTGATAATACTTGAGCTAATAAAAGTTGACCATAAGAGTTATTGTTATCCATTATACAACTATATATAGGTCTGCCTTTAAGAATTAAATATAAGCACCTCTATTTATATCTGTTACTGAGTCTTAGCAATTATTTCTTAACCAAAGTGATTTAGATGGAAAGAAATGTCTTCTGGCTTAATGACCTATGGACCAACAAAGTTAGCATCCAGTATATTGCTAAGTATTCACTTTAAAATATAAGATTAAAAAATTCAAAAAAGACCCCCACAACTTTTAAGAACAGAAATAAGCCTACTCAAACAAACTATAAACTTAATGCATACTTACTCAGGTATACGGTGAAATCTGAACCAACTATAGTAACACAGCCAACCTACAGCAGGAAGCAGATTATTCCTATTCTTTCATTACTTCAGAGAGCTAAGAGTTCTTGAGTGGGATATGTTGAACATCTCTCTGGAGACTGATTTGGTAAGTTACAGAATTGTAGAGGAGATGGAGCTTAAGGACAAATATGCTAAGTCCATTTCTGTCATCTATGTGCTAGCATACTGGATGAAGCCCTAGAACTGCTGCTTTGTAACTGATAGTCAATATTAAGGAACATGTAACATTTTACCTCTGTACACACATATTCTGTAACTGAAACAAATTTCAGGAAAAAAGTATTCCTTATACAAAATTCTGATATTTCCTGTACAGTATTTTTTTTAAGTGTGTTTTTAATATTGGGTGTAAACCACTAAATTTATTTCACTTCCTACAAGTAATTTGGTGAAAGTCTTCCAATATAACAACACAACTTTTAAAGCTCCTTCCCATAACCCCCTTCTGTTATTCCATTATATAGATTGACCTATGTATGACCTAAGGTTAAATAAGCATTAATCAGAAAAGAATGATCACAGATGCTGGTCACTCCCTACAGAAAGTTAAAGTAACAAGTTCTCCACAGACTCAGAAAACACCATAACAAAGTGATGTTTAAAAATGCAAAGTACACAGTTAAAAAATATTAAAAGAGATGAAAAATAAGCTTGGTAGAACTTAAATGAAGATTTGAAAAACTGAAGAAATAAAAGCCTTATTAGATAACATAGAGTATAAAATAAAGCACAGAGAAAATAAGCTAGAGGGAATAAAAATGGAAAATAATAAAAGCTACGAAGGCAGTAAAACATAAAATCCTATGTATGCATAATTCACACTCCTGGTGAAGGGAACTGAGTAAATTCAATGTCCAGATACAAGACAATTTTCTTAAAATAATAAAAATCTATCAAGAAATATTCTGATGAATTTAAGATATAAAGGATTACAGAGACATAAGCAGAGAAATCAAGTCCTATATAATGGAAAAATCAACCTGGTCTCATCTTACAGCAAACTTCATAAGGCAGTGAAGCAAAAAGGCTCTAGAAGTCTGTAGAAAATAGTGACAGGAATTTTATACCTAGCTAAAGGTGTTTTCTTTAAAATGCAAAGAGAATATACATACTAAAAAAGCTGCCTGATAATGAAATTCATCCAACAAGAATCAAATTAAGGACTGAAAAAATAAGCAGTAAAAGGAGTGGTGCCAAACATTCTAAAAACCAAATAAAAATAATGGGAAATAATTTTAGGGCTCAACTTATATGAACATTGTCTATGTAAGAAGTAATATAAGCAAGGGTGCCTGGGTGGCTCAGTTGGTTAAGCAACTGCCTTTGGCTCAGGTCATTATTCCAGAATCGCGGGATCGAGTCCCGCATCGGGCTCCCAGCTCCATGGGGAGTCTGCTTCTCCCTATGATCTCCCCTCTCATGTTCTCTCTCTCTCTCTCTCTCAAATAAATAAAGTCTAAAAAAAAAGCAATATAGGCAAGAAGAAGAGGAACTGTTAAGTGTGCTTATTACATTTTTCATAACGGTCATAGTTTCTAATTAAATACATGAGAACTAGGAAAAAAAAACTCTAGCCTCTCTAATGTTTTCTGTAATTGTCCTTAATTTTAAGAGGAATCTTTAAGAACTATCATAAAAAAACCTTTAAAAGTTGAGCGTTTCTTTCACATTTTTTAAGTCCAAGTAAAATTAATTTGCTATATTTAGTAAACACAGCATATGAGCCCATTTTTGTATGTATATATTTCTATAAGAAAAATAGTTGGGGGTGGAGGGAGGCGCCTGGCTGGCTCAGTTGGAAGAATGTGTGGCTCCTGACCTCAGTCAGGAGTTTGAACCCCGTGTTGGATATAAAGATTACTTAAATAAACAGGTGGGATGATGACGTTCATCAGCTCTTAATAGTATTTATTTCTGGTTGATGGACTTTTGGGTGATTTTTATACTTTGTTATTTTATGTAATGTTCCTTTTTTTAAAAAAAATAAACACATTTAAATTATACTTTACCAGGGAAAAAATGAATTGTTTGGACTTTAAAGCTATTTTATAAGCTTACCAATACATTTTATATATTGTTTGTTGCGACTGCAAAATGGTAACCACTTTCCTGGAGGGCAATTCAGCAATATATAGCAGGAATCTTAGAACTTTTACCCTTTTTACTTAATAATCCCATATATGAATATAAATACAAATATATAAGTTCACCATACTAGAATAGTATACACAAAATAGCTTTATCCCATGTTACATATTTTTTACATAGGAGAAAAAAAGAAATGTCCCATCTGTAGGGGACTAAACAAATGATACATCATTAATATTCATACTTTTGAATAATCTTTAATGACAATGAAAATATTAATCTCTCCATGTCATTAAACATTATACAAAACCTTTCAAAACAATATGATCTTGTGTGGTGTGTGTATGTGTACTCTACATAAAATCGGTAATTTGGGCACTTGAATTGCTCTACAATGAATGTGATTCACAATCAAAACTTGGAAGTTTACAACTTCTATGAGAAGTTTGCAAACTTATAAAACTAAGCTATTGTATAAACTACAAACTAAGAGTATTCTATTTTTCCACTTGGTACAGTTTTGCCATTTATTGAGCACTGGTAATTGCTGAAACAGGGACAAGTGAGATGCTGAAAGTTACTACGCAGAACACCATCACAGAATTAAAACCTAGGTTAATGGGTTTTATTGCCCCAAAAGCACCTTTTGCCAGGTGGTACACTGCCTTCCTATAGAAAATAAGGCTGAGCTGGGGACAGTATCTTGCTGGAGATTTTTCTCCCAATAAAAATTTCAAATATATACAAAAGAACAGTAAAATAAACATCCTATACAACATCTTCATCTGTTCTCCAAGACTTCAAAAAAAAGATTAAATACATGAACACTAACTTTAAAAAAATCCTGAATGCTCCACGTCATACAGACATTCCTTGTTTTACTGCACTTCACTTTATTGCACTATCACAGATCATGAGTTTTGGTGGTTGTTTTTTTTAATAAATTGAAGGTTTATGGTTACCCTGTATCAAGCAAGTACATTGTTACCTTTTGTCTGATGGCATTTGACAACTTTGTGTCTCTATCACATTTTGGTAATTCTTGCAGTATTTCAAACTTTTTTATTATTATATTTGTCATGGTGATCTGAGCCATGGTTTGGGGTGCCAAAGACCATGCCCGTATAAGACAGCAAACTAAATAAATGTGTGTGTTCTGACAGTCTACTAACCAGCCATTCCCCTGTCTCCCTCTTCTTGGACTTCCCCATTCCCTGAGACACACTAAAATGAAGCTGATTTATAACCCTACAATGTCCCCAAGTGTTCAAGTGAAAGGAAAGTCAATCAATGTGGCAAACTTCATTGTCTTATTTTAAGAAATTGCCACAGCCACCCCAACCTTCAGCTACCACCACCCTAATCAGTCATCACTCATCAAGTTAAGACCCTCCACCAGCGGGGCGCCTGGGTGGCTCAGTGGGTTAAAGCCTCTGCCTTCGGCTCAGGTCATGATCTCAGGGTCCTGGGATCGAGCCCCACATCGGGCTCTCTGCTCAGCAGGGAGCCTGCTTCGTCCTCATTCTCTGCCTGCCTCTCAGCCTACTTGTGATCTCTTTCCCTCTGTGAAATAAATAAATAAAATCTTAAAAAAAAAAAAAAGACCCTCCACCAGCAAAAAGATTACAACTCACTGAAGCTCAGCTGATGGTTAGCATTTTTTAGCAATGAAAGTATGTTTTAATTAAGATGTACACCTCCAACAAACACAGTGCTATCGCACTTTATCAACTACAGTGTAAACATAACTTTTATATGCACTGGGAAAAGCAAAAAAGGTGTTTGACTCACTTTATTGCAGTACTAGCTTTATTGCAGTGACCTGGGACCTAACCTGCAAGATTTCTGAGGTATGCCTGTATTTTAACATAAAAGTATACACTGGGCCAGCTATCGCATTAACAAAACAAATGAGTGAACTCCATCATTTAGTAGGATTCTGAAAGGTACTGAAATTTTAATATGAAAAGCTAACGGTAAGTACACCTAATCTTAACATTTAATAAATACCTTTTCAGGGCTGCAAATATGGCAGGAAAGCCCTCAACCTCCCGCAACAGATTTCAAGCATCTTCCAAGCTGGAAAATATGGCAAAAGCACAGGTAGTCTCCTATTTAAGTAATGCATATCTGAGAAAGCAGAACAAAGATAATATACTGTCCTTAAAATACATTTGTATTTAGTCTGCAGATTTCCAAATCTATAGGATCATTTAGTCCAAAATCCCTGGCAAACATGTAACTGGGGGTTTTAGACAAAACGACCTCAACCTCAATGTACCAAAATAGCACCAATAACACAAGTTTTAATTTCAACTATATTCAGTGATTACTGGTAAAAACCATCCTGGCAAGTGTGCATTCCGGGTAGTAACAGAACTCAAAATGGATAGCCTGGCACACACTAGTATCCTAGTAAATAAGAAATATCTTCCCGCCACTCTAACTGCCAGTATCAGTCTCAGCGTTTAAAAACTCTCCTTCAAAAGATCCGTTTCAATTCCAACATATAAGTGTGCTACCTTAAATTTCACTTTATTGTTTGCACCTCACTTTTCTCAGTTATAGAATGGAGATAGCATATGTTTCTGTCCACTTCATTGGGTGCTGTGAAGATCCAATAAAATAAAGGACAAAAAAAAAGATCCTTGGATCTCTAAAACTAAGTCTGTAATTTAGAATACTCTATTCATGGAGAGTAAAACAAATGTCCTAATTGTTACATTGTATTTCCATGATCTAACAACCATATGAATTACCCAAATTTGACTCTTGTCAAAAAGATTTATTAACTTAAAATAGAATTACTTCAAATACAGACAAAAGCAACTTCCTGTTCAAGTTTGAATATTTTCAATATACAAGAATGAATGTAAAAGAAAAAATTCTGAATCTTCACGTTGTAGTTTTATTTTTTTTTTTTTACCTTTTAAAAAGTTTTTGGCACTACAAGGTTCTGTAAAGAATAGAAGTGACAAATTTAAAACACATGAAAGTTTTTCCTAATTCTTAAGAACAATATATATAAAGTCTGAAGCAACCAAAGTATGAATACAGCTAATAGAAAATAAAGAATGTAATTTTTAAATTCTCTCTTTATACAATTCATCAAGGTTAAACAAAACATAAAATTCCCTTAAAAATAGGGTAATAAAATAGATGAAATTTGTATCACTCAATTTGGTGATACTAGTAAAAACTATAGTTCATATTTATATACAAATAATACAGTCTTTAAAAACAGTCTTAGAATTTAAATAAGCTATCTAAACGTGTTAAAATTTTAAATCAGGACCTGATTTGTTTTGCTTTCCATTAAATGTCACTTTTTCTGCTGAATGTAACTGACATTGAGGTACGGATACCCTTGAGACAGCAGGATTGGCTGGTTGCTGTGCATCGGTAGACCAGCTGAAAGAAAATGGACTCGCATTACTCCGACACGTTTCCTCTTGGTGGGTGGGGACAACGCTCTCTACACCGACGGGTGGCACATCTGTCTGTTGGACACAACACAGACAGGAAACTGAAAGGCTTGTGCCTATTTATCTGACAACTCTTAGAACTTAACTTGTAGCTAGTTCTTTTTTTTTTCTATTTATACAGTAAAGAGGAGATAAAGCATGTCAAAAACATTTAGCAGGGGAAGGAGGAGAACAGAAGGGAAATGTGGATATGTGAAAGAAAAGAGAAATGAAGGGGAGGAAACAAAGGGAACAAATTCACCAGGGAAGAACTTCAAGACCCCCCCCCACACACACACACACAATCCCGAGCCCTAAAAGGGTTTGCATGACCAAGTGTAACTTTCCTCAACCCTAGTGCTTTACTCAGAAGAATAAGCCCACCATACTCAATGTTCTGCCACTCTATAGCACAGGGATGCCCCAGCAGTACATGGGATAGTTTAGGAAGGCTTAAATGGAATCAAGCCTGAAACCTGTTATCAGGAGCTTCCCCTTAAAGTTAGCATTTCATTCAGTCAACATTTCCTGAGTGCCTTTCTTTAATTTCTTGAACTCCTAGTTTAAATGTAATAACTTTGACTCTAGTTTTTTAATTCCTAGGTTAACTAAGAGCTGAGGGCCAGACTCAGACATTCCCTATTAGAACTGTAATACCTTTGAGGCAAGCAGTCTAGATAGATAAAATGCTACAAGTACTCCTTAGTTTGTACTGCTCATTACTTAGATCAAAGCCATTATTGGTACATCAGTACCAACAAAATATAATGAATTCTAATGTCACTCAAGTCTTAGTTCAACAAAACAAATTTGACTATGTCCCTACTCAATTCAAAAACTTCTATTAGATCCCCACTATTTACTGAGTCGAAAAACTTCTTCATAATATGGCCTCAGCCTATCTTCTCTAATCTCATCACGTACACATCTTTCCCATTTATTTTATACTCTAGTCCTATTATTTTCTCCTTTTTTTCTCATTATGCCAGGCAAATATCATTGACTTTGCATATATTATTCCCTCAGCTAAGTACTCTCCTCACTTGTAAGCTCTAAAAAAAATCTCTAGGGAAAAAAAAAAACCTGTATTTCTTTCACAATCTAGCTCAAATGTCAAAATCTTGTGCGAATTGATCCTTGGTGTCCCTATTTCCTATTATCTCTGCTAGGATAACATTAACTGATTCCCTCTAAGCACCTACCCTTATTATCCTGTATTTCACATGTCTGGCTCTCCTAATAAAATGTGCATTAGGTGTGCAGGTTTTACTTAATTCTTGCTTGAACAACAAGCACCTAGCACAATGTGACACACAGTATGCTCTCTCAATAAATGTTTATCGAATGCATAAAATTTAACTCCATATTCCTGGCCTTCACATAGCTTCCTTTGTCCCAGAACAAAACCCACCCAGCCTCTTAATGAATTTGTAAACAACAGTACCTTGAGTATAGAACGGTTTGTTGGGCTGAAATCTGGCATTTCCCTGATGCATGAAGTTTTGATGCAAACCATAAGGCCACGAAGCTGGGACAAGAGGGAAATGGGGACGTGGTGCATGTTCCCAAGGAATTGGAGCATTAAGTCCTGGAAAGCCTGGCTCTGCATTTCAACAAGACAGGAAAGACATACTTTAAAACACGAGTTTGTTCATTTAAATATTCCTTCATTCCACAGAGATTTATTGAGTACCTACCACTGAACAAGAACAACGATAAATGCAGAGGATACCAATTTTTTTAAAGAGTCAAACACTGTAAATATGCTCAAATTATTCATAAAAGAGACATAACATGTGGTCACTGGTGTAACAGATGGGTGGAAGGTGTCATAAAGAAGGGGCTAACACATTTGGGTCAAGGATAGAGGTCTGCCTAAGATGATTAACTACACTGAATTTTAAAGCACAAAGAACAAGTTAGGCAAAATGGGGCAAAGAGGGTACATTTTAGACAGAAGGAACAGCATGTACAACAGCCAGGAAAAAGGAAAACAGAGCAAGTTTGGGAAGCTGCAAAACAATCAGCAATATAGAGAAAGGAGTAAAGGAAGGTAGGTAGTGATAAGAAAAAAGGCTGGACAGGTAAGGTAGGATTTACATTTCAAAAAATTATAGTACATCATTAAGGAACTTACATTTTATCCTAAAGACAATGTCGACTATCCTAGAAACAATTATATCATGGCCTGGAAGGTGATTCTATTAGAAGCTAAAGCACTTGGTGTAATGGTTGAGAACCTGGGCTTTGGAGCCAACCAGGCTGATACTCAAATCCCAGTTTCAAAAATTACTAAGGTTCAATTATGCACCTCATGCTACTGTGAGGATTAAATCAGGTAACAAAAAGTAATGTGGCTTACCCAAGTTCTGGTATGTAAGTAGGAACTCAAAAAAATATGACTGCTATTCTTTCTACAGAAAACCGCCCACAATCTACTTCCCTTTAAGATGTATCTGTTAGTACATCTTTCAAAGTATGTCTTTCAAAGTACATCTTTTCAAAGTACTTACTAAATCCTTTGGACCATTTTTGGTTGCTTTTCTCATTCGGGATCAAAATGTGGCAGGAAATAATCTAAAAGACACTGTCCTCATTCACTAAACTTCCTAGCAGGAATGTAAATTCGGGAGTACTAGATAGGGAGGAGTACATAGCAAGAAAACTAAGACCCATACCAGCCACATTCTTAACAAGCTCAGTCTTCCCAGGAGGTAACCAGAAAACAAAGCAGCTGGTTCACTGAAAGTTCATAAAATCAAGTTACAACTAAGAGCTGAAGCTATACTACAGGGTATATTTTTTTCTTTAAATGAGACTGGGTATACATATTGAGGTCCAGATCAATTGAGAAATGATGTTTTGATATAAAACGGTACCTTCTTAGAATATATTCTATCTCCCTTGGTCATTTTTTACAAATATTTTCATAATACAAACAAGAAGGAGAGAAAGGATAGCTAACACAACTGGAGGACAGAATCAATAAGAGTTAAGGACATCCTGCAGAAAAGTGAGCTAAATTTAAAAATGGGGGGGAAGAGGGGCGCCTAGGTGGCTCAGTGGGTTAAGCCTCTGCCTTTGGCTCGGGTCGTGATCTCAGGGTCCTGGGATCGAGCCCCGCATCGGGCTCCCAGCTCAGTGGGGAGTCTGCTTCCTCCTCTCTCTCTACCTGCCTCTCTGCCTACTTGTGATCTCTCCTCTCTCTCTCTCTCTCTCTCTCTCTCTCTCTCTCTCTGTGTGTCAAATAAATAAATAAATAAATCTTTTTTAAAAATAGGGAGAGGGGCGAGTGAGTTAGCCAAGCTTTGGAGCAAAGCAAAAGGACATGAGAGTAGGGAGAGGACCTTTCAGGCAGATGGAACAAATTAAGTAAACAATTAGGGATAAGAGACAGTATGGTATGTTCGTGGGATGTTAATTAGTTCATTCAGGCTGAAAGAGATTAACTAGTGGTGGTATAGGAAGGAACAAAACTATAAAAACTGAGCCACTATATGAAAGGGCAAGACACCGGGTCTGTGTTCATGGTTATATAACTCAGTAATGATCATGGTACATGTCACGGCATATATGCAATAAACATTTGTTGAATGACAAAAGCAGAGATCACATTAGAATGGCCATGTATGCCGCATATCCTTTGACCTTGAAGTCTAAATGAGTTTCCACATTCTGGCATTTCTCCTCAACAAAATACATTATCTGTATTGTCTCAAAAGAGTTCAGAAATACCTCTTCTATCATAGTGCTCTAAGCAGTAGCCTATTTTTGTTTAAAAAGTGCTAAAATAGTGTGCCTGGGTGGCTCAGTTGGTTAAGCAACTGCCTTCACCACAAGTCATGATCCCAGAGTCCTGGGATCGATTCCCGCATTGGGCTCCCCGCTCAGCAGTGAATCTGTTTCTTCCTCTGACCTCATTCTCTCTCTCAAATAAAAAAATAAATAAAATTTAAAAACAAAAACAACAAAAAAAAATGTTAAATACTTTTGAAAATTGATAAAGGGAAAAGAGTCAAGCTTAGCCTACTTTTCCTATACAAACTATATTTCAAGATAATCAAGTAGTTAATAAGGAAAAGTTCTCTACAGAAGAATCACAAATAGTGAATAGAAACTCATTTTACAACCCTTAGTGAAATAATGGTTATCAGCAGTAATTATCAATAGCTACGACTATTACATAAAAATTAATGAGGAACCTTATAATGGATATCCAACTCATTGATCAATCTTACATCACTAAGGGAGTAACAGAAAGTAAGTTCTTTTTGATATAAGGGAACGGGAACCATATAGCACCAACCAAAAAGTAAAATTCTTACCAAAAAAATAACCCGAATCTAATCCAAACTCTGGACCTAACTAACCACCAATTTAGGAAATATGGGGGCAGAGGTACATTTTAAACAATGCCACAAAAATAAAATTCAGCCAACAATAGAATGTAGGAAGTTCTATAGTTTCTTTAATAAACAGTTTATATGGGAGAAAAATGAGGAGAAACTTATAAATTAAAGGAGGCTTAAGAGATATAACAACCACATATAATGTATGGGGCTTTGTTTGAATTCTGATTTAAAAAAATCAACAATTTTTGAAAAATAGGTAAAAATGAACAAGGACTGGGTATTAGAGGATACTGGGTATGGTTAAGAGCTTTGTGTGTTTAAGAAATACAAACAAGTTTATACAGAAATTTGACCCAATGCCCGAGATTTGATTAAATACTAAAGCCAAAGCTTTTTTTAAATGAGGAAAAGGAGTGGGCAGCCTGAGTGGCTCAACATCCAACTCTTGACTTCGGCTCAGGTCATGATCTTGAGGTTGTGGGACTGAGACCTGTGTCAGGCACCATGCTCAGCAGGGAGTCTGCTTGAGATTCCCTACCTCTCCCTCTGCCTCTAACCCCCCTTAAAAATATAAATCTTAAAAAAATAAAAGTAGTAAAGGAGTTAAGGACTACCAAATACTGGTAATTGTTAAAAGCTGAGTAATAGGGGGTAGGTACATCATACTCTACTCTCTCTCCTGTAGAGATTTCAAATTTCCAGTAATAGTTTTTAAAGTAAAAATATTATTGGGATGCCGGAGTGTCGCAGTCAGTAAGGCACCTGACTCATAGTTTTGGTTCAGGTTGTGATCTGAGAGTCATGAGATCGAGCCCCCAGTCGGGCTCTGCGCTCAGTGTGGAGTCTGCTTGGGATTCTCTCTCCCTTTGCCCCTCCCACTCATGCATGCTCTCGCTCTCTCTGTAATAAATAAATTCTCGCTCTCTCTATAATAAATAAATCTTTTTAAAAATTATCAACTAAAAAGCTGGATATAAAACAAGACTTATGGTTTATCAAATATTTTAATTATGCAAATATTTTTAAAATAACTGGATCATAAGACACCTAAATATTACTTGGCAGTTATGTCTAGGAATTAAGACTATGGATTATTTTTTTATTATTCAAATGTTCTATAATGAAAATGTATTTCTATAAATCAGGAAAAAACTACTACTTTTTAATGCTACAAAGTGTTACTAATATTTTTTTAAAGAATTGCTCCTTACTGGAAGATGTAAGAGCCTAGAGCAAAGAGCACAGGTTCTGAAGAAATTGGTTTAAATCTTGGATCTACTATGATTAATTATGAGAGCCTGATAAGTTACTTAACCCTACAACTTCCTCAACTATAAAATTAGTTTTAATAATACCCTATACCAAGCGGGACTGCAGTGAAAATTTAAAATAAGTAACATTTATGTATATTACTTCATTTAATATTCACAACATCCCTGTGCATTCGATGCTATTAATATCCTTATTTCAAGGAAGAAACCAATGCACAGAGACTGAGCAACTGCCTAATGCCACATAATAAATGGCAGGGCTAGGATTCAAATCCAGACAGTGTGAATCCACAGCCCATACCCTTCATCTAATCCTATACTGCCCCTCATAAATATTGCTTGCCATTCTTTTCCTCATATTTATTTCCCCAAGTGCAACCAATCATACCAATCACCCAACCTTTCTACAGACAGATGCAAAAGAAGAAAAGGAAGGGTTACCCGAATTCCCCACTGTACCATTGTTCACCAGGGAATTTGGAGCCACAGTACGAGGCCAGTGTCCATCATGAGAGGAGTTAGGGATCGCCACGGGTCTGGCAGCAGGCTGTGCAAAGATGATGCTGGGATCGTTCAGGCCAATATTGCTGGGGGCACTGCCTGGTGCAGAGTGGATCACTGGACCATGGATAGGCCAGGATGGGGCAGGGATCTGGAGAGGGTGCATTGGCAACAATCCCATATTGTGCATGGGAGAATACTGAGCTGGTGGTGACTGGGGAAAGTTATACATAGGCATCTGGACCTGATGGGGGGACTGGGCTCCCTGCTGAGGTGGGCCAAGCTTGGGTTGGGATCCTGGCTGGGATGGAGATTGAGTAATGGCAGCTGATTGGGAAGAGTTCTGTGGAAACGGCTGGGGCTGAGGAGAATAAGATGGTGAATCAGACTGCAAAGAGAAAAAGATAACATTTTAAAATTAATTTAAAAACATGTTAATGTTATAAAAGCAGAGATTATCTAAATACAAAATTATGGAGTTATTTTATTAGAACATTATAAACACAACTCTATTATGTGAGTAAGAGCCTCATTTTACATGAAAATAGAATTTTCTCCGGGATCCTCAAACCCTCCCTGATATTTGTATTACCCCATAAACCTTTTTACTGCCCAAAGAAAGAGCCTAGACTTCATTTCCATCATGCAGAACTCACATTCCAACTGTAACTAGAAACTTGTATCTCAGTATCTCACAGGCACTTTGATTCAGTCCCTCAACAAGTTACTGAGTGTCAGTTATGTCTGGGCATTGTTCTAGGTATTAAAAATACAATACTAACATGTATGCCCTCAAGGAACTTAATGTTTACGGGGGAAAGGAGTAAGAGCAGATGAATATGAGCAATTACAATGAAATACAATGATTACTATGATAAAGAATGTATGACGTATATTGTATAAGGAAATCTCAGAGCAGGAATATCTAAGCATACTTCGGGAGGAGAAAAAAAAATAAGATGAATGAAAGAAAGTGGAAAGCTTCCCAGAGAACTGACCTTAAAGCTAAGACACAAAGGTAAATAGCAATCAGTTTGATAAAAGAGGGCAGGGATAAGGGAAGGGGAGGAGTGTTTCATGCAGAGGGAACAACATGACAGAAGGTTTATAAGCTCATGAACACCTGACTTAAGTAATTGGATTCTTAAAGAAGTTTATTATAACTGGAGTATAAGGGCGGGAGAATAGCAGGTTTGAGGTTGAAGAACGAAAGAGGGACAAGATAATGAAGGGTCCCATAGGCCTTGTAGTTTAAAGACTATCCAAAGACTATCCTGAAGGCACAGGGAAACCACTGAAGGGTTTCAAACCAGTCAGGAACATGATCAATCTGTATTTTAGAAAAATTATTCTGGCTTAATGGGAATGAAATAGAGAATATGTTTGGGGAGGGGAACTAATGAGAGTGATTAAAAGGTTAGCCCTGAGATGATGGTGACCTAAGCTAGGGAAATACAATATAGGGACAGGGAAGCAAATAGCTATGAGCTATTTTTTACAGGTAGAAATAACAGGAGTTGATGACTGACTGATGTGGGGGTTGAGGGGAAGGAAACTAGAGAGCAGGATCATTCAATGAGATGGAGAACGCAGGAGCCAAGAAGTGACAAGTGTAGGAATTTGGAGAGAAGTATGTTACATTCTAGATATGTTGAGATTAAAGTGCTTTGTGAGACATCAGAACAAAAATGTCCCTTAGACAGACTCTAATCCAAATCTCAGGTAAGAGGAAAGTGAGTGCTAAAGCAGAGGGTAAAAGTTAGAAGCAGCAGAGGAAAGTAATTATTGAGCACAGGTTTTGGAGACAGGGCCTGAGTGTTCAAGTTCTAGTTCCAAGTATGTGCTGACCTCAGGCAAGAAAGTTAAATCTCAGTTTCTACACCTGTAATGTATAAATAATAAACAGTATCTATCTCATAGGTTTCTGAGTAGATTAACTAAGCAATACATGTGGAAAATATAAACACCAAATTCAGGACAGTAGACACATTTTAGGAGCTAGGAAGGGATGGTAGGAAGGTTTTAAGATGGGAACAGCATCCAAAAGGAATGCACAGGGATTACTGATTATGGGTTTTTAATAAAGGTAATAAATATTAAGAATTATTAAAGCCTGGTGGTACTACATGGATATTTATTACTTTCTGTACTTTTCAATATTTTATTACAAGAAACAGGAGAAATGATATATATGGCACACAGCGATCAACAGTGTTTGCTAATATTATTGTTGTTATATAATATTTATGAAAATGTCAGGCCCGTAGTATGCAAATATTACGGGTGGGGTTACTGGGCTCCTAAACGTTGTTCCAAGACTCTCCCTATATTGATCTATGAATGCGTTAAGAATTTCTTCTAAAATACAGATCATACCAGATTTAGCATGTTTAATAGTTAACAGCTATTAGGCTGTTAGACCAGGCTATCTATACCAGGGTTTGAATCTTTCAATTTCTCTTATTCTCAGCTTCCTGATTTGTAAAATTTGATCATACTAATATCTACCACTTCACATGCCACAAAAAGGATTAAGTGTGAAGCACCAAAGCATAGTATCAGGTTTAGAGTAAGGAAGCATTCAATCAGTACTGAATTAATTTAAGAAGTGCAAGGTAAATACAGATTTACACAAAGGTTAAAAGCAACTCAGCAAAGTTAATATAAACTTGCAAACTTCAATTTAATACTCTTCTTTCACAAGATGTAGTTCATTAGGTATTCATATCAGCTATGAGAAGACACATAAAAACTTCAAACAAGTCCAAAGCCATGTATGTATTGCCCTAACATATTAAACCCCTAACACATCTCAATTTTTGTGTCTATTTTTATAAATGTTGCTGATATTCTGCCATTAGGATCTCAATTTAACCAACCAGCAAATATATTAGGTAGTTGTTACCTTATTTTACAAATAAGAAGGCAGGCTCAGTGAAGTTAAGTAGCTTGCCCAAAGATATAAACCCAGATCTGCATTACTCCAAAGGTAATGCTCATTCCACCTCATGTGCCTAGCAGAAACACTTCTAAAAAGCACTGTGTTATCTGGATGACTATTTGCCAGTCTAAAAGATCAAACCAATCATCCATCAAAGATAGTACTATCTTCCTGCCAAAACTAATCCATCTGCAGGCAGAGTACTTACACATTCTGAGGATTGTCTAGTCCTTATGGACTGATCACCCTGCTGCTGGGCTGAACCAGCCACCTGTTGGGCATTTACAAGGCTGCGGACCAACTGGGCTGCTAAGAGAAGACATCAGAAAGAAAATCAACAGATAAAGAAAACAAGAGAGAAATGACAATCAATAAACTCCCTTCCTCTGTTAAAGAGTCTCAAATCCCTCAGAGATTTTATAAACTTGGACTTTTAAAGTATTATTATGTTTGTGAAGGACCTGTAACGACTAATTTTTTTTTAAAGTTATTTCTCAATCTTGCAAATCACTAAAAAAATATACTGGTGGTAGAAACAAGAACAAAAAAAAATACTCCTTTTCTAAAGGAGACAATATATTTAAGAAACTATCTTCTGCAACAAGAATCTGAGTAACTGGAAATCATCACTTCTAAAATATTCTTTCTTTCACTAAACTCTCATTTGGGTTTCTAATTCTTAAAATTACTTATGAATTATAACAGAATCAGATCTCCCTCTCACATAAGAGTGATGGAAAGAGATATATCTCCTATATATGTTCCCAGAAGAAAAAAAAATTTAACTTCTATTATCTTTTGATAGTGAAGGAATAAAGAAGGTAAGTCAAATCCGAAGAATACTTAAAGGGAGTTTACTGAATACAACAGACTAAGACTTTAATAGTGAACATATCTGAGTACTGTACAAAATAAAGGACTGTCTAAATTTTCTCTCTTTAAGAAATTATAAGGTCCAAAATCATACTGCTAGCTTTGGAACAGAGAATCAGAGCCCTTAGAGTGACATCAACACAGATGACCTTATTTCTACCAAAAACTATTTTTAGCCTTTTCTATTTACCTGCCACACTGCTATTCCTCTGACGGGCCAGCTTGACCTCTGGGCACTCCCTTCGTACATGTCCTGCATCTCCACATATAAAGCATCTGAGGTCTCTAGGGTCTCTGAACTCTCGAGTGTCATGGAGGTCTCGGGGGTCAACGAGGTCTCGGGAATCTTTCTCCTCTTCATTCCCATCCTTCTCTTCTTCACTGTCTTTCTTCTTTAGTCTAAACAGTAAACTGCTGATACCAATAATGTGGGGCTAGGGACTTGTAAACTGAATGAATCACAGAACAAACTAAACTACACAAAAGTCTCATAATAAAGGGATTAACATGCCGATTGTTTCATGCACCTTTTTTAAGGCAAGGGAACTCACATTTAGAGCACACCTACTCCTATGCAGAAACTGGGTACTCCAGAAGTTTTATAATACAGTATCAAATTAGAAAAAAATTTTAATATTGAATTTTAATCTTATAATTATCCTTAGAAGTTGGTATTTATTATCCCTATTTTACAGAGGGAGAAGCTGATGCGACAGAAATATAGCACTGATAGAACCTAGGAAATCATTCTGTCTGAAAAGTTCTAAGCTCTTTATATTAGGAAAGACTTAATAACTAAAGAAAGGATTTTCCTGGCCTATTAAAGAGAGTATATAAAATACAGGAAAAGTCTTTCATAAATACAGTTTCAGGGGTGTGGAGGATATCTACTCCTCAAGGTATATATTATATATTCCTCAAGGTATACCTCACAGTAAATATCTCAAAGATTCAGCTAATTATATTTTAATTACTGACTTGCAGGAGTCTGAGGTACTCAGCAAGAACCCCATGACTTGATCTTTTTTTATTTCTTGGCTCCTGGCACAGTTCCCAATAGAGTAGGTGTCAATAAATGCTTCTTCAATTAAAACAAAACAAAACAAAAAACCTGAATGAAGCGAACAAATGAATGAGATACCACTGTGCCACAAATAAATCTCACCCCATTAACAAAATTCCACTCCAATATACATTTTACCTAATGTCCAATTTAAAGCCCTGAACCTTTTTACTTAAACATATATGAACACAGTTATAGCTACTATTGGCCTCACATTTATTTTCCCTGTAATGCTGATATATAATCATTTGCCAACCTTCTCCTTTTAGGGCAGTCTTTCATGTAGTGGCCTATCTTTCCACACACACGACAACATCGATCATTGGGAGCCAGTTCTCCATCTGTTAATACTCGGGAATCAAAGAAGTATTCCTAGGGAGAAAATAAAACTTTACTAGAAAAGAAAACAAAAAAACCCCACTATGAATTGTGGAATCCAAACGGAAAGAAGACCAAGATGTAAAAGTAGTCTTAAAAAGGAAATAAATGGGCGCCTGGGTGGCTCAGTGGGTTAAAGCCGCTGCCTTCGGCTCAGGTCATGATCCCAGGGTCCTGGGATCGAGGCCCACATCGGGCTCTCTGCTCGTCAGGGAGCCTGCTTCCTCCTCTCTCCTCTCTCTCTCTGCCTGCCTCTCTGCCTACTTGTGATCTCTCTTTTAAAAAAAAAAAAAAAAAAAAAAAAAAAGGAAATAAATGGGGCCTGGTGGCTCAGTTCGTTAAGTATCTGCCTTTGGCTCAGGTCATCATCCCAGAATCCTGGGATCCAGCCCCGAAGAGGGCTCCCTGCTAAGCAGGGAGTCTGACTGTCCCTCTCTCCACTCTGCCCTACTCATGCTCTCTCTCTCTCAGTCTCTCTTTCAAAAGAATAAATAAAATCTTAAAAAAAAAAAAGGAAATATCAAAACACATTTCACTGTAACTAAACCCATGATATGAAAATAAGATTAAGAATTATCATCATTGGGGTGCCTGGTTCAGTCAGTTAAATGTCTGCCTTTGGCTAAGGTCATGATCTCAGGGTCCCGGGATCAAGCCCCAAATCAAGCTCCCTGCTCAGCAGATACCCTGCTTCTTTCTCCCTCTGCTGCTCCCCCTGCTTGTGTGCGCACATTCTTTCTCTGTCAAATAAATTTTAAAAATCTTAAAAAAAAAAAATTATCATCATTGAGGCCCCTGGGCGGCTCAAAAGGTTGAGCATCCAGCTCTTGATTTCAGCTCAGGTTACAATCTCAGTGGTCATGGGATCCAGACTCCAGTCGGGCTCTGTGCTTGGCAGGCAGTCTGCTTCTCTCCTTCTCTCTCTCCCTCTCCCTCCACTCCTCCCCCTACTCTCTCTCTCTCTCTAACAAATAAAGAAAAAAAAAAGAATCATCATCATTAATATCACAGTTGCTAACAGTGCTAACCACGTTACATCCACATTATATCTTCATTTATCTGTGGCATCTTTGCATAATAACTCAATAGATACTATTTTCATCCTCATTTATAGATGAGCAAACAGAGGCTCAGAGAGTGAGTCATTTGCCCATAGTAAAATTTGCCCATTCTCTGGTAGGTAAGCAGGATTTAACGCTAAGTTGGTCTGACTACAAATCTCATGCTTTCTGCCTTACCTTACTAATTTATTTCTAGAAAAGAATTATTCTATTTACAAAAGACCTCTCTGCCAATAAAGCAATCCTCTGGTTTATTTAAAATATGACTGGATTTGCATACAACATTTCAAGAACATATAACATTTATTACCTAAAGCAGGGTACAGCTAAAGAGTAGGGAGAGAATCAATACATGGTAAATAATTTTCCCAAGTTTTAGAAGTACCAGGATCATTTTTCCTTTATCCTACCACCCAGAGTATTCTTCTAAGCTTTAGCTCAGTTTTGTTTTGCACTATCACAAAGACTAGCTTGTCCTAACAGTACCCACATCTCTGGAAGGCAAGAGAACATGTCCACTTAGCACTCTTCAAATCTAACTAAAGACAAAGGTAAAAGTGTAAGAGACACACCTACTAGAATGGCTATCATAAAAAAAGAAAGGATGTAGATGAAATGGAACCCACATATATTGCTGGTGGGAATGTAAAATAATACAGCTGCTTTAAAAAACAGTTTGGAAGGACCTCAGAAAGTAAAACATAAATTTGTCAAAATGAACCAGCAATTCTACTGTTAGGTATACACCCAAAAGAAATGAAAACATACATCCGCACAAAAATTTGTGCAGAAATATTCACAGCAGCATTACTCATAAGAATGAAAAGTAGAAACTCAAATATCCAACAAAGGTGATGAATGGATAAATAAAATATGATATATTCCATTTAATGGAATACTGTTCAACCATTAAAAGGAATGAAGTGGTGATACATGCTACGACATGAACAAACCCTGAGAACATTAGGCCAAATAAAAACAGCCAGTCACAAAAGGCTATATATTTTATGATTCCATTTATACTAAATGCCCACAAAGGCAAACCTACAGAAGCAAAAAACAGATCAGTGGTTAGAGAAGTAGGAGAGAGAAGGAATGGGGAATGACTGCTAATGGGGACAGGAGTTTCCTTCAGAGAAAAACAAAATGTTCTAAATTAGACTGTAGTGATGGCTGCAGAATCCTGTGAATATACTATAAACCAGTGAATGAACTGCTCACTGTATATTTGTGAATTGTACACAATGTAAATTATTTGATAAAGCCGTATTGTTAAAAAAAAAGATGAAAGATGTAATTCTTCACATTTATTATTGAAGAAATCAATAAAACTAATTAAAATCCTCATTATCATATTTTCTGCCAAGAAAAAATGAAAGCCTTTGCCAACCTAGGAATCATCCTGAACTTGCTCTCCTTCACTCATCACCTCTAATTAATCACAGGTTATATCTATTTTATTCCTGAATCTCTCTTTAATCTACTTTTCTCCATTCTATCAACCCAGTTAAGGTGGCCTAGACCTGAGGGTCAGCAAACTTTTCCTGTAAAGAGCCAGGAGTAAATACTTTAGGTGTTCTAACAAAATGGAAGATATTATGTAGTACTTACATAATAAGAGAAAGCAAATTTACACTAAATTTTTATTGAAGAATTTCAACATATACTACTAATAATTGAGCATAATTTTTTGTAATGTAAGTTTACTAATTAGAAGAAAGGAATTTTTTTTTTTTTAAGATTTTACTTATTTATTTGACAGAGCAAGAGAGCACAAGCAGAGGGAGTAGCAGAGGGAGAGGGAGAAGCAGATTCCCTGCTGAGCAGGGAGCCCAATGCAGGGTGCAATCCCAGGACCCTGGGATCATGACCTGAGCCAAAGGCAGTTGCTTAACCGACTGAGCCACCCAGATGCCCCTAGAAGAAAGGAATTCTTTCTGGGAGAAACATTTCACTTAACTGAGGTTCAAAATTAGTATTCCCTATCATTAAAATCGATAGCAAATGTTCATCTGTTAATGTTTTTTTTTAAGATTTTATTTATTTGACAGAGTGAGAGATTACAAGTAGGCAGAGAACCAGGCAGAGAGAGAGGAGGAAGCAGGCTCCCCACTGAGCAGAGAGCCCGATGCAGGGCTCAATCCCAGGACCCTGAGATCATGACCTGAGCCAAGGGCAGAGGCTTTAACCCACTGAGCCACCCAGGCGCCCCCATCTGTTAATGTTAATCTGCAATTACATTTTATGTATTTCATCTTTGAAAATGTTTTTCAGAGTAGAAAAGATTGAAGATTTGAGGTAAAGAATTAGATCTCAAGTACAAATGAAGGACTAGTTTCTGATAAAGAAAATGTAACTGTAGATGCAGGCAGATTTAAAGATTTACAGAAAGTTGAATGAATATTTGATACTATCTTTGTCTCACAGGGAAAACCTCTAAGAGTTAGAAAGGCAGAGGTGAAAGGTGGGACAAAGTGCGACAGGTATTGAATTTTGAGTATAATAAAACCTGAATTAGTTCTTATCAAATAGGATATACAGGTAACTAAAGAAAGGTATTAAGAATGTCAGATGGTACTGAAAGTCTAATTTAGGCTGGTAAACATTATACTTGTATTATATAAATAAAACCACCTAGCTTTTGGACTTTTTTTTTTCATAGTGCCTAGCTGCCAAAGCATAGAGAGATGGTGGATAAGGTGAATTCATGTAAGATTAAACACATAAGGGTGCAAGAGAAGGACAATGGTGCAAAGGAATTTAAAGTATATGCCAGAGAGCAGACCAGGAAATCTAAGTTAAACAGGAAGAAAAATGAAGACAGAAGATAGCTGACAGCATGGGAAAAAATGGGTCAATACAGTAGAGGACCCAATGATGTTGAAGAATAGTTGAAGAAAGAATATGTGAGGGAGTGAAAAAGATGAATGAACAGAAAATATACTTGTCTTCATTTTCACTACTGTAGGAATGAAACCACATCTATTTTGTATGCCTACAAGCTTAGTTAGTATATAGCAGAGAAATCGGTACAAAGTAGGAATTCAGAGATGCCTTGGTGGCTCAATCAGTTAAGTGTCTGTGTTCAGCTTGGGTCATGATCCCAGAGTACTGGGATTGAACCTCGTATCAGGCTCTCTGTTCAGCAAGGAGTCTGCATCTCCCTCTGCCTGCCGCTCCCCCTGCTTGTGCTTGCTCTCCAACAAATAAATAAATAAAACCTAAAACAAAACAAAACAAACAAAAACAAACAAACAAAGTAGGAATTCAATAAATATGCATGAAAGACTTTAAGGGTATTTTCTACAACATCAGTTGTAACACTGACGTAATAAAAACAATCTAAATGTCCATCAAAGTCAAACAGTTAAACTAGTATATAAATAAGCCATAGAATACTATTTGACTTTCAAAACAGAAAAAAGTATATCAAAAAAATGGCTAGCGGGCTCACAGGTCCCTTCAGATAGGCCTCAAACTGATGTTTGGCTCTTATACCGAATGATACTCAAGACCAAAGACTGACATCTACTAGGACTACTTATACTGAACTACTAAGAGTTACTAAAATTTTGTATGCATAGACTAAAATTAGCACATTTTCAGTTTACTATGAATTCTAATATTCTACTAAAAAGTCTGACGATATGATACTGCTAGGTTCCTATAGAACATATGCACATATACACACTAATAGCTGGAATTCCCACAATTTTCAGGTAGAATGCTTATTAGTGCATCATCAAATTTTTTTGATCTGACAGTGCTCTCTTCATTTATTGTTTTTTTAATTAGTATGTTAGTAAAATCATGGTTGGATTTTCCTTATGTTTGATATTTTGTTCTTACACAACTTCTGTGTCATTTCAAATTTTACTATTATTTTCTTTCTCTCCATTATAATTATTACCACCCCCTCCCAAGAGGCAGGACAATAAAAAATATCAAGAATCAGTGCTACAAGGGAAAAAAAACTGTAGATTTTTCTGCTTTTCTTACCCTACATCCCAAAGAAAGAGTGTAGAAATTGTACTGAATAAGATCAAGGATATTCGTTATGCAATAGTAGAGACACAGTTTCTCTCTTGAGATTGCTTCTCTCTGAAGTTTCCTTCTCTGTGAAACTCAGACCTCCTCCCATTAGAAAGCAAGCAAAAAACAGAGTGAGACCAAGAAGAATGGGAAATACTATGCCACCCAGTTCAGGCAAAAGGAATCTTTTCAGTTCCATGCCCTCAAATTCAGTTACCAGGGCTACACCAAAATTAGAGCAGAAGCCTCAGCAAGTAAGAAAGTATTTCTTTGGTGTTGTTCTCTCTGTTTATATTTTCATCAAGATTTCTAGAGATGGAAGAAGGGCAGTGGGCAGCACCTCAAATTCAAAATTTAAGGATATGGATTCTTGACTATCTACCTTCATTCATTCAACAAAAGTTTATTTGGTACATCCAATGTGCCATCTTAATAGGTACTGGAGATATGATGGTGAAGAGACATAATAGACCATTTTCCTCATGGAGCTATAGTCTAATAGGGGAAGACATAATTAAACAGACATACAAAATATAGCAAGTAGAAAACTCATTATGAACTATGATACGTGCAATAAAAAAATACATGGAGTGTATAATCATCTCTTTCCCCTATTTCCAACTTGGAAATAGGTAAGTCTTCCTATATCACAAAAAAAGCAGTTCTATAAGAAAAAAGATTCAGAATCCAAATTACGTAAACTTACAGCTTCTCTTCCAATGAGTGGATAAAAGGGGGTACCAAAAAGCTTCCTTCCATTGATAAATGCTTTCATGATAAAATTGGTCACTATTGAAAAAAGAAGAAAAATAAAAATGCAGACCTTAATGGGTAAAAGCCTTAAAAACAGGGGATTTATGTATTTAAAACTTACTTTTTCTAGAAACTCCAGCACCAAGGTTATGATTCAAGTCAAAAGGATCTAGAAAAGAAATGTTTATTTTTTTATTAAGAATTCTGTTCACTGTAACATAAAATATACATATGAGTCATAACAAGAAAGTAATACTATATAACTCAGATCATTCAAGTCAGCAAATTATTCTTCTAAAGTTACAGATTAAAAAAGACAGAAATTGGGGGGGAGGGAAAAATAATAAAAGGACAGAAACATAAAAATCAGGAGGAAGAATCTTCCAAATTCTAATGTGTTTTCAGTTTTCCCTTCTATTTCCTTGCCAAATGAAACTCTGGCTTTTTGTTTCATTTTGTTCCTCAGTTAATGTCAACTAAATGATTACCTTCAATTGCAATGCATTTGGATGTCCACTGCTTCTCAAAAGTTGTCAACAGCTTTTTCTGCCGAATGCTAATTACATATTCCTTGAAATCAAACTCTTCAGTATAGAAGCGAAGCAGTCCCAACCAAAGCTCTCCTAATGTTTCTGTGTTCTTTCCAAGTGAAGGTAAACGCTTTTTCTATAGGTAAGAAAAAAGAGGGAGAGAGATGTCTATACCTAAAATATGGAACCCAAATATAAGTAAAATTATTAAATTATGCACATCTCAACACATACCAGTGAGCATTCTATAACATAAAGACTATGAAAAAATTACCAGTTCTTCTGTTTTATCAAAGAAAAATGCATTCCATCCATCAACCATTCTCTGTGGAATCTGTTTTCCATCAAAGATCTGTAAAAATAATTTTATTATTAGATTTCAAGTTCTCTAATGCAAATGCCTAAGTATACTCATATCATTTTAGAATGTACCTACAAGAAATATTGAAATACTTCTTTCCAAAAGGAACATGTCAGGATGGTATAATTTGATGCCAAGTTATTAATAAATAAAATGTATCTGGAAGATCAAAGCTGGGAAAGGATATCTTAAGAGCCCGAGACTCTCCAAATGACACATCTGATGTTATCTATTTGGCCTGTCAAAATACATCCAGCCAAGACTAATGAAGTAAAACGAAAGAAAAAAAAAAAATGAAAACCACACTTTCATCAAAGGATCACAGATGTAGAAATACATAATACCTATTGATTTGCCCACCCAAAGGAAATCAATGGAACTGCTTGTTTTGGGGAAAGGCTCTTGTAATTTTAATCAGTTATCTCTATCAGATGATACTGAAAAGCCCCTGGGTATTGATTTCTTTAAAGAGAAAATTAGATAGCTTTTCCTGACATCTTGATAAAAAACTGTAAAATCTTCATGATTATAAATAATAATCCACTGTCGTGAGAAAAGGGAGGGGGGAGTAATGCTACTTTACTAGAAGAAAAGTATCCCTTAAGATGAGTTCTTTAAAAAGTAAAAAGTTTCAACAGGTTCACATCAGCAGACCTCATTTCTAGTCTTAGTTCTGCCTGGTAGTGATTCTAAAGACCATTACCCTCCTAAACCCTTCACTGTTTTTCCCAATGAAAATGAGTGATTAGAGTAATTAATTAGTTGTTTTCAAGTTTCATTTTTCTTTTAAGCTATAGAACCCTTTCCTAAAATGGAACCTTCCTGGAAGCTTAAAGTAGATAAAAGCAGAGGTACTTTAATGGAATCCTAAGTGGAGAAAATATACCCCATTTTTTCCTTACCTCACTTCTCACACATACTCTAATGAGTCCCTAGAGCTTACCAGAAAATACTTTAAAACCATCAGATAAGGTGGTCCCCATGACCCCTTCCATTTTAGATGGCACAGTGATTTACAAAATTAACATGTCTGGCCCCTCTAATTTCATTCTCACGTTTAAGTTCCTTGTAGAGCCATGCTCTAGAAGCAAGTTTACAAAAAGATGAAGTTTCCAGAAACTTAAGCTAAGAAGTTGCCTTTTTTTTTTTTAAGAGAGAGAGTGTGTGTGCACAAGAGCACCCACGAAGGAGGAGGGGCAGAAGGAGAGAGGGAAAGAGAGACTCTCAAGCAGACTCCCACTGAGCATGAAACCCAACTCACTGCTCGATCTCACAACCCTTAAGATCATGACCTAAGCCAAAATCAAGAGTCAGACACTTAACTGAGCCACCCAGATACCCCAGTTGCTTTTTATATTTATAGGTAACTTAAATACAGTTACCACTTATCTACCATAAATTCTGACATGTCATAAAACAAACAAGGGAGAGTGTGGCAATTAGATATTGATACCTACAACAAATCCTGCCCTGAAAAAAAGAAATGAAGGTATTAAAGAAACCAAAGTGTAATATTTTACCATTATAGATTATTTTATCCTTATAGATGCTATTATAGGTATTACATGGGAGTAATATAAGCTACACTGTTAGACCTTGATTCTTTTTAATATAATTCTTATTTCTGACTAACATCTATGATCCAAACCCAACTATGTTGGCTGATAACACAGTGAAGTGGACCCTGTGGGCTTTGAAAGGTATTTAAACACTGATTTGCGTTGTTTTTTTTTTTTTAATGAGCTCTCATATTTCACTTTCTAACATTCCATTGTTTCAGCCCTTAGAAGGATTACTGCGATCCCCCTTTCTCTTACCCATACACACACACAAATTTTTCTTCCCATTTCTCTCTCTCTCAACACCAATCATGCTCTGCTTGAGTAGTGAGTTCTACTCAGTCCTCCCTAAAACTTCATGAACAATCATATTTGTACAAGGAAATGTTTTTCATATCTACTTTCATATTTAACTATAATATTTTAGTATCTGCTGCTATATTTAAACTACAATTAAATTTTTTAGTTGTAAAATACACAAAACAAAAATGATTATGATGGTAAATTTTACAAGTGTTCAGTTCAGTGGCATTAAGTACACTCATATTGTTGTGCACCATCATCACCATCCATCCACAGAATTCATCTTGCAAAAACGAAACTGACACTATTAAACAATAATTCCCCATTCCTTCCTCTCCTAGCCCCTGAAAACCACCATTCCACTTTCCATCTCTATGAGTTTGACTACCCTATATAAGTGAAATCATACAATATTCAGCCTTTAGTGAATGGTTTACTTCACTTATCACTTAGCATACTGTTCTCCAGATTCATCCATTCAGTTGCAATTTTTAAGCTAATATAAGCTAAGAAAACATAGAAGTTCATAATATCAAGTGTGATTAACACTGTCTTATCCTCTTTTAGTATTTTTACATGAAAATTTATTTTTACTTCTGATTTTCTAGAATACAGCAAAATCATTCTGCTTAGGAAAGCTCCTTTTGACCTAAAGAACTCTGTATTGTTAACCATGAAAAATACACTTAGCAGAGTCTTACTTATACCCAGTCATTTCAAGTCTAGGTTCAATTACAAATGGAGTCAAAGATCAACAGCTTCATTAAACATATCCTTACCCTTAAAAGTTGATCGATGTCAATGACCAATACTTAAATGATGCCAGAGCAATGGACAATGGGTTCCCATATGATAAGCAAAAAAGGCCAGAAGCAAAAATCCATATATCATCAGTTCATATGTATCACAAAGCCCCCCACAATCAGAGCTCATTATGATGGAAAACATTCCATGGACTGTCTCTCATTTCATCAAGCACTGTTAAGCAGATAATGGGAGAGTTCTTGAAGTTGGCTAAGGCAGTCCTGCCTACATTTTTCCAATAATAATATTAATACAGCTCCTAATGACAGTAGTAGTAATAATAATAATGATGATAAAGCAAGCACCATTTATGAAGACCTACTTTAGCTCCTAGTATAATTCAAGGGCATTTGATTTCTCTGTTCCTTATATCAATACTGAAATAATACTATTATTACATTATTACTATGGATGAAATTCAGACTAGTGGCAGTCAGGCACCTTAGTGAAGGCCACGATGTCAGAATTAGGATTCAGACCAGGTGATCTCTAACTCCAAAATCATGCCCCGCTCTTTCCATTATATAGTACTGCCTGAATGGCTCCTCATTCATGGATAATATAATCACCCACAGACAAACCACCATGAAAACAAAATTTGTGTGCTACTTTAGTTAATCAAAGTATTCTGACAAAGTCATAGCAAATCACAGTAAATGGCTGCTATGATATTCCTGTGTAATAATGCATTTAAGACACCCAAATTTAAAGCCTTAACAACAGTTAGACTAATATGGAGAATGACCTTGGCCTTCCCAGGCCTCATTAATTCATGATAAATTTTAAATATCCTACTATATACAACCTTGTTAAAAACCACATCACTCAACACAGATTCAGCAACTTAAAATTCTCTGCCAGGAAAGGATATTTGAAATTTTTGTTTCTTCTCCACTGTTAATTTAAAAGGGGAAATAAATGCTGCTATAAGTACATGGCATTCATTAGAACTTTTAAAAACTTACTAAGGCCATCTGACATCCATCATATGGCTTGCTTATTTTGTGATTTTCTTCTCTGCTATGACTACTGGTTTGTATAAAGTCAGAATATATGATTTGCCAAACAATTCTGATGCATCTCTCTTACCTCCAAATAATCCCCTTTCTGAAATTAGAACTGGATTCTCCCTAATGCTTGCAAATACACTTTGTGCCAAGAATGAAGAGGAATAGATGGGATGATTAAGAACTCCTTTAAAACTATTTCACACAGTATAAATTGGCTACAAAAAGGGAATCCATGAGTCACCAAATCTGAATGAATAGGAGTATAATGTTTTTTCTGATGTACATTCTTATGCTTAATGCAATTAACATGACCTTACAGGGATGAGGAAGAATTTCCTTGGGTTTTCTTTCAACCAAAATTCACAAAGTTGACCAAAGTATACACATAAGAATATACCAAAGTTCATTGCCAGGAAGGAGCAGGGAGAATACTATGGAGAGAAGAAACTTGATATCTGCATCTGAGAGACTATAATTGCATGAGTTCACGGATGGCTGTAAGACTTTCATAATCATTTGCAGCATTCTAAGACTATGAAATACAAACACGCTATAGAAGATAACAGTTTTGTTTATCTAAAATTCTTTTGGTAGTCTATATTCTCCCATAATGACTTTTTCAAAAACATTCATTATGTGATTATATCATTAAGGGAAGAAGAAAACTTAAGATATCCTTGCTGGAAAAATCCTTCATGACCTCATAAACTGATCAAGATCTACTGTGTTTAGATTAACGTTTTCACAAGAAACTCCCTTACGGTTTTCTTAAACACCTACCTCTTGAAGAACTGGGATAACAGGTGGTTTTCTCTGTTGCAGAAAGTACAGCACCATAAGGATATAAGCATATGAAGATAAACTTCCCCTGGAAGCATCTCCAATGTCACATCGCTAAAGAAACAAAACAGTGATTGAAAATATAACTTCAGAATCTTATTTATGCAGAAGTACTGACTACTCTGAGATACTATTTTTTTTAACCCATCAAACTGTCAAATATCCAAAAGTTAAATAACAAACTATTATCAGGATGGGTAAAGAGGCACTCTCATACATTACAGATGACCGTATAAATTAGCATAAAATCTATGAAGAATAACTTGACAATATCAAAATTACAAAAGCATATCTCACTTAACCTAGCCATTCTAAGAATTTATCCTGCAAACACACCAAACACCAAAAAAATATGTGAAATAACTAAACAAGTTTTTTTTAATCATAGCACTGCAGCAAAAAACCAGAAACAACTTAAGACTCCTCAATAAAGCACAGGTTCTAAACAACTGATGACAATCTATACAACTGAACAGGATGTAGCCATTAAAAAAGAACAAGGAAGGAAAAAAAAAGAATAAGGAAGCTCTAGTATACTAATAAGAAGCAATTATTAGTATCTATTGACCAATGAGAAAAGCAAAGTACGAAACAGTGTTTTTAGTATATTTATACCTGTTATAAAAAGGAGATAGGAAATTTTTGTATTTGTTTATACTGGTATATTTCTGGGAGGACACAAAGGAACTTTTAACACCAGTTGAGGCACTGGATGGCTAGGAGACAGGTGTGGAAGGGAGATTTTCCACCAGAAATCCCTTTAGACCTTTTGAATTCTGAACCACATGAATAAGTTGACTATTCCAAACAAAATTTTTAATTAAAAGCAAATCCTAAAAGAATCCTCAGAGGCTTGCTAAACACCACTCTTTTCTAAGATAACCTCTGTCCACAAAGGAATACATGTATAGGAATATCTAAACAAGAATTGTCTCCCTGTTGTAGAAGAGTGGATTTAGTGAAATGAAAATGCAACCAAATCACTTGGTTACTAGAAGCCTTCCACCAACACATTCAAAAAATTAACTATTTATTGAGCAGCTCCCACAAAGCAGGTACACTAAATTGGGGATACAGGTCTCCATCTTCATTGAGTTTACACACTTAGCTAAAAAAAGAAAACAGAATTCAGTATTATAAGTATTATAATAGGAGAAACACAAGGTTTTATTGGGATTTTTTTTGTTTTCTTGGCCAGAAAAATTTATGACTAAACCCGAATCTCAGATGTCCTAACCCAGAGATTTTTAACTAGGATGATATGCTAATTCTCATACCTGGGGGTGAAAATCTTTACTGCACTGAGAAATTTTACTACTGAGAATTCACTCAAGTATTACATATGGGCATAAAGCACATACAGGAAAAAACTAAGACACTACTCTAATAAGTATAAACTTAAATCATTTACTATTGAGTGTTTCCTTTAAAAAGCTCAGATAAACAAAACTGAGAAGATATTTTTCACAAGTCTGACATCAGTATATTTCATTTTAACTATCATGAGTATTATAACAAAGGAGATCATTAACTATTTCATATATACCTTTGCAAATACTTTCATAGTATATCCCAAGTACTGTACTCTAGGATCAATAGCTGCATAAGTAGCTAGCATTCTTGTGTTATGTTGAGCCTGAAAAAAAATTACATATTTGAAAGCATTTCAAATTTATTAAAATTAAAACTTATAAATCAGATAAAAAGACATAATATACTCCAAGTATAATATATAATTGTAAAACTTAAAATACCTGTAAATGAGTTAAAAACCTTTAATCTGAAGGAAATATCAAGATGATTCCTAAAAATATTTTTGTCTTAATAATGCTCACATTTGAAACTTTTAAACATAAATGTATAGTCAGTGATCTGTAAACTTTTCTTTTTTTATCTATAAACTTTTAAAGTGACAAGTGTAAATATACCTAGGGCTATACAGAAAGAGAAACTTACCAATGTATTATATAAACTGATATCACCTTCCAAACCACTTCGTCTATGTTCAAACTTTACTATAGGCACTTTGGCAGTAGTTATAGGCAAAATGTTTCTTAAACCTGATTTAAAATAAACAAATACAAAAACTTCATTAGGTTAAATAATTTTCATAAAGCTAAAAAATATTTTGTTGTTTTAAAGCTGTAACTTAAGATTCATACCTGGATGTCTCTTAAGAATTTTTGCCAAATTTTCAATTATTTCTTTACAGTTTAATTTCTAAAAAACAAAAGAAACAATAAAGTTTGTCTAATTCAATTTGGCCTTGTGCAAATTCACTTTAATGAGACATTCAATACTAGCATTGAAAATCTCCAGCTATAAGCTACTCAAAAGTATGTGGTCTAAAGACCTGCAGTAACGCCACCATCTGGAAACTTGATGGAAATGCAGAATCTCAGGCCCCAACCCAGTCTACTGAATCATAATTTACATTTTAACAAGATTCCCAGGTAATTCACATCCACATTAAAGTGTGGGAAGCACAAAGACAGGAGAATAATGTTTTCAAATACGTGAATACATAACTAGAGATGGATCTGGTGAAGGCAAAACAGTATAGTGTTTAAGAACATAGGCTCTGAATTTAGACAAACCTGGATTCAATCTTCAACTAAGTATTATTAATTAGCTGCATAACCTTGACCAGATCCTTAATCCCCTGGAGCCTCATACTACTATTCTATAAAAATCAAAATAATTATACATTCCTGCCCTATCAAGTAGTTGGAAGGATTACATGAAACATGTATGTAAAGCATTCAGCAGCATGCTTGGCACAAAATAAGCACTTCAAATCTGTGAGCTATTTATTTGTCATTATGGTGATGAGGAAAAGTAATCCAATTACCAATACCTACTTCTTCAAGAAAATTCTTACCTCACAAATTTAAATATGTTTATTTTTAAAAAAATCAGAGACAGCAGAGTTGATATGCTAACAATAACCATGATACAAGGAATAGGGAAGATAATGGCATTATAAATTAACTGGATTAAGCTGAATGGTATATACATCAGTGCCCACACTTACTAGTAAAATCACTTTTGCATATCCCCAACATGCTCTTTTTAGCTACTAGAAAGCAGTAATCATTGCAGCTTAACCTGAGGATTTCAAGGGAATCCACCACTGCTAATCAACACATAATAAAATTTATTATGCAAGAATACAACTTATGCTAAATTATAAGTTTCGACTATGTCTCATCTGGAAGAGAATGTATTCTTTCTCATTGCTTCAACTTCCCAGTGTGAATGGCACAGATGATATATAACAGACAAACCCTTAGTGATAAGAAATCTGATTATCAAATTTTATATAGAGGGTATCTAAACCCTAACCTCCACCCCTGGTAAAATCATTTTTCTCTCAATTCTTCCTCTCCAAAATGGAGAAGGGCAGCCTCTTTCCAGTAGATGGCACTGAGCAAGAGTTAGTTAAGAAGAACTAAAATATTTACAACATTTCCATTTTTTTTAGATAATATGTTAATACCAGAAATCATTTATTAGGGCCAAAATAAGGATCTACCAGACATCTGTACTCTGCCATCTTTACTCTGGTTCTAACAATTTAAAGGCCACCTTTTGAAAAAATTTTCAGAAACACATGGGCACACTATTCTACTGAACTCTTTTTATAGTACAACAGAGGCTATACTGACACCACTACAGATGCCAGAAGCTTGGCCACACCCCAATCTTGTAAGCAGTCCCTGATTTTGAGACATAAATTCCAATAGCTATGCTGGTAAAGGAAGGAGCAACCATAGGGATCCCCTCCTTTCTAATTGCTGCTAGGAAGGCCTGGGATAGTTCCCTGTCCAATCAGTCCCTTTCTTTACTAGAGCTTGGACAATCTTGTTTCCACTGTTGATGGTACATGAAAAAAGAAAGCATAAGTACCAACTCTCACTGCTGAAGACTGCTCTGGGGGAAGGTCTGCTCCTGGCATCTCACAGTGAAACTCCAAAAGTAGTGGTTAGGTTCTACAGTACTATTAGTACTATATTTCACTACATTATGGGTTAAATAAATTACAGAGAAGCAGTGAGATACAATGGAAAGAGCATGAAGTGTGGAGTCAGACAGACCTGGGTACGAATCCCGGCTTCAACATTTACTAGCTGTGTGAACTTGGGCAAGTCAGTTTATTTCTCAAAGCCTCAGTTTCCTCATCTGTAAAATGGGGGAAATTATCTACCTCGAAGGTGGTTGTAAGAATGAAATGAGGCCTCAATAAATGTTAGTTCCCCTCCCCACCCAAAATGAGTTTCTAAAAGCTATCCTAGAACACGACATTTATAACATTGCTTTACAGAAAAAAATGTGTTCTAAGTGCCCCCAAATTACAATTAACTTCCACAACACAACCCATTTGTAAATTAGATGTCCACTTTTATTTTCTATCTTTAGTGATGAAAAGATATCACCTAATGGAAGAGATATGAAAAGATAGAGGAAATGAGATCAGTAGTACCAGTTTCACATTGGTTCCAATGAAAAAAAACTGCAACTTATGGTGTATTAACTTTTTCCAAAAATTCATTACAAAGCACTTTTAACTCTTAGTGACATGGTTTTTGTGATGTAAAATTACTGAATTTTAAGTAAATTTACTTACTTAGACATTTGAATGTCTTCTAAAATCAAAGTGCTAAATGCTTTTACATTCCAAATATTACTATTGCTAATGTATTTACACAAAGAATGACACCATATTTTTATCAATACTACATACATAATTTAAAATAATTCACCACTAGAAGAAAATAAACTTCTACATCTCTTTCCAAACACTAACTCTTACCTCTGCATTTTCATGGCCTTCGAGGGTCATACAAATATCCAGATCACTATCACGAAATCCAAATCCATTCTTAGAAGAGCCGAATAAGCACAATCTTGCCTTTTCTAAGAAAAGGAAAACAAAAGTAAAAAGTCTTATAATTGCAGGAAAGAGGAGTCTTCTATTACCTACTAATGGACAGACTAACACAAGATGATCTTATCTACTTCTATGGCTTAAATACCTTCCATTGCCAGATATACTGAGAAATTTCCAAAATATTCATCAAAAGCCCAGATCTCTTGCCTTAGTTCCCCCAACCCTTGTTTCTAACTGCTTTTTCCATTTTTCTACAGACATCATAAAATCAACAAAACTAAGCCTTCAGCTTTTACCTTAAATCTACTATGTCTCCTATAATCCCTATTCTCAGCAAACAGTATCTTTATCTACTCAATTGCCCAAGTCAGAAATATATGTATAGTTCTTAACACCCCTATTCTCTCAGCTTCTACATCCAATCACCAAGTCCATTAATTTCCTTCAACTTAACTATCTCATAGCTCCACCTACTTTTCTTCATTGTCCACATCACTACCAATAGTAAAGTTCAATATTTAGAGGTTTATCTTTTGGAAATAAATGAGTTTTTTCAGGCACAATTCAAATAGTTTTACAAATATTACCTTAGCACATAGACTTAATTCTCCCAAAGTGAGTGACTAAACCATTTGATATAAACTATTATAGGGTTATCCTTTCATATTTAGTGCCATTCCATAACACGTAGCACTTCAAGCAAGCTGTCACTTAACTGGATTGGATTTCTCTCGCTATTAATTCTTTATATTATATATTTAGATAAGAAATTCTGTATTTTTGAAAACCTAATTCTCCAATTCAGTTCTGATGTCCAACTTGAAATTTCAAATGGCAACTGAGACATAAAAGAAGCTATGTTCATCAGCAAATAAAAATGTGCATGAGTTAATATAACAAACTTAGATTTGGTCAGTACTTTACATACTAACAGATATAACAGAAAATGGAATCCTATAGTATAGAACAGATTATCTTTTACAAGTACAAATTCATTCTGATTATAAATCAACTCTTTATCCTTTCCTAAACATTTGGCCACAAAACCCTTGATTCTTCACTCCTGTAGCCCAAATCTCCTCCTTCTGCTATTTTGCTATCTCAATTAAATAATACTACCCAACTACTGAGGTAAAAGCCTTAAAATCATCCTTGACTCCCTTTTTTCCCCTCATATCTACCATGTAAAGCATCAGCAAATCCTACTGGCTCTACATTCAAAATATGTCCTATATCTGACCACTTCTAACTGACTCTTCCAGAACACTGTATGTCTCATCTGAACTTATACAACAGCCTCCTAAATTGTTCCCCTTGCTTCTCTTCTTATGGACCTATACTCCATTCTCTCAGATCATGTCACTTAAGTGTTAAACCTTCCAGAAGCTTCTCATTAGATACTCATTATTCAAAACTCTTCTACCAATATGTATAAGTCCCTAATGATTCAATCTCTAGGCTACCTCTCAGACCTCATCTTTCTAGTACAGTCTACCTCACACATTCCACTGGAGCCACAAGGATGTCCTGCATGGCCTTCAAACACGACAAACATAATTCAATCTTGGGGTATCTGTACTTGCTATTCTTTCTCTCTGGGAATGTTCTCTTCTTGGATATTCATATAACTTGCTCTCTCACATTATTAATGGCTCTCTTCAAATGTCACTTTATCAGACAAAACTACCATAATAGTAGAGAAAACTACCCCATCACTATCCTTTTAACTCCTACACTTTAATAGCATTTATTATTTCCTGATACATTATATACCTATTTGTTAGTTGACTATCTGTCTACCCTTCTTAATATAAGCTTTCCGAAAGTAGGTTTCACCTTTTGTATTGTTACTGTATTCCCAGCACTTAGAATTATATCTAAAACATAACATTCAAAGAACACTTTAAAAATAAACAGAACTCAGACCAGGTGGCTATAATAACGAAAACAATAAATTTGTAACATATGACATACCATCATATTCTTTTTGAATAAACTTTTCCAAGCCAATTAAAATTTGCTCCCTGTTGTGCTGTTCAGAAAAGGGTGGTGATAACTCATCTAAGTTAAAAAAAAAGAAAAAGGAAAAAGGAAAAAGAAAAGTAAGGAAATGGATTTGAAAAGGTCTTCAATTTTTTATCCTAAACTCTTTACTTAAAATTTCATTATTTATTAACTTCTCTGCTTTAAAATCATAAATGTTACTGGGGGAAGAGTGGGGCAGGGGGACAGCAGAAAAATAATTTTTATAGATTTATGTATATTTCACATGATCACTTTCCCTATGAAATATCTACAAAATATATTTACCTCTACAAATTCTTTAATATTGTTTTCTTCAGACATTCTGCTCTCTTCCCATACACATGCTTGTTTTTCCTACCTGTAAGTCTATACTCATTATTGTTATGTAAGGCACCTGACCTATTCAAACCTGAGTTCCCTCAAATGCCTGGTCACGATTCGTATCTTCCCTATAAGATGCTTCCAGCCACAGCCTTCAATGACTTCTTAGGTGACTTTTCTTATTCCCTAAACCACTTGCCAGTGTATAGTAACCATTCAATTTTCTACTTATTTCATTTATATTTATATTATTTTCCCAAATAAGATCACCTAGTCTTTTTTTTTTTTTAAAGATTTTATTTATTTATTTGACACACAGAGAGGGATTACAAGTAGGCAGAGAGGCAGGCAGAGAGAGAGGAGAGAGGAGGAAGCAGGCTCCCTGCCGAGCAGAGAGCCCGATGCGGGCCTCGATCCCAGGACCCTGGGATCATGACCTGAGCCGAAGGCAGAGGCTTTAACCCACTGAGCCACCCAAGCGCCCAAGATCACCTAGTCTTAAGAACAGTCTTTTTCTATCTCCTCCTCCAGACTTACCCCCAAGAGTTAATACAGTAATGGGAACAAAGCAGTAATTTACAGTAATGAATTAAACTAATACTCAGCTCTTGAAAAACAAATGTAGCATCTGTGATTGCAAGCTGAATACAGGTATACCTCATACCTCATACCTCATTTTACTGCACTTCACCTTCTTGCCCCAGATACTGTTTTTCACAAATTGAAGTTTTGTAGCAACCCTGCACTGAGCAAATCTATCAAGCATCTTTTCTCCAACAGCATTTGCTTACCTTATGTCTGTGTCACATTCTGGTAATTCTCATTATATTTCAAACGTTTCCATTATTATTACTGTACTTGTTATGATGATCTGTGATAAGTGACCTTTGGTGTTACTATTTTAACTGTTTTGGGGTGTCAAAAACTGTACCCAAGTAAGATGACAAGTTTAATTGATAAATGTTGTATGTGTTCTGAATGCTCCAGGGACTGGCCATTCTCCCCATCTCTCTCCCTCTCCTCAGACCTCTCTATTCTGAGACACAACAATATTGAAATTAAGCCAATTAATAACCTTACAATGGCCTCTAATCAAGTGGGGAAAAAAAAAATCACATGGCTCTCACTTTACATTAAAAGCTAGAAATGATTAAGCTTAGTAAGGAAATCAAGATAGGGTGAAAGAAAGCTAGGCCTCTTGCACCAAATAGCCAAGTTACGAATGCAAAAGAAAAGTTCTTAAAGGAAATTAAAAGTGCTATTCCAGTGAACACTGGAATGAGGGGCACCTGAGTGGCTCAGTCAGTTAAATATCTACCTTAGGCTCAGGTCATGATCTCAAGGTCCTGGGATCAAGCCCCGCATTGGGTTCCCTGCTCAGGGAGAAGCCTGCTTCTCCCTCTCCCTCTGCAGTTTCCCATGCATGTGCTCTCTCTCTCACACACTCTCTCAAATAAATAAAATCTTTAAGAAGAAAAAAAGAAGAACATGAAACAGCTTATTGCTGGTATGGAGGAAGTGTGAGTGGTCCAAATAGAAGATCAAACCAGCCACAATCTCACTTAAACCAAAGTCTAATTCAGAGCAAGGCCCTAACTTTCTTCAATTCTATGAAGGTTGAGAGAGGTGAGGAAGCTATAGAAGAAAAAGTCTGAAACTAGCAGAAGTGGGCTCATGAGGTTTAAGAAAGGAAGCCATTTGCATAACATAAAAGTGCAATGTGAAGCAGCAAGTGACCCAGTAGATCTAGCTGAGATATTAATGAAGGTGATCACACTAAACAACAGATTTTCAATGTAGACAAAACAGCCTTACCCTGGAAGATACCATCTAGGATTTTTATAGCTAGACAGGAAAAAATCAATGCCTGTCTTCAAAGCTTAAAGAACAGGCTGACTCTCTTGTTAGGGGTGAATGTAGCTGGAGTCTTTAAGCCAAAACCAATGCTCATTTACCAATCTGAAAATCCTAGAACTGTTAGGAATTATACTTAATCTACTATGCCTGTATTTTATAAATGAACAAAGCCTGGATGACAGCACAACTGTTTACAACATGGTGCACTGAATATTTTAAGCCCACTGTTGAGAACTATTGCAGAAAAAAATACTCAACATTACTGTTCATTGACACTGCACCTGGACACCCAAGAGCTCTGGCAGAGATCCACATTAAGATTAGGGTTGTTTTCATGACTGCTAACCCAACATCTATTTATTCCACAGCCCATGGATCAAGGAGTCATTTCAACTTTCATGTCCTATTAAGAAATCCATTTTGTAAGGTTATAGCTGCCTCTTATGGATCTGTGCAAAGTAAACTGAAAATCTTTTGAAAGAGTCGCCACCATTCTAGATACCATTAAGAACACCTGTGATTCACGGGAAGAAGTCAAAATAGCAACATAAACAGGGGGAGTTTCAAGTTGATTCGAACCCTCATGGATGACTCTGGGGAGTTTGAAACTTCAGTGGAGGAAGTGACTGCAGATGTGGTGCAGAGAGCAAGAGAACTAGAATAAGAAATGGAGCCTGTAGATGTGACTGAATTACTACAATCTCATGAGATGACTTGAACGGATGAGGAGCTACTTTTAATGCATGAGCAAAGAAAGTGGTTTGAGATAGACTCTATTCCTGAAGATACCATGAAGATTGCTGAAATGACAACAAAGGATTTAGAATATACATAAACTTAGTTGATAAAGTTGATAAACATAGATGATAAAACTGATCATCATCAATTTTGAAACAACGTCTACTGTGGATAAAATTGCTATCTCACAGCATCACCTGCTACAGAAATCATTCATGACAGGAAGAATCAATCAATGTGGCAAACTTCATTGTTATCTTATTTAAAGAAATTGCCATAGCCACCTTGGTCAGTCAGCAGTCATCAATACTGAGGCAAGACCCTCTACAAGCAAAAAGGTCACAATTCACTCAAAGCTCAGGTGAAGGTTAACATTTTTTAGCCATAAGGTATTTTTTAACTAAGGTATATTGTTTTTCTTTAGACATAATGCTACTGCACACTTTCTAGATGTCAGTATAGTGTAAACACAACTTTTATATGCACTAGGAAACAAAAAAGTTCATTTGATTCACTTTATTGCAACACTCACTTTATTGTGGTGGTCTGGAACCCAAACCACAGTATCTCCGAGGTATACCTATAGCTGAATTGCAGGTGATTTTCTTTTTTATTAAGTGGTGAAACTATTCTGTATGATACTATAATGGTAATATATAACACAATGCACTTGTCAAAATTCACAAAACTTGTGCACCACAAAGAGTCAACGTTACAGTAGGCAAATTAAGAAAATCATCTAGGAGGCTGGGGAATCTCAGGATGGAAGGCAGGCTGTACCAAAATAATCTACATGTGTAAGACAACTTCACTCAAGGGAGTGAGGGAAAAGCTACTCACCTAATTAACTTTGAAAATGAGTGGAGTTTGTAAGACAAAAAGAATACACGTAAATACTGGACTCTGATAAAGTTATTTCCCATAGGGGTATTAGATAACAGTTCTGATAATGTTATACAAGTGTATTTAAATGGAACAATTAAATAAAATGAGTAGCAGATGATGAGAGCCACATTTCTCATTGTTGGGAGTGGGAAATTTAAAACAGAAGAGTCTTGAATGAGCCATATGGTAATGTATTCAAGTTGGAGCCATCAGTACAAAGTCATGTTTAACTTAATATAAGATGGTCACATACAGAAATTTTTATAGATAGAACATATACTAAGTTAGTATATACATATAATTTTCTCACTCACAGAGGACCTAAAAGCAACAACACCCAATGATAGCAAGCACCCTAGATTCCAGATCCTGGTTTCTAATACCATTCTCTAAAGGAACCAGGGCTCTTTGGAGAAATATATAATTCTAGGACTGAGGTGGAAAATATACATGATGAGCCTGGAGCATCTTGTAGTGCTAGAAAGTAAGGAAATGCTAAAAATCCAAATGAATAAACAAACAAAAAAACCCCACACTCCAAACATTTTATCTATCTTCATAGTCAATCACTTATAAAACCCTTACTTGACTAGTTGGATGGGGGTATATTAAAGAGTCACAGGAACCAAATGAAAGAGTTCCCAATAGCCAAATGTGGAACAATATGAGCAACATAGTAGTATTAAATCATAACCAAAAGTATAAAATATTCATGAGCTCATATGGAGATATAAAAATGAATGAGTAAATACAAAAAAATGTAATGTATTATATCTTAATAAAGCTGCTGGGAGAAAAAAAATGTGCCACAATCCAGCTATTCAACTCCTAGGTACTACCCAAGAGAAATTAAAGCATCTATCAATTACCCAGACCCACACACAAATGTACAGAGCAAATTTACTGGTAACAACCAAAATTTAGAAACAAGTCAGCAGGTGAATGGTAAACAAATTGTGGCACAACCATATAATGAAATACAGCTCAGCAATAAAAATGAATGAAACATTTACACACATCACAACATGGATGAAGCTCAAAGTAATTATGCTAAATTAAAGAAGCCAGGATCCCACCTCAGAAAAAAAGAGTACATTCTAAGTGATTCTATTTATATAGAACTCTAGAAAATGCAAACTAATTTATAGTGACTAAAAGCAGGTAAGTGGTTGCCTGGCAAGAGGCTAGGAAAGGAAAGGGTAGGGGCAAGGTATTATGATGGGGAACTAAATGTTATGACATCAGAAGTTTTATCTGGGACACAGCAAGTAATTAAAAAAAAAAAAGTTTGCTGAGTGAAGGTTTATCCCAGGTACACCATAAATGTTTGTTGAATAAAGGTATGTAAGGCTCTTCCCAAATTATTATAGCCTTATCTTCCTCTATTACCTTTCTCTTATTCTACCAAGTCCAAGGCAATTCTTCTCCCAAAGAAATTATACACCTTATACTTTCGTGCATAATCTCCTAGATCTAAAAAAGATCCACTCCAGTTAAAACTGTGTTTGTACTGCATTTTGTTTACCACTACTACAACATGTAATATATTCTGCTTCCAATTATGGCAATTTTCATACATACCATATATCCACCTAGAGCAGAACTGTGCAAGAACATTGCAATGATGGAAATGTTCTTCTGGACTGTCTAATTCAGCAGCCACATGTAACTACTAGCCACAAGTAACTACTCAGTACTTGAGATGTGGCTGGTAAAAATGAGGGAATTAGTTTTTAATTCTATTTTAATTAAATTTAAATAATGGCTACCATATTAGACAGCACATATCCAGAGTCTAAGCTCTTTAAAAGCAACACGTAATATGGACTCCGTATTTCTGTTAGCATTTACCACAGTGCTGTGCATTTAGTGTCTGTTGTTGGGTCTGTAAACTATTAAAAGAAAAAAACAAAAAAACAAAAAACCTCTACCTAAATAAAATGTAAGCAAACTGTTTTTAAATAAGAAAATAAATATTTAAAACGTAGGAAAGAATCTACTCAGAAAAGCCCTAGTAATAGAAGACTTACCAAAACATCTTTTACATACTAAATCAAGTATTTCCCGAAACCGATTTGTCATTGGTGGTAGAGGTTTTAGATCAATTTTCCTGAAATCCTCCGGACAATCATTTTTTGAATGGCCATCTTTTTTGCAGATGCTGCATACTATCGTTGGTGGCTATACAAAGGTAAAAAATAATCTAATAATCTAATAAATTATTGAGGGACTTCATCATCACTTAGAAAGCAGGTCCAAAAAGACTCACGTAACTCAATTCTGATAACCTGTGCTTTCAGGAGGTTTAAAAAACAAAACAAAACAGTATTAATTAAATGCAGTGTTAAATGTAAATACCATATTTTAAGGCAACCACTTTAACTCTTTTTCCTCACTAAAATGATATCATCAAGATCAGATTTAAAATAAAAAAGATCAGATTACCCAGAGATGTACAGTACAGGAAATACTAGAAGATGCAATACGTATGGGTTAATGTAAACATTTCAGTCAGCTCCCAAGATGAATACGTGCATTAATTTAACCCACTGAGATCTTTAACCTAACAAAGTAGATTATAAAGAAATTTCAAGGGGCACCTTTCNGGGCTCTCTGCTCAGCAGGGAGCCTGCTTCCTCCTCTCTCCTCTCTCTCTGCCTGTCTCTCTGCCTACTTGTAATCTCTCTCTCTGTGTCAAATGAATAAATAAAATCTTTAAAAAAAAAAAAAAAAAAAGAAATTTCAAGGGGCACCTTTCATTTCACTCCAAAATTATCTATCTTCATAGTCAATCAATTATAAAACCCTCACTTGGCTAGTTGGTTCAATTTATTACGTTAGCATGGTACTCAAGAAACCAAACTGTAGGGCTGAACTCAAAAAATAACCTCATTTCATACAAGGAATAACTCTTACACAATAGCCATAAAGTTAACTGCAAACCACCATTTAAAATGTATTCCAATGGACTACTAGCCAGGTAGTTTAAAACAGTAATGTATCCCAACTAGCTAAACAAAATATATGGTGAAGGAAGAGCATTATTCTTCTCTTTCTTATAAAAGGCCTAGATCCCAGAGAGCCTCATCCTCCAGGATTAGCCTGAACATTTACCTAGCCATGACCTCTGATGCAAATTATATACAGAAACCTCTACTTGTGCGAATGCTATGCCATGAGCTAATTAACAATACCATAGGAATTTTTATTAGTTTTTCAAAACTTTTTTTAAATGACATATTTAAATTCTAGAAATGGAACTTCCAGGGGAAAAAGTACAGAGAACAAAAAATGTACATAGCAGTTATATAATTATGAGGCTTTTCTAAAAACCTGCCATTTAATTCATCCTTTCAACAGTCCATATGTCCTAAATACTGCAACCTAAAAAAAAGGCAATAGTTTATCCTTACAAAGAATGAAGAAACACAGCTTATTAATTAAGTTAAAAATTTTAAAGCTTGTTAATAACTAGTTATTGATAAAACAATAAAGCAGGATAACTTTCTAGGTTTTTAAAAAAATATTCTACTTGATTTACACATGATCTATATAATCTTTTTTTCATCTTGGGTGCTGATGTATCAATTATGTACACTGCATTTGAAGCTATGTGACTTAGTTATAACTTTCTTTTATTAACAAAGTAGTTATTGCTTACTTTCTGTTACTGGGGTATTTTATTTTCCATAATTTATCAAGTTCAGACTATCCCACTTTAAAAGTAGAAAAGTTAAGACTCCATTAATTTATAAAGGATATGCCAATATCCAAAGAAAAGCTCAATGGCAGAGAGAGAATATGGATTCTTCATATTTTTGATTCCTGATCTTAGTTTCTGCTCATCTATCTTTATTAAATTTACATTCACTCACCCATGTCAAAACAAACAAACAAAACTTTAAAGTAGAACACTATTAGAATTTACAAACTTTATATTCTTCTTTGTGAAAGAAAAAATAAACATAAACAAAATTTTAAAATATTTGCTACCTCTGCCAAACTGATTTTCATAAAGTATCTGATGAATCCTTTTATATGAGAAAATGAAATAAACCAACTAGTAATAGAGTGCTAAAACCTTTTGAGGTTTTATGTTTTATATATATTCTTTAAAGACAACTCCAGGAAGAAAATGTAAAAAGGAAAGGTGAAAATATACACCAAAATATAACAGTCTACCATCACAGAAGCTATTTTTACATTTCTGAATCTAAAAACTATAAATATAGTCATTAAAAAAAAACAAAACCCACAAAATCTTACAGATTTTTTACAAACTGTATCCTACCTTGCCAGAGGTTAAAATAAACTTATCAAACACATAATATAATTCCTGGGTGGGGTGGTTATCATCATCATTAAGGTCAGAAGCATCTTCTGTAGCTTTGCAGTTGCAAGAGGTAGCAGATGTGTCAGTGCTCACAATGAGATGTGAACTCTCGGTTTCTGTATTTGCCCTGCAGTCTGTACCAACAGATTCATCTGGGTCAGGGGATTTATAATCTATGCAATTACACTGGCTGAGGTCCTTTTTAAAACAAGTTTCTGAAGGTGCTAAATCATCTTGTTTCTTATTTGATTTTGGCTCTAATTCACTGCCTTCACTGGTAGAAAGACAGGAAGATTCCTGTCCAAGTTCAACCAAATCTAGTTCATTTACCAACAAACTGTCATCTTCGGTAATACATCTTTGTGATGTACATTCTTCCGTATCATCATATTTATCAGGTTGACCTCTTTCTGCATTTATTTTTTCTGTGCTTTCTCCAAGTAGAATGCAACAGCTGGATGCCATATTGTCAGACTTCACTGGTTTCTTATTGCTTATTTTCCCCTTCTCTTTTTTCATGGAATCCACTGTAGATTTATTTCCACCCTTCCTCTGAGGACAGGCAAAATACCGATAAGCTGCCCTGAATCTCTCCACAACATATTCATAAACAAGCTGGCTGTTTAAGCTCCGTGCAACATTCCTCTTGACTGAAAATGGATCTAGTAAGAAAGGAAATGGTCAGTTGCTAAGTATCTACTAACGAACTACAATTCCAAGCTTAACCCAAACAGATCTGAACTGCTATATGGTCAGCAGAGTACATTTTCCCAAAGCTTTCCTAACCTAAGATCTAAGTGGGAATTCCTGTACACTGAGTAGGGGAAATATAATAGCAAACATCTTTTCCTTTGTTTCTGTCATAAAATAAAAATGCTAACGGGAAAAGAGAAAATAATAATAATAGGGATAATTAATGAGAGGTTGGCCAAGGACACCAACTCAGTAATAATTCAATGATATTCAATTCAATTCAAAGATAAAATTGGTAGATAAAGGCACACTGCCTTCCTATAGTGTCATTAAATTTTTCAAACTTCTAGGACCCATTCACAATTTTCATCTCTTGTCACAATATTCTTTAGTTATATACTCCCTGAAATTTAAGAAAACAAAATATAACCTAAAACTCTCAAAGCTTCAAGTTAAAAAATATGATTTTAACATTTAACTTCAGTGAAATCAGAAAATTAATAGGAGAAATAAGGAGAAATTAAAAAGCAGGAAAAAAGATATCTAAAAAAGTAAAATTAAACCAAAATTTAAATTTTGGTTCAGTCTAAAATAGGTATGCTGAAAAAGTTTATATCAACTACATCCTCATTATTAAGAAAATACAAAAGACCTCAAAAATGCTTTTGAGTTTTTGGATTTTATAAGCCTTAAATACAAATATGCCCCAGGAAAAAAGAACAAATGGATGACACCCAAAAGAACACACATTTTCTCTACTACTGAAGATCACGAAGTAAAAGGTTTAAATAGGCAGGCTTCAGATTGTTAATGTTTGGGCATCTGTTACTTCTTGCTGTTATCTAAGTCCACTTAACCCAACATTCCCTAAACCCAAACGTTTTTTCTCCTCTCCTTCTAGAAGAGGAAAAAGAAAAAGACAAGAAGACGAATTAGGATAGCTACAAGATTTAGAGCTCATTTATTTACTATATGTAAGTGTAGAAGATATAAGCACATGTTTGAGTGTATAAGAATATCTGTGGGTCTACAGAAGGCCAACAGAGGACAGGGAACAGAAGGCCAACAGAGGACAGGGAACAGAAGAATGTTGTCTAAACAGAGTACAATGATAGACAGAAATTCAACTCCCTATCTGTAAAAAGTGAAATGCTGCATGATATAAATTTTCTAGAAACCATTCTATTACTGTGCATTCTAAAATCTAAATATTCTTGGGATTTGATGTGAAACTGTCTTGTCAACATCAACTTTTTTCCCAAATCAACCTTTATTCTCTTTAGCTTAGCCATATTTAACAACTGAGGCACTTTTTTTTAAATGTTTTTGAATTATAGCTGACAATGTTACATTACAGTTTCAGTTGTACAACATAGTGATTCAACAACTCTATAGTTATGCTATGCTCACTACAAGGGTAGCTACCATCTGTCACCGTGCACTATTACAACACCACTGATTACATTCTCTATGTATACTCCAGTGACTTACACATTCCACAGAGATGAGGTACTTCAGAAGACAATGGAAGAAGTGGATTTTCAAATTATATTTTAACGTAATTTTATGACAGAAACTTATAGGAATACTCTAAGACTGTTTTGAATAACTTCTCTATTTTTCTATATTTTTGAAATTTTTCAAAAGAATTAAATAAAAATAAAGGCATGTAATAAGCTAATAACCCAAACCAATATATTTATAGATTTGAAACTTTAAAATCAGTATTAATCCTATAAAACTATCATGGACTTGATAAAGAATTTCTGACATATGTAATGACAACCTAGTGACATATATAGTGCTACAAAGCCAAGGGATATAATTTATAACACTGTATTAGAAACAATAGATGAGTGGCACAAAAACATATTCTCCAAATGAAATATAACACATCATCTCACCTTCAATGGCTATTCGCCTTTTAGGCCAGTTTTTGTTTTCTCTTGTTAAAATATCTTGTATCCGTACACATATGACATATTCTTCCAAAGCAAAATCCAGTGTATAAAATTTTAGCAGCTCTAACCACAACTGTCCCAAGGATACCTGATTTGGTGTTCCCAATGTTAAAGGAGACTGGAAAAGAAAAAAATACTTTACATTTAGGTTTCACAAAACTACAGAATCACTGTATTTTCGTTTAAAAAGACCTTAGAGATTACCTTTACAAAACTGAGCATAAAGAATTAACTTACACAGCTGGGAACACAGTCCTAGTTTACTGACTCCTTGAATTTTATGTTTTTCCCACTAAACCAGTGATTCTCAACCTTGGCTGCACATCAGATCACATTGGGAGCATTAAAATACACTAATACCTGAGCTCCATACCATTCCTACCTCCCGTACCCTGCCCAAGATTCTGCTTTAACTGACCTGGGCAACGGACTGGGCAATGAGATTTTTAAAGCCCCCTAAGTGATTCTCCTGTGCAGCAAAGGTTGCAAACCACTGTATGACAATTATTACACCTCCTTATTAATTACTTAAAAAATCTAAGTAAATGCCCTGGGCTTTCAAAAGCTAATTCCCTCATTCAGCAAACATTTATTTAGAACCTACTATGTCCCTGGCACTGTGCTGGAGATATAAAAAAATAATGAGCGTTCACTATTAAATATAATGGTCACTAAGCATCATTCACTCTTTTTAAGTGTTGCACATACACAGTAACTATTAATTCTAACAACTCTATGAAGTAGTTACTACAGGGCAAGGATTTGACTCAGGACCACCTGGCTACTGAATTTATGTTGCAAATCACTATACCTACCATACTGCCACTCAAATAAGGTGAGGTCCTACTCCACAGAGTATTAGGAGAGGAAGAGACAATTTAACAATTACAGTAAAGACCGTGTGCTAAAATGGGCCTTTAAATTAGGGGGGATTTAACAAAAGAGGTAATACCTGAGTTCTAAAGAAATTAGCTAGATAAAGACTGGCTAAAAGTGACCACTAAGGAGCACAAACAGTCATCCACTCATTCAATTCTACAACTGTTCATTGAGTGCCTACTATGTGCCAGGCACCTGGGATATATTCGTGAAAAAACCCTCAAGATCCTTGCCTTAGTGGATCTTCCTTTCCAGGGGAAGAAGATAACAAAAAACAAGTAAATTACATAGGAAGTTAGAAAAAGCAAAGTGCTGTGGAAATGAAAAGAAGTGGAGTAGGTTTAGTAAAAAAGGAGTGGGAATATGGGAGTATGACACGGTTTCAGTGTTAAATAGCGTGGTCAGGATAGATCTTGTTAAAAAGGTATGATTTGAAGAAGAAAGAAAAGCATTCTAGGAATAGGGAATAGATAAAGCAAACACACTAAACAGGAGTGTGACTAACTTTAAAAAGAAAACCAAGAAAGCTAATATGGTAGAGAAAGGGGAAGAAGAGAAGAGAAAACCAAAGGACTAGTCAGTAAGAACTCCTCAGTTTGTATTCTAAATTAAATGAGGAGCAACTGAAGTGTGTTGAGTGTGGAGAGGAGGAAGGACATGATATAACTTAAGTTTCTGAAGAACCATTTTGATTGTTGTGCTGAGAACAGACTACAGTTGACTCCTGAATAACATAGGGGTTAGGGGCACACCGACCCCTATGAGGTCAAAATCTGCATATAACTTTTGACTCTCTCAAAAGTTAACCACTAATATATGCTGTTGACCAAAAGGCTTATTGATAACATAGTCAACCAATACTATTTTATATGTTATATTTATCATGTACTGTATTCTCACAATAAAGTAAGCTAGAGAAAAGAAAATGTTAAAAAAATTATAAGAGAAAAATACATTTATAGTGCTAGACTATATTGAAAAAAAATCCACATAAGTGGACCTGTATAGTTCATATCCATGTTATTCAAGGGTCAACTGTATAAAGAACCATGGTAGATACATGGAAACTCATTATGAGCCTACGGTAGTAATCCAAGCCAAATATGATAGTGGCTACTACGATCAGCATATTAATGGTGCAGTGGTGAGAAGTGGTCAGATTCTAAATATATTTTGAAACAGAAATGACAGCATTTCCTGACAGACTTGATACAGGGTATAAAAGAGAGAAGTAAAGGATGATTCCAAGGCTTCTGACTGAGCAACTGAAAGGATGAAGTGCCATCAACTTAGATGTGAACACACATGTGGAGAAAAAGAAAGACCAGGAGTCCAGTTTTAGGCATGTTAAGTTTAAGACATCTATTAAGACATTTAAGTAGAGACAATAGGCAGTTGGATACAACTATAGAATTCAGGAGTGTGGGTTGGCTGAAGATTTAAATTTGGGAGTATTATAGAAATGGTATGTAAAACCCATGCAACTGGCTAAGATCACTAAGGGAGTGCAGATACAGAAGAAAGGGGAAGGGATCAGGGACTGAGCCCTGGAGCATGCCAACATTAAGAGACTATAAAGTAGAAAGGAGAAACCAGCAAAGGAGACTGAGAATAAATAATCAGCCAGGGGTATGCTATCCTGAAAGTCAAGTTAAGAAATTTTTCAAAGAAAACAATCCACTGGTAAATATTGCTGATACATCAAAAATATAAAAATTGAGAAGTGACAATTGGATTTAGCAATGTGGAAGATAAATGATATTGACAATACAAGTTTTTGTAGGTTGATGAGGGTCAAAGCCTGATTACAGTGAGTTAAGAGGAAACAGATATCGGAAATAGTGAATAATGGACAATTCTTTCAAGAAGTTTTACTGCAAAGGGGTGGGTGCAAAGGAATAGCTGGGAAGGGAAATGATACCCATATTTTTATTTAAAATGGGAGAAATAAAAGCATGTTTGCTTACTGAATGAAAAATTGCTAGCTTAGGAAGGAAAGAGAAGAACTGTCTAGAGCAGTGTTCTAGAATAAACAAGAAGGGATGGGATTAAATACCCAAGTGGAGAAAATTAGATAGCAACTTGGGAAGTTCCTTTATGAAAGCAGGCATCAAGGCAGACTACGTGTGTCTATGCAGATAACAGTAGGTGGTGGTGGGGTATGCAGAAGTTCTCTTTTGATTTCTTCAGTTTTCTCACTGAAGTAGTAAGCAAAATCATTAGCTGAGTTTTGGTGGTTTGAGAGGAGAGGAAAAAGAAGTCTAGGAAAGTGGGAGAGTTGCAGGGACTAAGAATGATTATTCAGGGAACTACCTAAAATTCAATATAGCTAGAGCAATCATTTCAGTAATGCTTTTGTTTCTATAATAATATGTCTGTCTATTTCAGAAGACTACATACTTCTGGAGGACACAATCCAGGGATATTCATCTTTGGTTCCCTAGCCCTCAAGATAATGTCTGGCACATAGCAGGTCCTTAATAAATAAATGTTGAATGATTAAATAAGCAAGCCACCCCCTAATGGAGGAAAGGACTTTTATTTTTCCACCAATCTGGCAACATAATTCCCATATGCTAAAGTTTTGATCACAGCCCAACTCCTGAAGGAAATTTTCCCTGTCTAAATGAAAAAGATACAAAGAATTACCATGACATGATTCAAACAATACACATCTTCCAAAATGAGGTATAAATTCATTAGGGAATCTCAGTACTGAAAAACTAAACCAGATCAACCCCTCACTTTACAGATGAGGAAAATGAGGCCAAGAGGCTTATGCAAAGTCAGTCAATCTACTATTAAAGAGCTTCAATAGAAGGCATCACAAATTCTACAGATAGAAAAGCCAAAAACAAAAACAAAAAAAGCTTACTTTGCCATGTTTTTCCTTCATGGCATTACTTTGGTTGTCTGTTTCTGTCTTCTTGGTATCATCTTTTGGTTGGTCTGCCTTAGCTTTGTTTTCCTCAGCAATTGAGTTTTTCTCAGTTGCACTACTTGAATTATATTCCCACTTGACAAACTTCTCTTCTACTATGCCCTTCAGCTGAAAGTCATCCATTCTTTTTGGGTCAAAGCCTTCAATCTATATAAAAAGGCATTCCAAATTGGTAGTGGAAAAATCATTAAAAAAAAACAAAAACAAAAAACAAAAAGATGGACAAACAAACCAGAATTCCACTTAAAATGTTTGAACAGAGTACTCTGTCAAAGCAAATTACATATATACATGCACATATATGTCACAAATTCATGCTTACCCAACTTCCAAGTAAGCAAGGAAGAAGAGGGGGTTTTCTTTGTTGTAGAAAAAACATCACCATTAAAGCAAAACAGTAGGAAGGGATTCCACCATCAGTTTGGGAGTCAATATAGCATAACTACAAAACAAAGGGGGAGAAAGTACTGCCATTAGCTTTAATTTTCTTTGTTCCCCTATGATATGTTTTTTTTCCTACTATTCACTCACCCCACCCTGAAATAACTATTAACACACTGGAGACAATCTTTCCATTCATTTCTTTATTGCATATAAAGTCACATATGTATTTTAGTGAAATGGATTATCATACATAGTGCTTTTACTGTGTACACATTTTTAGAACATTATTTCTTACCTTGCTTCTACTTCCGCCTCAATGTTAACGATCATCTATGAACTCTTTCATGCCTTTTTCTATACTCTAATAACCATATACAAATGTATTCCTATATATTTCTATTTTCTATATAAATGCAGGAAGGATTTTATGTCATTCTCTTACCAAAACTGTATATTATAAACATCTCTATATTATTCTTCTCCCTTAACAATGTACCAACAAAGTTCCTCTAAGTCAATTAGTACAGATCTAACACATTTATTTATTTATTTATTATTTTCCTAATATTCTTTTAAATGCTTAAATTATAGGCTGTGATCTGGATGGCTACTTAATAATCTCCCCACCCAAGGACATTCACATTTTGTTCCCAATTTTTGCCACTTTAAGCAATGCTGTTTTATCCTTATATATATTTCCATTACTGGTGCTTATTTATATGAGCTGTTTTCCCAAGAATGTGTTTGCTGGACTTAAAAATGTGTGATAGAGGGGTGCCTGGGTGGCACAGTCAGTTAAGCATCCGTCTCTTAGCTTCAGCTCAATTTGTGGTCTCGGGCATGGAATCAAGCCCTGTGTCAGTGTCTGTGCTTAGCGCTAAGTCTGCTTGGGTTTCTCTCTCCCTCTCTGCCTCTCCCCACCCCTGCACTCACTTATTCTCTCTCTCTCTAATAAATAAATCTTAAAAAATAAGTAAATAAATAAAAATGTGTGAAATATCTAATTTCTAATAAGACTGTTTTCCATAATCACTACAAAAATTCCTCTTTCCACCAGTAACATTTTTTAAAAATTCTCTTATTAATCCCAATAGTCTTCTTACTAAAGTTGTATAGGTATACAATCATACCTTTAAAAAAAATTTTATTGTTTCTCCAATATTTACATTATTTCATTTTCTTATTGCATGTTTAAATCTCCCGAAACAATGTACGACATTACTGGTGAACATCTCCATAATACTCCTAATCCTAACACTTATTGCTTGAGTAACTCACCGTTTAGAATGATGTTTGTTATTTTTTTAATAAACAGTCTTCATCAATTTCCTTCACTAGTTTACTTAAGAGGGTTTTTTTTTTAATGAAAAACATGCCTTTTCAGCATCCATGTTTTTTCTGCTTCAAATTGTTAATATAATAAATTATGGTAACAGATTTCCTGATATTAAACCATTATTATACTCCTGAAATAAATCCTGTATAGTCATGGCATATAACCTTTTGATACACTAACATATTGTACTTGTTTATATTTCATTTAGACTTCCACATCTAAGACTAGTCTATACTTGGGTTTTTTTTAACTTTTGTTTTTATTTTTTATTTAGATAATAAAGATAATAATCACTAAAGTTTAATGGCTTGGTAAATTTAAGAATACAAGGGCTCCTGGTTGGCTCAGTCAATAGAGTATGACTCTTGTACTTGGGGTCATGAGTTCAAGCCCCACGCCGGGCACAGAGCTTACTTGAAAAAAAGAAAAAAGAATAAAATTTAAAATGAAAGGATAAAAAACATTTATAAAAAGAGCTTCAATCTTTCCACTAGAATAAATTCCCATTCATCCAGAGTCCTAGGACAAGAGGTATGCTGCCTAATGACTAAGTTAATTAGAAACTTTTTGGTAACTGTAAGGAACTGTTCATGTATGCTGTTAACACTACTGAACATCTCACAGAGTAATAACATTTAGAGAGTTTACAAGAGAGTTTTTAAAACACAGGGAGGGATCTCCTAGCCAAGGTGTGAAAACAACCTAAATGTCTATCAACAGAAACAGAGAAAGAAAAATCGGTACACACACACAATGGAATCTTATTCAGCCTTAAAAAAGAATTCTCCTATTTGCAATAATATGGATGGACCAAGAGGACATTTTGCTAAGTGAAAGAAAACAGACACAGTAAGACAAATGCTAATCTCCGTTATGTAGAATCTAAAATAGTCAAACTCAAAGGAGCAGAAGTTAAAATGGTGGTCACCAGAGGCTGGGGGAGAAGGAAATGGACATATTTTGGTCGAGGAATACAAAATTTCAGTCATAAAAAATGAGTAAGTTCTGGTGATCTAATGAATATAGCATGGTGACCATAGGTAACACTACTACAGTATATACCTAAAATTTGCTAAGAAGGTACATCCCAAGTGTTCTCACCACACACACAATAAAGGTAACTGTGCCAGGTGACAGGTTGGTAATCATTTCACAATTAATATATATATCAAATTATTAAGTTGTACATTGTATTTTTTTAAAGATTTATTTATTTGTCAGAGAGAGCACAAGCAGGGGGCACAGAAGGCAGAGGGAGAAGCAGGCTCCCCGCTGAGCAAGGAGCCCTATGCAGGACTCGATCCCAGAACCCTGGGATCACGACCTGAGCCAAAGGCAGATGCTTAACCAACTGAGCCACCCAGGCATCCCAAGTTGTATTTATACATACAATAAAAAATAAAAATTAAAAAACCCAGGGATCTCTTTTTTACTTGTATGAGATTATTTTTTTTATTACCTGTCAGTTGGTCCTCAGAACTTTAATTTAAGTATAATTGGCATACAATGTTACATTAGTTTCAGGTATACAACATAATGATTCAACAACTCTATATGTCATGCTATGCTCCCAAGTGTACCTACCATCTGTTACCACCAATACTATTATAGTACCATTGACTTATGCTATAACTTTCACTCACGTAACTTATTCATTCCATACCAGAAACCTGTACCTCCCACTCCTCCTCACCCATTTTGCCCATCACCCTACCCTCCTCTCCTCTGGTAACTACCAGTTTGTTCTCTGTATTTGTGGGTCTGTTCCTACTTTTTTGTTTTTTAGATTCCACGTAAGTGAAATTATTGTGTCTGTTTTTCTCGAACTTATTTCACTTAGCATAATACCCTCTATGTCCACCCATGTTGTCACAAACAGCAAGATCTCTATACACACTCACACAGACCTTCTTTATCCACGCATCTATCAATGGACAGGTGGGTCACTTCCATATCTTGGCTATTGTAAATAATGCTGCATGAACATAGGGATGCATATATCTTTTCAAATTAGTGGGGTTATTTTTCCTTTGGGTAAATACCCAGTAGTAGAATTACTGTATCAGATGTTATTTCTAATGTTAATTTTTTGAGGAACCTCCATACTATTTTCCATAGTGGCTGCACCAATTTACATTCCTTCTAATAAGAGGGTTCCTTTTACTCCACATCCTTGCCAACACCTGCTATTTCTTATCTTTTTGATACTAGCCATTCTGACTAGGTGTAAGGTGCTATCTCACTGTGTTTTTGATGTGCATTTCCCTGATTAGTGATGTTGAGCATCTTTTCATCTGTCTGTTGGCCATCTACATGCCTTCTTTGGAAAATGTCTATTGGTCATTTGTCCATTATTAATCAGATTGTTTGATGTTCTGGTGTTGAGCTGTAGAAGTTCTTTTTATATTCTGGATATTAAGCACTTATCAAATATGTCATTTGCAAACATCTTCTCCCATTCAGTAAGGTGGCCTTTTTGTTTTGATGGTTTCCTTCACTGTATTAAAACTTTTTATTTTGATACAGTCCCAACAGTTTACTTTTGGTTTTTTCCCCCTTGCCTGAGGAGACACACCTAGAAAAAGGTAGCTAAGGCCAAAGTCAAAGAGATTACTACCTATGTTTTCTGGTTTTATGGTTTCAGGTCTTAGATTTAGGTTGTTAGTCCTTTTTTAAAAAATTTTACTTATTTATCTTACTATATTTATTTATTATATTTACATTTACTATTATATATTCATTCATTCATTCGACAGAGAGCAGGCACACACATGCACAATCAGGCAGAGCAGCAGGAAGAGGGAAAGGAAGAATCAGACACAGGGAGCCGGATGCAGGACCCTATCCTGGGACCCTGGGATCATGACTTGAGCCAAAGGAAGATGCTTAACTGACTGAGCCACCCAGGCACCAGCTCTTTAATCCATTTTGAGTTTGTTTTTGTGTATGCTGTAAGAAAGTGATCCAGTTTAATTTTTTTGCATGTAGCTATCTCCAGGGATCTCTTTCAGATGTCAAATACTGCTAAAATTAATTCTTCTATTAACCACAAAACGTGGCTCTCAGTCAGGAAACTTGACTATAAGAGACTGATAAGCCTAAAGTGTTTTAAGAGGCTTTACTAAAAAACTATTTCCTATTACTGGAATGCTAAAAATATATCTATTTAAGAGGAGGAGACAACCAGAGAATAGTCAACAGCTATCTTATTACATCAGTTACAAGAATAAATTATATTTATAAACTAGAATTTTTCTAAGGCCTCAAGTTGTAGAAAATCCGTGCTTTATTACAAGATGTGCAATGTGGCTTAAAACTTCAAGATAAATACAGCTGTTAAAAAAATATCTTTGAGGGATGCCTGGGTGGTTCAGTTGGTTGAGCGTCTGCCTTTGGGTCGGGTCATGATCCCAAGGTCCTCGGACAGAGTCCTGCATTGGGCTCCCTGCTTAGCAGGGAGCCTGCTTCTCCTTCTGCCTGCTCTATCTGCCACTCTCCCTGCTTGTGCTCTCTCTCTCTCTGACAAATATATAAAATCTTTTATTTTTTTAAAGACTTTATTTATTTGACAGAGAGATACAGAGAGAGCACAAGTAGACAGGGCAGCAAGCAGAGGGAGAGGGAGAAGCAGGCTCCCAATTCAGCTGGGAGCCCCATGCGGGGCTTGATCCCAGGACCCTGGGATCATGACCTGAGCCGAAGGCAGGGGCTTAACCAACTGAGCCACCCAGGTGTCCCTAAATAAAATCTTTTAAATAAATAAATCTTTGAGGGATGCCTGGGTGCCTCAGTTAGTTAAGCGTCTGCCTTTGGCTCAGGTCATGATCCCAGGATCCTGGGATCAAGTCCCATATCAGGCTCCCTGCTCAGCAAAGGAGCTTGCTTCTCCCTCTGCCTGCCATTCCCTCGGCTTGTGCTCTCTCTCTGACAATAAACGGATCTTTAAAATAATCTTTAATAATAAAGTTAAAATTCAAAAAATCTTTGAGAGTAAAAATATACCAGGAATTATTTCTAGGTTTCTTACAATAAACTCAGAAAATGAAAACCATAAAAAAAGCTCTTTGTAACTAACACAACTGCCAAAAATCAGACACTGTTCTGTTGGAAATAGGAAAAAACCTCCCTGCAACCAGCTTTGTATGCATGTTTAGTGTCCTTTGTTGACTGGTACGTTTAGAATCAATGTAAGTTTGAGCGCTCTTTTTTCTAAGAGCCACTTTAGGAAAGAAAGTTTATAGACCATTTTTTCCCCCAAATGAAAGTAACTTATTTGAATATCATTTATATTCTTCTAACATAGTCTACTTACTTGAATAAAAGAATGTCTGTGAGAAAACTGACACTATTTTATGATAACGAGAAAATTAGGGCATAATTAAGAAATACCACCCAAGGGGCAACTGTTTATTCTTTCATCCCTTATGAAACCAATAACCTTCCTGGAGCTGATACACTGAGTTTCCTGAATGACAGCTATGTTTCATGTACCAGTCTCATCCCACACTCTGAGAAACCTTGGTTACTAGAGTTTTTTGCACCAGTTCTTATTCCTGCTAACTTACTGTTGTTTAAATAATCTCAGTTGCCAATTTAAAAAATTGTGTAGCTTTTAGAGTTCAAAATACATTTGCATGCATTATTTCATATCACCTTTGACATAATTTATCCAGATGGAAAAATCGAGGCTCAAGTGAAATGTCTTGCTCAAAATCACATACTTATAAAAACGAGGGTTGGAATTGGTTTATTCTTCATCTCACAGCACTGAATTTCTATAGCATGCTAAGCACAAGAGATAATGAAATAAACAAGGAGAGGTACTCACTATCCCTCAGTCTGGTTCAGTGCTCCCTGTCACTTCCAACAGTTAAAAATCCCCTTTCTGAAGAAACTGGGTCATGCATGTATTCAATAAATACTTATTAAGTACACACCAAGTGCTGGCACAGTAAAATAAACACTGGGACCATCAGTGAATAACTAAAACACAGTTTTCCTCACTAAGTTCACAATTTTCATGGAAGAAAATAGATCACAAACAAATAAATACTTGTATGGCAAGTGCTATGAAAAAAATAAAGCAGGGTAAAAGTGAGAATGATGGAGGCAATGCTATTTTATATAAGGTGATTCAGGCAACTTTGACAAGGTGAAATCTGAGCACAAACTTGAAAAAGTAAAAAAGTGACCATGCTGGAAATGTGGGGTAAGAACATTCTAGATGAAGGGAACAGCAAACACAATGGCCTTGAATTGAAGCACCAACCTTAAGATTTCTGACTATTACTTACTTTTCAAGTACTTTTCAAGTACTTTTCAAAAGTACTTACTTACTTTTCAAGCTGTTCCTTACTCAACCAACCAGGCTGGGTCTGCCCCAACCCTGAGTTCAATCCTCTTATTAGAGTCCAAACAAAAAATTCCAAAAAGAATTCTCTAGCAGTTTCTGCTCTCCTTTATCATTCTACCATAGTCCCTTAATCCATCCTCTTTGTGTAAGACTGAAAATTTCCTCATCACTAATATAACAAGTCATGAAGAGTACACTGATAAGAACATACACAGAAAAGTTATACTCTCTCTAGTCATTTGGACCGGTAACAGTAATTACTTTATTACTCTTCATTACCTTCATACCAAAGAAATGACTACAAAGGGAACCACAGCCTTTAATAATTAATTCTAATTTAGGAAACAACTGATTCTCAGCAGTTACCCAATCAGAAAGTATGTAGGTTATTGATAACTTAGAGGAAAAAGAATATTGTTCAGAGATGGGGAAAAAAATGTTAACAACAAAACCTTGAAAACCTACGCATTAACTTGTATCTTACAACTTTCACTCGCATTAAAAATGAAAATTTGAGCCTCATTTACTATGTGAAGGAGAACATTTCTGTACTATATAAAAGGAGAAAAACAAATCAATTACTTTATGTCTGTGAGGCTACTTTATTTTCACGTCCATAATCAGAACCTGCCATAGCACTTTCTGTCTAGCCCAGATAAGCATTTTATCACCAAATATTAAGATTTATGTTACATGTTAGTGCAGGAAAAAGCCTGAGTTTCCTTAAAGACAGGTACTTTTTTCTTCTGCTCCACTTACCTTAGCCCAGTAGCGAAAGGCTAACACCAAGGGAGTAAAGACAGGTTCCAACTTGCCAAGAGCAGCAAGTAAATCAGTAGTGAGGCACGCCATATCATTTCCTGCACTCACTCTACAAAGCAAACCACTGTGAATGAGAAAGAAACAAATTTCACTGTATTAATACCTTAAAAACCAGAATATTCCAAATCCTGTGGCTATTCTTTCTAGTCACCATAATTTTTTTGCATTTTTTTATTATTATGTTCAATTACTCAGCATATAGTACATCATTAGTTTCTGATGTAGTGTTCATTAGTTGTGTGTAACACCCAGTGCTCATCACCACATGTGCCCTCCTTAATACCCATCACCCAGTTACCCCATTCCCCCAACCCCTCCCTTCTGTAACCCTCAGTTTGGTCATGATTTGTCTCAATCACCGTATTTAAATACCTAGGAAGTCATAATAAAAATAAGAATTTTAATAAACTGAGAGCTAACTGAAAACTATAATCATTTCCATCACTAGAGTTCCATATAAAGATGTTTTAAATACTCATTTGTACTTCACAAATAAATTTCAACCTTATTTAGTATTTAAATTCATCAGAAATCACAAAATTTGTTTTACATCAAAGACATTGATCTCGTCAATATCAAGCACTGCAACATATCTTCCCAGTTCATTCTTTTTGCTTTCCACAGGATAAAAAAGAAAAAAAAAAGAAATGCTGAACTGACTAGCTATAATTCTTGACTCTAATTTTTCCTATTCAAGCTGTCACGATATTACTGCTACTTCCAGATTAGAAAGTATGTATGTATTAACCCACAGGTAATGCTTATATGTAAATGAAAATAGGAGCTACCTTAAAGGCGTGACAGAATTAGAGATATTTTGGTGGCAGGAAGAAGAATGTATCTGAGGTTCCACAAAGAGGCAATTTGATAACAATGTGGTCATAAAACAAAAAAACAAAAAAACTAGAAGTCAGAATACTTCCATTCCAATTTTGATTTTACTCTAATGATGTGAATTTAGGCAAATCATTTAGCTCTTCTAAGTCTCAATTTTCTAATTAGAAAACAACATAGCTGAATTAGATCTCCTTAGATCCTTCTAAATTGGAATAAGAAAATATAGTACTCTTAAAATTTAAGATATATAGGTTAGTTTTCAATAAAAGAACACTTAATTATTTCTGTATTGTTTCCATGTCTCCCACATTGATCTCAAACAGGATTATTTCAGTTTCCTTTTCTTTTTTTTTTTTTTAAGATTTTATTTATTTATTTGACATAGAGAGAGAGATTACAAGTAGGCAGAGAGGCAGGCAGAGAGAGAGGAGAGAGGAGGAAGCAGGCTTCCTGCTGAGCAGAGAGCCCGATGTGGGGCTCGATCCCAGGACCCTGAGATCATGACCTGAGCCGAAGGCAGAGGCTTTAACCCACTGAGCCACCCAGGCGCCCCTCAGTTTCCTTTTTCACAGGCACATTGTTCTCTCAGTCCTACAAACATGTGACCAGAAAGGCAAGATTAGTCTTCAGTGACTCATTCGATTTTAGTGAACTAAAAACAAGATTCTAAAAATCAGTGAGCTCCTTGAGAAGAGTGGCTATTTCTTATTTACGTTTTTATCCCTACAGCAAAGCAGTACCTAACATATAGTAAATGTTCAATACTGTTGGGTGAATGAACTTGAGAAAAAAAATGAGAAGTTTTGCCTTACTGTGTTTTGTTTTTAACTGGTAATTCTATTTCTTGTTCACATGCTTTTAGTAAGCTTTTATTTTTAATAAATGGAAACTACGTTAGTTATATTAATCCAAAGAGAAATCTAAAACAAAATTTTCTGTCTTGGAAATGTTGACTATATACTTGGTTATTGTTGTTATTTCGAAAATATTTTCAATTCATTGTTACCAACCTTTTCCGATCTTTGCATACCACAACAGGAACTTTGGCATGAAAATCAGATTCCACATCTATATATAATACTAATATGGAAAAAAAAACAACAAGTAAGATAATGTCAACATCTCTCAAATATTTACTCTATGATAAACACTAAGCAATAGTATCCTAAAAATCACTCACATTGCTTCTGTGATAATACATATTTCTCATTGTGAGCATCAACCCAACAGAATACCTCTTACCTCTCCTGGTGTCATTTGCTGTATATCACAAACCAGAGGCACAGTCCAAAATACTGTCCAAAAATTATAATCACCTTAAGAAGAAAGGACTTAACATCTCTAAAAGTTTGAACATTTCCTAGTAAGTATATAATCTAGTCAGCTGTTAAACCTTGAAAAATATTGCAAAAAACAACCACCACTTACTTCTATTTCCGAAGAAGTCATGAAATGAGAATCTACAATTCTCTGATAATTTAGTTCTTTTAAATTATCCATGCAAGTAAAAGGCTAACTCTGCTGGCCCCATTTCCTGTTAATATATGGAGAGTCTGCCAAACCAAGCTTTTAAGGAAGACGAGGGTAAAGTACACTTTCACTCTGAAGTCTTTCTCTACATCTCCCAGATAGGCACCACGTCATAAATATTTAGTCTAATAAAAATAGATGTTTTAGGGTGCCTGGGTGCTCAGTGGGTTAAACCCTCTGCCTTCAGCTCAGGTCATGATCTCAGGGTCCTGGAATCGAGGCCCGCGTCGGGCTCTCTGCTCAGCAGGGAGCCTGCTTCCTCCTCTCTCTCTCTCTGTGCCTGCCTCTGCCTGCTTGTAATCTCTCTCTGTGTCAAATAAATAAATAAAATCTTAAAAAAAAAAAAAGATGTTTTAATACTATTTAATTTGAGGTTTAAAAAATGTTTCTTAGTATACTTGTTGGAATTAATTTATTAAAAATCATGTGCTGGAGACTTATATGCCAAGAATTGCATTATGCCTGGTGGATAGGACAATGAATAAGACGCAAGGAGCTCAATTAAGGGGTTTAGAAAACAAATATATAAACAAATCAATCCTGTAGATGTCAGGATAGAAGTCTTAAAGGAGTACAATGAAGGCATAAGCCGGTTGAGTAGTACTCCACTGTGTGTGTGCGTGTGTGTGTGTGTGTGTGTGTGTGTGTGTGTGTACCACATCTTCTTTATCCATTCATTGGGCACATGATGTAATGAGCACTGGGTATTATATGAGACTGATGAATCACTGAACTCTACCTCTGAAACAAATAATACACTGTATCTTAACTGAATTTAAATTAAAAACTAAAAAAATTTAAAAAGAAAAAAGGCAGTAATAATTTTTTAATCAAACTGAATTTTCTAAGCCCATGTTCTGTGATTTAAGATGATCTAGTCATGTATTTAAAATATATCTGCATATAAAATGTTTTGTTGGACCAAATAAAATGTTTTGAGCACAAAAAAACAAAAAACTAAGGAAAACAGCCAGCAAGAAGCTAACAAATAATCAAAAACTGATGGGGGATAGAGAGAGGGGAAGAGAGAAAGTTTAGAAATGACTATGAAGTCAATGACATGGTAAAGCTAAGTTCAAATAAACTACCTCTCCTAAGCCAAATTGCAAATATTTTTGCCAGGTACTTAAGATTCACAGAATTTAAGATGACAATAGTACTAACAACCACACAGCAAGATTTTAATAAGAAGTTACTGTAAACTAAGCTATTTAAAAAAAGATATATACATATATATTTTTTACGGATTTTTTACGGGTATATTTTACGGAGCCATTTTACGGATGAGGAAACTGAAATATTAACACTTAAATAATTTGTCAAAGGATACAACCAATAAGTGGCAGAACTAAAATTTGAGCCCAGAAAGTCTGGCTCCAGATCCTGAGCTCTTAAGCCTTTACTTTTAACAAGAAAAGCAGTAAATAAAAAACAAAATAATATTCCATATTGTACTACATAACCTATGACCTGGTTTAAGACAGCTGTAATTTAAAAAAAAATTTTACTTTAAGAAGTATTTTTACCTTATATGAATGTTCATTTTACACCAGAAGCAATCCACAAACAGACAAGGCAGATATGAAAAACTTTTAATAGGTATGATTTGGTTGATGTAATATAAATGATTAGATTAGTTTAATATCAAGTAGGAAAAAAACATACTTACTCAATGCATGCACATATTTTCCCCCACATCTCTCCCTAAATCATCCTTCATCAAATGACCTCCTACTGATTATAGGTTTTCTGTCTACACAAGGAATGCCCATAATATTCAAAGCTAACGTTTTTAAATTACCCAAAACACAGTACTTTCTTACATATCAACTTTAAATATACTTTTGATCTAATGACATATAAATTTCTAGCACACCTACTCCACAAATACATAAGTATATGTAATATAATGACTCAAATATGCTATGAGTGTTATTTTAACTTGGTTAGCCATATATAAACAACACACTGCATGTGTTAATTGAAGAATTTTCTTTAGTATTTTCTTTAGAAAGACAAAATACAAAAGAAACTCACCACTTTTTTTTAAAATCCCAAGCACTTGTATCAGAAGATCTGGATGATTCATCTAAAAGATTTCAAATTAAATCAATATACTACTTTCATAGTTCAAGTAGCATACTTAAGAGAGAATTCAATTTCATTAAATATTTAAATAAAATCATGCTCTGTATCTTAAAATAATGAAAAGAGAATGGAGTTTTACTTTTATATTAACAAATCTTGTTCATAGCAGTAGAATCTAATTAAATAATGGAGTGCTATTATTCCAGCAATATTCCTAGAATAAATTCTTAGTAAGAGAAAAGATTCTGGAATTTCACAGCAAAACGAATGGAAAAGAAATTAGTTTACCAAATAATTGTTAAAGAGAAGTTATTGAGATAGGAAATTTAAGAGATACTGATAACTGGCAGCATGGTCAAAAGGCTTAGATTATATACTACTTTAACAAGCTTGTCAGATGTTCAGTTTAATATGTACTTTACTGCTATTTTAAAGTATTTAATAATCATATGCTAATTTTAAGTAAATGTCTGTATCAGATGAAAATTAAAGTATCAAATTTTCACCTAAATCAAGCCATTCTGAGAATTATTCAAAAAAATCAATAACACATGTCAACCAATCATTTTAAATGTTTCATAGGTCAATAAATAAGTAACATTAGCAGTGCTAGTTACTACTTATTTAAAAAGTACCCACAATGTACCAAACACACTACCCAAAAATGCCTGGTATACAGCATCTCATGAAATATAAAGTTATTATCCCTGTTTCGGAAATTAAAAAAATGAGTCTCAGAAAGGTCAAGTAACTTCCTCGTTGCAGCCAAGATTTGAATACAGATGTATGATTTCAAGCTCTTTTCACTTTCTACACTGCCTACTACAAGCAATAACTATTCAACATAATCAAACAAGTTTAAGCATTTTCCTTTGTTTTTTACTGCATTCCTCTTTCTTTTTCCTCTCCCTTATTTCTTAATTCCACCTATGTCTAACACCTAATAGTTTCCAAAAGTAACCTTTAATTATGATAGTAACACTCTACAAACCAGAGTTTTATAGTTCCCCAAAATACCAAGTACTAGTTAAGAAACACACAGAAAAGGAATTTTCTACTTACTTACCCCGGAAGGAAATTTTATATCTATATTAACATCACTATTTTTCAGGGCAAACTTGGTCAGAGATGAGCCATACAACCTAAGTGAACATTCTGGAAATAAAGGAAAAAAATATCAAAGCATGAAATAGAGTGCAAACAGGGGAAAATTTTAAAAACAATGGTAGGAAAAATGCATATATTTTAATTCCATGTCTTCCAATTCTAGTTACAACATTTATAGAAGAATGACATCCTTTCTAACTGATCTAACAAAATAATAAAAATGTTTCTTAATTATGGGGGTCAGGGACAAAGAAGGAAGAAATTACTTATAAAAGTCCAGTGTTTAAACAAAATTTTAGAATAGTTCATTTAAGAATGACTAGACATATGTTTAACATTTAATATGTAACAGTAAAGAATGTACTAACCTAGGTATAGATACTGTCATAAACTACGTTTATTTAGTTTTAGATGTTTATATTTATGTAAGAGAAACCACTAAAATGGTGAAGGGATCACAGACATTCAATGCTAACGCTCTTTAAAAATACAAACAGAAGCCTAGTCACTTGAACAAAAAAGCAAAATCCCGTGGATTTGAAGAGTTCACAGAACAAAATATAGAGGAATAATAACATACAACCTACATGTTTTTCAGGCTGTCGAATACATTATTTCAAAACTCATACTAAGGCAAATTTTAAAAGGATCTCACCAGAGGGCAAGTTGAAAAATAACATGATTGGAACTATTCGGGCAGGCAGGTGCAGTTTCTTAGAAAATGTGAGTTCACACTCATTCATATATATAAAAGTCTACTTTTCAAGTTTACAAAATGTCTGCAAGTCACTAAAGTCATTAAATCATAAAAATTTCATTTCTACTTTTAAAATAGTAATTTTTTGGGCGCCTGAGTGGCTCAGTGGGTTAAAGCCTCTGCTTTCAGCTCAGGTCATGATCTCAGCGTCCTGGGATCGAGGCCCGCATCGGGCTCTCTGCTCAGCAGGGAGCCTGCTTCCTCCTCTCCCTGTCTCTCTGCCTGCCTCTTTGCCTACTTGTAATCTTTCTCTCTGTGTCAAAAATAAATAAATAAATAAATAAAATAAAATAAAATAGTAATTTTTTAAAGCATTTCTTTAAGTTATTTAAGTAATCTCTCCACCCTACATGGGGCTTTAACTCACAACCCCAAGATCAAGAGTCACGTTCTTCCAATGGAGTCAGCCAGGTGCCCCAATAGTAAATTACTTCTGTATATAATTTAAATTAGTGTTCGATGTTTTTTGATAGAAAACCACATTACAGAAACAATAAAGAGAAATGAAAATGTTTTCCATTTTTAAATTTCAATTTTACATTCTTATAAATCTCACAGTGGCTCTATATAAAACTATAATTTGTCAACTGTTCAATATACCTTTGGTCGTGAGAAATAAGTCTTATTTCATAGATATTTATTTAAATTCAATACTTATGCAAAAAATAGTAAGGGCTAAACAAATATAATCTTTACATAAATATCTATAATAAGCCTGGCACAACTCTCGCTTACACCAAAAACATAAGCTTTCTATAAAGAAAGAGCAGAGTCAAAAAGAAATAAAAGTGCAAATTTTACTTCTAATGACCCCACTTAAATAAATAAAGTTTTCCCCACCATCAGGCCAATAGGACTCTTATGCAGTGACTAGCTAGAATGTATATACTGAAAATAATATAACTAAAATGTCCATTCAGAAGTCAGAAATACTGAAAATATTAAACATAAGAGCTTTAAGAAATTTTCCTGAATCTGACATTTTAAAAATCTTTTTTCTTATTAAAAAAATTACACTATAACTCCCCATTTTCCTTTCCTGAAATATTTCCCCCAAAAAGTCACATAAAAAATAATTAAATTCATCTGCTTTTAAGACAGAGTAACAAAGAGAAAGGAAAACATTAAGAAATTTACACTAAGTTCAACAGGAAGCAAGGGGAAGAGTTGTACGATTTTAAAAATTAAGTATAAAGTATATTTGTACCTGGTAAATATGTTGTTATAACCTTTGACATTTCCTCCACAATTTCCTGACGGACTCTGAGGTCATCATCTGTTATTCCATGTTCTTTTGCTAGTTCAATAACTGCAACACTTAAAGCAGCCAAGTGGCCAGGGGTAGGAGGTGGCAGAGAACGAAGCTCACTTTCTTCCTGTTTTTCCTGTTAGTGTAACATTTAACAACAACATAAAAAATCTTTTCTATTTTAATATCCTTACATTTAGGACAGAAAGACTAAACAAATGTATTAACAAATATTCACCTTCTACGTGCCTGGTTCAAGACACCTAGGATAGGGAAGTGAACAAGACAGAAATCCCTTCCTTTGTGAGTAAGTATTGGAAGATTGAGGGGTGCCGTGGGGCAGGTTCCTATTAAACATTAAAAAAATAAAATTTGTTCTACTTTACTGTCTGCATAAATTCTAAAACACTACATCAAAGCCAAAATATTTTAAGTACAACACTTAGCTGTTAATTTTGCGGATAATTTTATTACAGCAAAGAGATTTAGATGTAGCAGAAAGTCTTGAAACCCCTCTGATCTACATATTAAATGGTCACAGGAAAATATCCTAGACAGCTATCATCACATTTGTTATATTGCCTACAATTTACAATTGATTTCTGTCATTTTATCCACTGCTAAGCCAAATGTTCCCCAAAACCCTTGATTCTACTAAAAGTCTGAAAACCAATTTAAATCCAAATCTAAAGAGAGACCAACTAAATTATATATACACAATTTTTAAAGATTAATTTTTTATTCTCATTTTTAAAAAATACATGCTAACTGCAAAAGCTACATAAAACATAGGAAAATACAAAGAAAATCATCCACGATCTAACATCATCCTATTTCCTTTACTTTTTTTTTTTTTAAGATTTTATTTATTCATTTGAGAGAGAACAGGAGAGGGGAAGGGCAGAGGGAGAAACAGACTCCCAAGAGCCTGAGGTGGGACTCAATCCCAGGACCTTGAGATCATGACCTGAGCCAAAATCATGAAGCAGACACTTAACCAACTGAGCCATTCAGGCGCCCCTTCCTTTATTATTATTATTTTTTTTTACCATAACTGAGACCATACCATTTCTTTAATGTTAAATAATGGCATTTTCTATTTTCTATTATAATAATGACATTTCAATCAAGAGACATTCCCTTATTTTTTGAGACATGTAGCTCCCAACACATCTAAAAATCAAAAGTAGTTTATTCTCTCTTCTTTACCCCCCACAATATAGTTAAAGACTTGGGTCTATTTCTAATTTTATTCATTGTTACTATATTTAGTCTCAACATAAGTAAAGCATGTGCGGTTCCTCGTTAGTATAGTGGTGAGTATCCCCGCCTGTCAACATAAGTAAAGCTTACCTAAGATATAGGTAAACATATATCACATATATAGGTTAAGATATATCAAACATAGAGGCTAAGACAATCTCATTTTTATAAGTTTCTGTGAGTATTTCTGCAATCATAATTATAATCTAAATCTTGGGTGAGTATCTAAAGTTTTCAGGTCTATTTTTTTAGGATTCATCCAAGGTATTAATAGCTACACACTTACTACCAAAAAATTCTCTGAATTATATTGCTAGATTGTCACGGAAGTAAAAAGATAAAAGACAATCAATGACCATACTTCTCTACCTATGTTATTAATAAGCCTACCCTACTTTCTTTAGGATTCTGTTCCATCTAACAGTCTCGCTGATATCCTCCTACCATTGACCATCTTCATATATCCTGTCATAAGTATGACCAAAGAAGTCCCTGCCCTATGTAACTTAATTCTAGTTAGAGAAAATAGACAACAGATAAATAAATGTATACTATCATGTCAGGTAAAGCTATGAAGAAAATCAAACAGGGTAAGACTACACACTGACAGGCAAGGGTTATTATTTTAGCATAGAGTGGACAAAGAAGGTCCCTTTAAACAGGTAATGTTTAGCAGAAACCTAAATGAGAGAGAGAGACATTTAAATTGCTGGGGGAAGAGCATTCCAGATACAAAGAATACTAAATGCAGAAATTTGGAGGCAAGAAAATACCTAATGTTATTTGAAGAGATCAGTGTGACTAAAGGGTTAACAAAAGGATGATTGGAAGATGATGTGGTTGAAAAGTTAACTAGAAGCTAAATATCATATGACCTTATGAAACTTGGTAAGGACTGACATCTTACTCTAAGTTGGGAAGCCAAAGAAGGACTATGAGCAGAAAGTAACATGATATAATATATTTTAAAAGAGCAATCCTTGCTGATTAATGAAGAATAATAGACTGTATGGGGGCAGGATGGAGGGCCAAGTTGGAAATAGTCCAGGTGAGAGATGGTGGTAGCAGCATAGACTAAAACAGAAAGAGTAGGAGGGCCTGGCCACCTCAGTCAGTAGAGCATGCAACTCTTGATCTCAAGGTCCTAAGTTTGAGCCCCACAAGGTATCAGATTACAGAAAAAAAAAAAAAAAAAAGCCCAAACAAAAAAAGGAGAGTGTATGACAAATGACTAAATTTGGAATACATAATGTTCTGAAGGTAAATTCTATAGAATTTGTTAATGATTTGAATGTGGGGTGTAAACAAAAGAGATAAATCAAAGGTGCCTGTCCTAAGCAACTGAGTAAATAAATGGTTCTGCGGAGATGAGGTAAGTTCTGGAAAGAATCAGTTTAGGCTAGGAAAACGTGCCCAAGAAGCAAGAATCTCCTAACGAATCTCCTATTTCCAGACCCTGGCCCTTCATCCTATTCCCCTTACTTCTACCAGGTAGCCTCCTACTTTAAAACTTTTAATAAATCCTCAATAGAATACCAGCAAACCAAATTTGGCATAATATTAAGTAGATTATATACCATGACAAGTACTATTTATTTCTGGAATGCAAGAATGGTTCAACATATAATAATCAATGTAGTCATCACCTTAACAAAATGAGAGGAAAAAAATGACTTGATCATCTTGTTCAATGCATAAAAAGCATTCAACAAAATTTAACATCCTTTTATGGTAAAAAAAACAAACGAACAAACAAAAAAAACCAAGAAAACAAACAAAAAAAAAAACCAAACTAGGAATAAAAAGAAACTACCTCAATATAATAAAGACATATTTGAAAAGCCCACAGCTAACGTAGTCAGTGGTTAAAGGCTGTGAAAGTTTTTTCTCTAAGGTCTGTAACGCGTCAAGAATGGCTATTTTCACCACCTGTATTCAACATATTAGAGAAGTGTTAGCCAGAAAGAAATGAAAGGCAACTAACTTGGACAGGAAGAAATAAAATTATCTCTATTCATAGATAATAACCTAACATGTAAAAAACCCTAAAGATGCCACACAAAAAAGTTAGAACAAATGAACAAATTCAGTAAAGTAGCAGGATACACATCAACACAAAAATCAGTTGCATTTCTATACACTAACAACAATCAATCTGAAAAGGAAATTAAGAAAACAATTTCACTTAAAATAGCCCCCAAAAGAATAAAATACTTAGAAATTAACTTAAAGAGATGAGTGACTTGTACACTGAAAACAACAAAACACTGCGTAAAGAAATGAAAGAAGACATGAACAAACAAAAAGACGTCCCATGTTCATGGATTGGAAAGCTTAATATTGTTAAGATATCAATACTACTCAAAAGTAATCTACAGTTTCGATGCAATCCCATCAAAATCCCTTTCATTTTTTTGCACAAATAGGAAAATTGATCCTAAAATTCACATCGAATCTCAAGGGACCCAAAATAACCAAAACAATCTTGAAAAAGAACAGAGTTAGAAATTCACATTTCTTGATTTTGTAACTTATTATGCAGAGCCATAGTAATCAAGACATTATGGTACTGGCATAAAGACAGATGTATATAGGCCAAGAGACTAGAACATATAACCAAGAAATAGACACTCATATATATGGTCAAATGATTTTTAATAAGGGTATAAAAACCATTCAATGGCAAAAGGACTGTCTTTTCAACAAATGGTGCAAGGAAAACTGGATATCCACATGCAAAATGGACCCTTATCTAACACCATATACAAAAATTAACTCAAAATGGATCAAAGACCTAAATGTAAGAGAAAAATTATAAACTCTTAGAAGAAAATAGAAGAGAAAAGCTTCATGACACTAGATTTGGCAATGATTTCTTGGGTATGAAACCAAAAAAACCACAGACAACAAAAGAAAAATCAGACAAATTGGTATTTATGAAAATTAAACTTCTGGGGGGCGCCTGGGGGGCTCAGTTGTTAAGCATCCAACTCTTGATTTTGGCTCAGATCATGATCTCAGGGTCATAGGATCAAGCCCCATGTCAGGCTTCCAAGCTCAGCTCAGAGTATGCTTGAGATTCTCTCTTTCCCTCTGCCCCTGCCCCTATTCACGCTTGCTCGTGCTCTCTCACTTGCTAATAATAAATAAATAAAATCTTAAAAAAAATTAAACTTCTGTGCATCAAATAACACTATTAACAGAGTAAAAAGGCAACCCACAGAATAGGAGAAAATATTTGCAAATTGCATATATGATAAGGGATTAATATCCAAAACATATAAAGAACTCCTCTAAAACTGAACAAGAAAACCCAATTCAAAAGTAGTCAAAGGACTTGAATAGACATTTCTCCAAAGAATATATACAAATGGGCAGAAAGTACATGAAAAGGTATTCAACCTCACTAATCACTGGGAAAATGCAAATCAAAAGGACAATGAGATACCAATTAAGATGACTATTATCAAAACAAAAGAGAAAAATGCAAGAATTTTATAAATGTGGAGAAAATGAACCCTTGTGCATTGCTAGTAGGAATGAAAAACGATGTAGCCACTGTGGAAAATAGCATGTCAATTCCTCAAAAAATTTAACATATTTACCATTTGGTCCAGCAATTCCACTTCTGCGTCTATACACAAATGAAAGCAGAAAATTGAGCAAGTATTTCCTCTACCAATGTTGATACCAACATCATTCACAATACCCAAAAAGTAGAAACAACCTAAATATGAATGGATGGATGGATGAATGAATAGACAAAACATGGTATATACATAAGATGAGCTGTTATTCAACATTAAAAGGAAGGAAATTCTGATATATACTATAATATGGTTGAACTCTTGATCTTAGCTCAAGTCTTGCTTTCAGGGTCGTGAATTCAAGCCCCACATTGGACTCCACACTCAGAGTGGAGTCTACTTTAAAGAAAAGTTTCTTCAGCATCTACTGAAATGATTTTTTGGCTAGTTAATATGATAAATTACATTGGTTTTCTAAACCAACACTGTACTCCTGGAATAAAGCCCCACTTGACCATAATATATTTCTTCCTTGATTTTATTGTTAGATTCAATTTGCTAAAATAATGTACAGAATTTTTGCATTAAAATTCATGAGAAATATAGTCTGAAGTTTTCTTTTACTGTAATATCTTCTTCTGGTTTTTGTCTGAGAGTAATGTGGGACTCATGGACTGAAATTAGGAAGCATTCCTCCTCTTCAGTGTCCTGGAATATGTGTAGAACTGGTACACATATTATCAAAATTATCCCAGAGCTCAAAATGACCTTTTCTTTTTTTCAAGTTCTTTTTTTCTTTCAGTTTCATTTCTGGATGGTTTCCATTGCTATATGTTCAAGTTCACTAACCTTTTCTTTTGTAAGGTCTGATCTACCGTTAGTTCTACTCAGTATATTTTTCGTCTTAGGCATTGTAGTTTTCATTCCTATAAATTCAGTTTTAATCTTTTTTGTGTCTTCCATGTCTCTATTTAATTTTTGGAATATTAGGAATATAGCTATCTGCCTTGATGTCCTCCTCTGCTAATTCTCTTGTGTCAATTCAAGGTAGTTTTGATTGGCTGATTTTTCTCTTTATTGTGGTATATATTTTCCTGCTTTGTTGTATGCCTTACTATCTTTGAATGCCAGACAATGTGAACTTTTTTGTGGTGATAGGTATTTTGTATTTCTGTACATACCCTCAAGCTTTATTCTGTAACAACAATAAACCCTGGAAATAGTCCTTTTGGGTCTTGCCTTTAAAATTCTTTAGTTGGGGGGAGCCTGGGTGGCTCAGTCAGTTAAACATCTGCCTTTGGCTCAGATCATGATCTCAGGGTCCTGGGATCTGGCCTTATGTCAGGTTCCCCGCTCAACAGCGAGTCTGCTTCTCCCTCTCCTCTGCCCCTCTCCTCCTCCCCACCCATGCGCTCTCTCTTTCTCTCTCAAATAAATAAAATCTTTAAAAAAAAATTCTTTAGTTGGGATCAGACTGCATTTAGTTTCTATATATTCCCCACTCTTGAAGCAAGATCCTTCTGGGTACTCTACCCAATGCCCATGAAGTAGGAGTTTTCCAGTCTGAATAGTGGGAAGTTGCTATTCTCAGCCCTATGTAAGCATCAAGCACTATTATAATTTCTTCAGATGATTCTTTCCCTGGCTTCAGGCAGCTTTCTCACATGCATGTACCAATCAGTACTGTGCTTAATACTCTGAGGGTACTGTCTTTTTATCTATGGATTTCTTTCTGTATAGTTTTCTCTTTTTTGTTATTCTGTTCTATAAACGCTAGCTACCCTGGATTCCCTGGACTCAAGTTCATCTCCTCAACTCTGGGAGTGTACTGGGCTTCCCTTCCTATCATGCAGTATGAAGACTCTACCAAACTAGAGTAATTGTTGGGCTAATCTCATTTGGTTTCCATTCACTGCCTAATAACCATTGTTAGCTATTTTTATCCTTTTTTTCCTTTGGTTTATTCAAGAGTAAGATAAATCTAGTCCTTATTCTAACTTCAACAAAAGCAAAAATCTACTACAGCTGCTTTTAAGGTTTTTTGTTAGTTTTTTTGTAATGTCCTAAAAATTCCTTATAATGTACATAATGCCTACTGGCTTTCTTTTTAAGTTTCTTATTTGGAATTCCGGGGGCTTCCTGGAATTAATGATTAGCATCATTCAACATTTCTTGAAATTTCTCAGTTATTATCTCATAAACTACCAACTTTGTCTTTGTCCTATTAAATCTTCTGAAGCTCTAATTAAATCAAAATAATACGCTGATAAAATTTTAATTTCTGGGGCAGCTGGGTGGCTCAGTCATTAAGCAACTGCCTTTGGCTCAGGTCATGATCCCAGGGTCCTGGGATAGAACCCCATATCAGGCTCCCTGCTTGGCAGGAAGCCTGCTTCTCCCTCTCCCACTCCCCCTACTTGTGTTCCCTCTCTTGCTGTGTTTCTGTCAAATAAATAAATAAAAATTAAAAAAAAAATTTCTTTTCCTTCTGAGTTCCTGATTTTCTTCAGTGCATTCATTTTTTCAAGAAAGACATACTGAGCACCTACTGCGTATCAGACACTGTACTAAGCAATATAGAAACAAAAGCAAATAAGAAATGAAACCTGGCCTCTAGAATATTGGATACAGAAATCTAGAAGAGGAGAGAAAGCAGACATGCACAATACAATATATCCAGTTTTCTGATCAAGCAGCACTGCAAACACAGAGAAGGAATACCTAATCCAGACTTGTTAGGAAGGTCAGGTCAAAGAATATTTCTCAGTAGGAGAAATAAGTAGAAGATTATATAATATTACCATTACCACTTTGAGGGGTGCCTGGGTGGCACAGTCGGTTGAGCATCTGACTCTCAGTTTTGGCTCAGGTTGTGATCTCAGGGTCTTGGGACAGAGCTCTGCACTCAGCACAGAGTTTGCTTGGAATTCTCTCTCCCTCTCCCTCTGCCCCTCCCACTTGTGTGCGCGCTCTCTCTCTCTCTCTCTCAAATAAATATATATTTAAAAATATATATTTCAGTCTCATAAAAAAATATATATTACCACTCTGAAAAGAAAAACTTAAATAGCTAAAATACTAATAATTTTTAAAAAAATATTACTCATATCTAGGTCTATGAAATGTTCTAATAAAAATAACTGAAAAACAATGAATTCCCAAAGTCTAAAGATTTTAAGGCCTGGCATGATCTGGACTTCTCTAGCTTCATCTCACATCATTTTCCTCCAATCTCTCTTTGCCCCGTCATACTAGACTCTTTCTGTTTCTCATATGCCATGTTATCACTCACTTTCTTGCCCTTTTTTTTTTTTTAAAGATCTACCTATTCATTTTGAGAGAGCACACACACACACAAGTGAGCTGATGGGCAGAGGGAGAAAATTTCAAGCAGACTCCCTGCTGAGCACAGACTTGACTCCTGCTCAGTCTGACAACCCATGAGATCATGACCTGAGCTGAAACCAAGAATCAAATGCTCAACTGACTAAGCCACTCAGGCACCCCCTTTTTGCCTTAATTTCAAGCTAATTTCAAACTACTGCTTCAAAGTTCAACTCAAATGTCACTTTGTCGAAGAAATGTCCCTGTTGCAGATTAAGTAAAATATCCTTGTATACTTCCGTAGCACCACATTTCTCCCTTTAATAAAACTCAATATACTTAGATTCTTTTTCAGTGTATGCCTTCACCAATACTTTAGAAATTCTGAGGGTAGGAACCACAACTATCTTATTCACCATTTCCTAGACCTAGTACATAAAAATTCAATAAATATCAGTTGGACTGATTGTATTTGACAGTTTCTTTTTTTAATTAAGATTTTATTATTTTGGGGTGCCTGGGTGGCTCAGTGGGTTAAAGCCTCTGCCTTCGGCTCAGGTCATGATCCCAGGGTCCTGGGATCGAGGCCCGCATTGGGCTCTCTGCTCGGCAGAGACCCTGCCTCCTCCTCTCTCTCTGCCTGCCTCTCTGCCTACTTGTGATCTCTCTGTCTCTGACAAATAAAAATTAAAAAAAAAAAAGAAAAAATATTAAAAAAAAAGATTTTATTATTTTTTTTAAAGATTTTATTTGTTTGACAAAAGACACAGTGAGAGAGGGAACATAAGCAGGGGGAGAGGGAGAGAGAGAAGTAGGCTTCCCACCAAGCAGAGAGCCCGATGTAGGGCTCCATCCCAGGACCCTGGGATCGTGACCTGAGCCAAAGGCAGACGCTTAACGACTGAGCCACCCAGACGCCCCAAGATTTTAAAGTAATCTCTACACCTAAAATGGGGCTTGAACTCACAACCCACAGATCAAGAATCATATGCTCTACCAACTGAGCTGGCCAGGCACCCGTATCTGACAGTTTTAACTTTGAGAATCAACATAATTTAGTACGAACAGACTGGTCTCTAAAAAGGTTCCCCTCCTGACCACCTAAGATAAGAAGGGCAACTGGGCACCTGGGTGGCTCAGTTGGTTAAGCAGCTGCCTTCGGCTCGGGTCATGATCCTGGGATCCTGGGAAGGAGTCCCACATTGGGCTCCTTGCTCGGCAGGGAGCCTGCTTCTCCCTCTGCCTCTACATGCCACTCTGCCTGCTTGTGCTCTCTCTCTCTGACAAATAAATAAATAAAATCTTTAAAAAAAAAAAAAAAGAAGAAGGGCAATCACAGCTTTTAATGTTATCACTTCAGTTACTAATTTAAGACAGGACAAATATCCCATTTCTAGTTTCACAAGTAAGTATTTGATATAGTTTTGCCATTCAAAAAATACATAAAATATTTTGAAAAAAGAACTCACCAAGATATTTTTCTTATGTCGTTTCTCCTTTATATGTTTATGAGCTCCCTGGATGTTTTCAATGTGAATTAAGCAAAGTTTGCATAGATATCGGCAATTGGTATATTCTGGTGAGCGCTGAAAAGTTAAAAAATGCATTTTTTCAGAAAACAGAGAAGTAAACATTTGACTTATATATGTATATATGTGAATGATATAATTACATAAGAAAGAAAAACAAGAATTAAAGGAATAAATTTTTAATAAACAAATCAGTACTTATATCCCCAAAAGACAGTTGTCCTTTTCAAAATAGTCATTACAGGAGATCATATACTCATTTCAAACAACACCATGATAATGCTAAATGTTTGGTACTTATCTAATATAATATAGTCCTTAGCATCCAATGTAGGGTAAGAAAGGCAGTCTTATTAGTCTTATTCTAATGCTCTCCCAAAAACTGGTTTCAAACTTTGTCTTTTTGATTACTATAAAAAATAAAATCCACCCTCAAGTAGGAGATTTTAAAAGAATATGAACTGAGACTATAGAAGAAAATTCCAAAAGCTTAGTTCTGAAAACATTCCACTCAATCACAATCTCATGGGAATAAATGGATCATCTCTTGAGGCAACTATTCTAAAGGGAACAATTCTGACACTAAAAACTATCACAGTACTTTAGTCATACTTTATAAGAATCTGTTCTTGAAATAATAAAAAAAACTTAACTAATTCCAAAGTCCCTGTTATGTGCTAGGTACTATGTTAGGTGCTTCATATACAATTTGTCTTTTCAATACCTCTAATAATCCAATTAGATTGCTATTATCTTCATTCTCTACAAAAGCTTATACAGCCTGTAACTTTCACAAGGATATAATACTAAGTAGGAGATGCTGAATTTAAATTCATGTATATCTGAATCCGAAGCCAACTCCACCCATACGATTACACAGTGAAAAATTACAAAAGCATATAAATACACATTGAATTTTAAAACATTATTTCTAGTGCCTTATACTGCAATTTCTGAAATTACAGCAATCCTTAAATTTTTATTTCAGATAGATCTTCAATAGCCTGCAACTCCTGACAGATTCTCTAACTTCATAATATTATGATTTTCTTTAAATGGAAACATGCCCCAAATTTAGCAAGAGTCCTACCACAGACTAAAAATAAATATAGCCATCATTTATAAAGTATGTATAATCTTACAACCTTATAATGATTTCCCATTTTACTGGTAAAAGCAACTAAATCTCAAAAATTAAACAATTTTGTCCAAAACAACAAGCAAAAAGGAAAATTCAGTTCAACCCAGTCATTTCAATTTGTAGTATAAAAATTCTTTCACCCTTTGCAACCACATGGATGGAGCTAGAGACTATTACGCTAAGTGAAATAGGTCAGTCAGAGAAAGACAAATATCGCATGATTCCACTGAGATGTGGAACTTAAAACAAATGAGCAAAGGGGAAAAAAAAGAGAAAGAGAGGAAAACCAAGAAACCAAATTTATCAAGAGAACAAACTGATGGTTACCAGAAGATAGGTGGGTGAGGGGATGGGTCGAATAGTGATGGGGATCAAGAAGTACACTTGTGATAAGCACCTGGTGGTGTACGGAAGTGTTCAATTGCTCTATTATGTACCTGAAACTAGTATTATACTATATATTAACTAACTGGAATTTAAATAAAAACTTAAAAACAAAAAACTCTTTCAAATCTGTCCTTATTGGGGAATGAATTATGCCGTTGCAGAGACTCCTACCTCTTAGTTTCTAACCACAACGAGTATTTGATTCCCTAAATATGTTCTGAACTCAGGAAGTAGGGATATATAGCATAAACAAAACAAACCAAAATCTGTCTTCACAATTTACTTCTAGTATACAGAGACATGTAATAAAGAAATGTACAGATAAATAGGAATATGGTGCAGGGGTGTTAACTACTTTTTTAAAGAAGGATCATCACTTAAGACCTTACTGACAAAATAACTGAAAGGAAGTGAAGGACTAAGCTATGCGGGTATTTGGGAAGAGACATTCCAAGTAGAAGGAAATGTTAATGCTAAGGCCTTGAGGCAGGAATATGCTAATATGTCTGAAAAACTGCAAAAAGCCTAATATATGACTGACGGAGTAATGAGGGCCAGGTCACAGGGCCCCTTAAGAGGACTCTAGGGTTTTTATTCCAAGTGTGTCATTTTAATTTATATTTTAAAAGGATCTTGCCTCCCTAATTTCTTTAAGAAAAGAAGCAGGAAGAGCTTATTGCCCTTATGAGCATACTGCAATGATCTAGAAAAGAGATGATGTTGGCTTGGTTCAAGAAGAGTGGTGAAAGTGGCAAGGGTCAGGATTCAGGAGTTGAAAACATAAATACAGAACACCTAAAGATATGAATATTGATGAGGTCGCTAAGGGAGTCAAGAAATCACTCATCATATAAGTTTTTCAATTGTAAAATGTTAGCAGACAAGGACTTGTCTGGATTCTTTTTTGTAAGAAAAGTTTGTTTTAACATGAATGGGGAGTCAGAAGGCTTGAGATGACATCTCTATTGACCTTGGATTAAATCTCTAACAATGAAAACTGCTTCTATAACCTTAAAATGAAATAATAAAAACTGCTCTACCTGGTAAAATAATTAAATTCTACAAGCAGCTGATCTTTACCGCTTAATACACACCAGGCACTATACAAAGAACTTTTACTTGTATTATCGTATTTAATCCTCCTAACAGTCAATGAGCTAGGTGCTGTTTTTATCAATTTGATTTTAACAATGAAGAAACTGAGGTTTAAAGAGATTAAATAACTTATCTAATGTTATCCAACCAGTAAGTGGCAAAGGTAGACTAAGTGACTCCAAAACCTATACACTTAACCACTAAGCAAACTACCTCTAATTATTAACCAACTACGTGAAAGGAACTATATTAAGCACAATAGCAAACAGTACAAAAATGTCCTCACAACATCACAAAGCTTCTAGTTTCATAGAAGAGACACATGAAAAATGTTTTTTTTATTTATTTTTTTTTAAAGATTTTATTTATTCATTTGACACAGAGAGAGAGACTACAAGTAGGCAGAGAGGCAGGCAGAGAGAGAGGAGAGCAGAGAGCCCGATGTGGGCCTCGATCCCAGGACCCTGGGATCATGACCTGAGCCGAAGGCAGCGGCTTTAACCCACTGAGCCACCCAGGCGCCCAAAAAATGTTTTAAAATTCCTTCATTATATAGTTATATTTTATTTTACTATTAATATTAAGCACAGACACCAATAAACCTTCTTTAAAGTTTCTGCAGACCAGATAGCATAAAGATTGCTGGGCACGGAAATTCTAAGTATTTCCTAGTCAACATTTAACACTAACTATAGGGAAATTTACCTTTCTGATCTAACAGCTTAGATTCATGCCTTCTTTGGTAGAGTTTAAAAATCTACATCTTTACTCATCTATCAGATAATGTATGGGTACACTGTGAACCCAAAAACTGATAAAATCAAAAGCAAGTAGTTAAGAATATTCTTAATGAATGTTTAAAGTTGGTAAAGAAAAATGTTAATTAAGAGAACAATAAATTGAAAATAAGAGGCTTTGGAGGACATGAGAAACAAAGAAGTGCCAGAAAGAAAAGAGATTATAGATATCTATGCTAAGTATTGGCACACTCATTTTGTATCATTGCTGCTTAAATTCAGACAGCAAATGTTTTCCATGCTTCTATGCTTTTCTTTTACTCTCTGCTATTCTTTCCTACCACCATCAAATATCCATTCCACCCTAATTTCTTTCTTCTCCCAAGAATTAATCTTTTCTGCTTCATATCATATCCCATCTGTCCCCTACTTATTTTTCTTAAAACACATTTTTCACATTTCCTTCATACATGCCATATAATTCACCTGCACCAGACTTCCCCCAATTCACCTAGTCAACTCCTACAGATACTCCTTCAGACTCAGTTCCAATGTCATCTCCTTATAAAACATTCTTCAAATTGAAGCCTCTATACACCCCCAACTCAAGTTGGTCACTCTTTTGCCTAATATTTTAAACAATACTGTTATTACTATTATTTCCTACATGTTTTTCTCTAATTAGTAAACTAGAAAAGCAGTAACATGTTTTTAAAAATGCCACACATGGGCGCCTGGGTGGCTCAGTCGTTAAGCGACTGCCTTCGGCTCATGCCAAGATCCCCAGGTCCTGGGATCAGGCCCCACATCGGGCTCCCTGCTCAGCAGGAAGCCTGCTTCTCCCTCTCTCACTCGCCCTGCTTATATTCCCTCTCTCACTGTCTCTGTCAATTAAGTAAATAAAAGCTTTTAATTAATTAATGAATATGCCACACATGCCCCAATTCAACTTTTTATCACCAGATCACAGCACACGAAAAGCACTAAATATTTATCTTAACAACACACACATCCAGAACAGCTACGAACTCCAGACTCTGGGAAAAGAACGTGAGGAAAGAGAGAACTAAGTAAAAGAGCAAACTGCAAAAGACTTCCTTCTAACTAGCACCTTGGGAGACTAGATACACAACCTAAATTCTCTCTACATTATGGCCCTTTACTACCCCTTGATATTCATTTCTATTTTATAGGGTGACTATTCTGTCATAAGTTCTGTGAATAACCCAGGCTTGCCTCTTCAACTTAGATATGACCTCATTTTTCTAAACTCTACAAAATTATACAATTTCTTTCTTTCCTTTCTTATTTATCAAGAATCATGACCTATATTTTCTTATATACATGCTCACAAATATCCCACGTATCTATTTGTGAAAAGACTGATTTATGATTCTTTCCTTTAATACCCAGCAATGTTTTTTATTAAGGCTAGGAATGTGTATTCCTAGGTTAAGAATTTAATTAGTACACAGGAACAAGATACTAATGGCTAGAACATTCCTAATACATAAAAGATATTCAGTAAATATGGGAGACAGAAGAGGAAAGGGGAGGAGAAAACCAAGGAGAAAAGGAGAAAATGTAGTGTATGATATTTGCTCATATATTTCTGTCATTCCGAATGGACTGTTCACTTCTAATTCACAAACTGCCATTTTCATCACTCAGTATCTACTGATAAGTGAATAAAGAGGTCAGCAAACTTCTGTAAAGGGACAAAGTAATATTTTGGTAAATATCTTATGCTTTGGTAAACAGTAAATATTTTATGCTTTGCAAGCTATAATGCTCTCTGGAACAACTAACTAGTCAATTCAACTCTGCCATGGTAGCATGAAAGCAGTCATAGACAACAGGTAAACAAATGGGCATGGCTATATATCGATACCATTTTGCTTACAAAAACAAGGGACTAGGTTTACTTTACACAGTTTTAAAAACAAAAGGCATGCAAACAAAAGGCAAAAACAAGAAGGTAGGCCATTGTTTTTTGACCCCTGGAATGAATGAAGTCAGATTCACAGACATAAGGATTTGCTGAACAAAGGGAGAAAAGAAAGATGGAGAGAAGAAAGGAAAGAGGAAAAATAAATGCTATCTCTGCCTTAGCAATAAAAGAAGGTAAATAAAAAGAGCTGTGCTTGGCAAAGAAAAATTATAAAACATGCATTGTCCTCCAAATAACTAAAATGACATAGTATACTTTTTCAAGTCGAAAGATGTGATCTCTTTCTAAGCGTTCTTCTGCTTGTTTCAAACCTAGCCTCTGCTCAGGTGTCAACGCAGATTCATCTATCACAGTAGCATTTTCTAAATAGTCCATCTCTGAAGAGTTTTCTTTATTAGAGTCATCATTCTTCATTTTACCTAGAAAAGGAAGCAATCAGTTACCATCAGCAGAACTGAAAATGTTTTTTAAATTTTCAATGGGAAACAATCAATTAGGAAAAATATTCTTTCCTTATATTTTCCTTAGTTGTACAAGGTGGTATACTTATATAAAATACAAATAAGAGATATACATGGTATCAGACTTCACAAAGAAAAATCTATTTCATGGGTCAAATGTCTATCTTGTCTTCTGACCTATTAAGAGACAAATATGACAGACTCACTACACAAGGCTAACACAACACAACCATCTTGTAAAATCTCTGAACTCTGAAATGTGATAAAAAGCTATATTAAATCTCAAAGATTAGTCACTAAAGTCATTTTAATGACTTCATCACTATACACTAGCAGCTAAAAGAACATATATCTCCTGGACCACAAACCCATACCAAGCTCCTGCCTCTCTGCTTTCACTGAACTCATGGATATCCCTATCACATCAATATTTTTTCTTTGCTTCTCTAACTCCTAACTAGATTGCAATCTCTTCAAGGTATAGACTGCGTGCTATCAACTTTTCATTTCCAGTACCTAGCATTATATACCTGGCATACAGTACATTCCACTACTAGTGTTGATTTATTAAAAATACAAATTGAATCATGTTATTCTCTTGCTTGAAATACTTAAAAGACTTTCAAAGAGTTCAGGATAAAGTTTAAACTCTCTAGTGTATTATATGCCATCCTTGCCTTCATGAAGGCAGTAAACAGCAATAATTCCAAGTTGTAATAATTGCTATAAAGGAAAAAAGCAAGTAACTCAGAAGGAGACTAACTTCAGATATGGCAGTCAGGGAAGACTTCTCTCAGATTTTAAATCAAGCCGTTAAAGAGGGGCACCTGGGTGGCTCAGTGGGCTAAGTGTCTGCCTTCCGCTCAGGTCGAATTCCACATCAGGCTCCCTGCTCAGCCTCCCTCTCCCTATGCCTACTGTTCCCCCTGCTTGTCCTCTCTCTCCCTCTCTGTCTCTGTCTCTGTCAAATAAATAAATAAATAAACATCTTAAAAAAAAAAAGACCTTACAAAAGAAAGCTAAGGTGTCCGTATCTCTAACCTTATATCCTGCCATAACACTTTTCACTTTATTCATACCAAATGTGCTAGATAGAATGGATGGATCATTGCTACTTCAAGTCTCAACGCGTTTTACATATGCTGTCCTTCCACCATCAAGGCCATCCTCACTTCAACTAGTAATATTTACCTGTCCTGCAAAATTCAGCTTAAGCTTACACTGTTTCAGAAGACAGTCTGATATTCTTTATATAAGTGACACTTAAATAATATTAGGGCTTGGAATGCCAAAAATCTGTGTATAACTTTTTACTGCCCAAAATTTTAACTATTAATAGCCTATTGTTGACCAAAAGCCTTAATAAAAACAGTTGACAGACACATATTTTGTGTGTTATATATATTATATATTGTATTCTTATAATAAAGTAAGCTAGAAAAAAGAAATTCTTACAGAGACAGAGCTTTCCCTCTTTTTTATAAGGCTTCAATCCTATGGGATTAGGACCCCACCCTTGTACCTCATTTAATCTGAATTACCTCCTAGAAGCTCTTATCTCCAAATGCAATCATGCTGGGAGTTAAGGCTTCAGCATAGGTAGTTTAAGGGGACACAATTCAGTCTACAGCATCAGCCTTAAAAAGTAAAGAAATATTGATGGATATATACTATAACACAAATGAACCTTGAAAACATGGTGTTTAATGAAGGAAGCCAGACACAAAAAGATCACATATTATATGATTCCATTTCTATGAGACACCCAGAATAGGCAAATATATAGAAAAAGAACGAGTATTAGCGGTTTTCAGAGGATGACTGGAGGGAGGGAGAATGGGAGTCGATCTTTTTTTTTTCCAAGACCTGAACTGAGATTGAGTCAGACCCTCAGGATTTCCTTTTGGGGTGATGAAAAAGTTCTGCAATTAGATAGTGGTGATGGTTGTACAACACTATAAATGTACTTAATGCCACAGAATTATACACTTCCTTTTTTTTTAAGATTTTATTTATTTTAGAGAGAGAGAGCATAAGCAAGGGGTGGGGCAGAGGAAAAGGGAGAAGCAGACTCCCAGCTAAGCAGGGAGCCTGACCCAGGCCCAATCCCAGGACCCTGAGATCATGACCAGAGCCAAAGGCAGGTGTTTAACTGACTGAGCCACCTAGGTGCCCTAAATTATATACTTTAAAATGGTTAAGATAATAGTTCCTATGAGATTCAGCAATTCCACTCCTACACATGTATCAAGAAGTGAAAACAGGGCACCTGGGTGGCTCAGTGGGTTAAATAAAGCCTCTGCCTTCAGCTCAGGTCATGATCTCAGGGTCATGGGACTGGGCCCTGCTTTGGGCTCTGAGCTCAGCACCAAGTCTGCTTGGGACTGTCTTCCTCTCCCCTGCCCCCTGCTGGTTCTCCTTTCCCTGTTTGCACACTCCCTCTCTCAAAAAACAAACAAACAAAAAAAACCTCATTGTGCTAAGTGAAAAAAGCCAAACAAGTGAAAAATATTACATGATTCCCTTTATATAAAATAGGCAACTCTATAGAGACAGAAAGTAGATTAGTGACTTCTTTTTTAGGGGGGAGGGGCAACAAGAAAGGGAGAGAGAGAATCTTAAGCTGGTTCCACGCCCAGTGTGCAAAGCATGGAGTCCAATGCAGGGCTGATCTCAAGACCCTGAGATCACAACCTGAGCCAAAATCAAGAGTCAGAGCATCAACCAACTGGGCCACATGGGTGCCCCATGAGCAGTGACTTTTAATGGATACAGTTTCTTTTGCAGGTGATGAAAATTTTCAGGAATTAGTGATAATATCTACACAACTTTCTGAATATAGTGCTAAAAACCACTAAACAGTATGTTTCTTTTTTTTTTTTTGAGAGAGAGAGAGTGTGCTCAAGCAAGTGGGGGGGGAAGCAGGAGTGGGGGATGGGGAGTGGTATGCATAGGGCGAGTGAGAGAATCTTAAGCAGACATTGTGCTGAACAAGGAACCCAACGTGGGGCTTGATGTCAAGACCCTGACATGATGACCTGAGCCAAAATCAAGAGCTGGATGCTTAACTGACTAAGCTACCCAGATGCCCCTAAATCTGTATGTTTTTAAATGAGAAATTTTGGCATGTGAATTACATCTCAATAAAACTATTATATAAAAAGGTAGGGGCACCTGAGTGGCTCAGTTGCTTGAGTGTCTGACTCTTGATCTCGGCTCAGTGTTGATCCCAAGATCTGAGTCAAGCCCCACATTGGGTTCCACACTGGGTGTGGAGCATCCTTTAAAAAATAATAATAATAGGAGTGCCTGGGTGGTACAGTCAGTTGTCAAACTGACTCTTGGTTTGGGCCCAGGTCGTGATCTCAAGGTTGTGAAATAGAGCCCCGTGTTGGGCTCCCCACTCAGTGTGGAGTTGTCTTAAAATTCTCTCTCCTTCTCTCTCCCTCTGCCCCTTTCACCTGTGTGTGAGCATGTGAGCACTCTCTCTTTTTCTCTCTCTCTCTAACAAATAATCATTTAAAAATAACAATACTAATTTTTAAAAGGTAAGAAAAATTAAAAATATGACAGTGATAAAGACTACGGAAAAAAATTAAACTGGCAAAAAAAGAACTAAAATTTTAGACAAGGGACCCAGCAAAACCCTGAGAAAGTGAAGGAGGGTAAGAGAGTAAGCCATATGGACATCTTGAGGAAGAATGTTCCAGGCAGAGGAAAAGGGAAATGTGGAGGCCATCCTCCATATTTGAGGAAATGCAAGGAAACCATGCACTTGGAGCAGAAAGGGAGAAAGTAAGAAGTAAATGAATGAAAGCAGAGAGTGGGACAGTGCACAGATCACATAGAGCCTTACTGTTCACTGCAAGGACACTAACGGTCACTCTAACATATGGGAAACTACGGAAACATTTTGAAGAGTAGTAATATGATCTGAATAATTTTAACAGGATCATTCTGGCTGTTATGTTGAAAATACAATGAAAAGTTATGTAAGTGAAAACAAAGAGATAAGTTAGGTTATGCTGTTCAAACCATGATCCTCACCAGTAACATCAATCTTATTCAGGAGCTTGTTAGAAATCCATTATCTCAGGTCCTACTCTAAACATTCAAAATCAAAAATTTCTCAGAAAGGAACCCAAGAATCTGCATTTTAATACAATTCCCAGGTAATTCATATACATATTAAAGTTTGGGGGGAAAAAGGTTTGAGAAGCCCAGATCTAGAACACTCACCCCTCAAACTATTCACCATGCTTCCTCTCTTACCACTCTCCTTTAAGTATTTCTCCAATATTACCTTCTCAGTGACAATTCAAATTTGAACCACGACCACCAGACACAGTAGCATCATTCCCTACGATCTTTTCTCATAAGATTTACTACCATCTAACTTACGACATACTTCTGTTATTATGTATATTGTCTTTCTCCTCCTATTAGAATATTAACTCTGTAAAAGCAATACTGTCTGTTTTGTTCATTGTTAAATTCCTAGCAACTAAATTAGTACCTGGCACATAGCAGACACCCATAAAAATATTTATTGGATGAATGGCAAAGGAAAAGCTGGAAGTACTAACTGGAAGCTAAAGTTGGGCCTAATGAAGGAAGATTAAGCCACTAACCTCAAGCGGGCCTGAGATAAGTCAAATTTCTATAAAGTCTGTTAAGTCCAAATAGACAGTAACCTATATATAAAGGTTTTATTCTATTAACCTATTTATAAAGGGACACTCTAATGAGAAATCATTAACTTAAATACAATTTGGAATTTTCATATGAGGAAAAAAGTAGTAAACAATTGTGTATGAATATGACTTCAAGGCAGATATTAGACATACTGAAGAGAATTCCTTAATGAAAAACGATCGCTATACTATAAATCGTTCTTCTGAATTTGTTAAACCAAGTCTCCCAAAAGGACCTCTACTTGGTCTACTACTTCTTTAAACTAGTTCAACTTGTTCTCCATAGTAACAAATAACAAAATGGCATTTAATTAGAGAAATAATAATAATAAAGGATATATATTCATTGCCACTGCATGCCTACCATGTCAGGTACTACATGAAACATTCCATTAGATTACTTCACTTAAAACAGGCAGCAGCATCTTAACTTTCTTTTTTAAATGAGGACTGATGGGGTGCCTGGGTGGCACAGTCAGTTAAGCATCCACCTATTGGTTTCGGCTCAGGTCATGACCTTGGGGCTGTTGGACTGTGCTCAGCATGGAGTCTGCTTGAGATTTTTCTCTCCCTCTCCCTCTCCTTGCTCTTGTGTGCACTTTCTTTCTTTGAAGTAAATAAATTAAAAAAAAAAAAAAAAAGGAGGTGGAGCGCCTGGCTGGCTCAATTGTTAAGTGCCTGGCTCTGGCTGCAGTAATGGGCTCCCCTTCAGGCTTCCTGCTCAGCGGGAAGCCTGTCTCTCCCTCTCCCACTCCCCCTGATTGTATTTCCTCTCTCGCTGTGTCTCTGTCAAATAAATAAATAAAATCTTTTTTTTTTTTAAGATTTTTTTATTTATTTCACAGAGGGAGAGAGATCACAAGGAGGCAGAGAGGCAGGCAGAGAGAGAGGGGGAAGCAGACTCCCTGCTGAGCAGAGAGCCCGATGCGGGCCTCGATCCCAGGACCCTGAGATCATGACCTGAGCCGAAAGCAGAGGCTTTAACCCACTGAGCCACTCAGGCGCCCAATAAATAAAATCTTTAAAAAAAAAAAAAAAAGGAGGAAGCTGAAACATGTTTTAAAGTACAAGCAGTTTACCTGACTTGTATCTAGATACATTATCCCTATCCATCATCTATATCCATTATGTATATCAGTACATCTATTCATAAATATTATACACATTAAAAAAATAAAGTATAAGCAGCTTATCTAAGATTACAAAATTATTAAGTAGGAAAGATGGGATTCAAAACCTATGCAATTCTACTCTAGACCCCACATTCTCAATCATATCACTGTCACTTTATTTACTTTCCCTTTTTAAAAAATAATCCTTGGAGGCACCTGCATGGCTCAGGTAATTAAGCATCTGCCTTCAGCTCAGGTCATGATCTGGGGGTCCTGGGATTAAGCCCATGTCAGGCTCCCTGCTCAGTGGGGAGTCTGCTTCTCCCTCTCCTTACTGTGTGCCTTTTCATCTGGATCATTTGCCACTTTTACCCCCAATTCTGTTCCAATCATACTTAATCTCTGTCACTCTCATTCTCACATTTATGTCCTACATCTTCTCAACCCAAAGACTAAATCCCTCAATTAAATCATGCACTCTCTCAACTTAAGTTTTTCGCACTGAACTAAATTACCATTTTATTTATGTGTATCACCCCATCTAACTAGAAGCATCCTTGAGATTTGGTGCTGTACTTTTTGTTTTTCCATTGCAAACATATGCTTGGCATATAAAAGGAACTCAATACATACATGTTTGTTGAGCCACATGTTACCAAGACCACTTAAAAAGTGTGTATTTGTGTACATACACATGTACATACAGACTACAGGAGCCACTAATTTCTACTTACACAGGCTTTTTACCTATCATAATAAATGTAAAGGTTTTTTTTTTAGCTTAAAAAGCCATATTATTAATGTCCTTTTTAAAAATCAAACTAAGAATAATCTAAACATTAATATATAGGAAAATCTCTCCAAAAGTGTGACTTGTGGAATAATCTAATTTGTACTTACTCAAATCATCCGATATGTCCTCAATTCCTGAAGCACTATCATCAGAATCACCAGTATTATCTGTACATGCTTGTTGCTTCTGAGATCCTGGTGAGTTTTCCAAAGCAGATTTTCCTCCCTCTACATCAATATTCACTTTGCCCAGAGAAGTAAAAGAGCTTGGAATTTTTTTTCCAATCTGCTGTAATTCTGTCCGTCGCATATTTTCCTTCAACGGTAAACTGGGCACCTTCTCTGGTTCTACTGGTGAACCAGGGACCTTTTCCAATTTCATCTGAGAACTGGGTACTTTTTCCATTTTCCTCTGTGAACTAAATGCCTTTTCTGTTGCTGTCGCCTGTGAGCTGGGTGTCTTTTCTGTTTTCACTGGTGAATTAGGGGACTTTGGTGATTTTTCTGCTTTTGCTTGTGAAACAGGTACCTTTTCTACTTTCACCAGTGAATTAGGTGACTTTTTTGTTTTGCAAAGACTTTGATCTCGAAGGACTAATCCCAAATCTTTAGGGCTTGCTACGTTGGCAGCATTTACTTTACATGATTTAACTTCTGTTTTTTCTATACAAATATCATTTTGCTTATTTTTTTTACTACTATTCTTATTTGGAGAGCTGGTCCCAATTTCTTTTATGGATTTATCATTTCTAGCTTTCAAAGTTTGATTAGATATAACTTTAACTGCTTTGCTTTCTTCAGAAAGAGACCAAGCATTCTTCTTTGGTTCATGATTTTCATTTTTAGAGGTCTTAAAGTCTTCCATTATTTGAAAACCTGCTTCTTTCCAATTGTGATACTGTAAAATGGCAGATTTCCAACAGCTGAATTACTTCAAGTCCAGATTAGGCAAACAAACTATTGGGTTGAAAGAAAAAAAAAGACAAAACGTGTTATTTTAAAATGCAAAAGCCGTTTTTTAAAAAATTGGTGAGACTTTCAAAAACTTCCAAGTTTGTTCTCAAAACTAGAGAAATTGTAAAAGCTTTTAAAACTCCATTAACCATATAAGGAGTTAAAACCCACTAATAACAGCCAAATGGTCATAAAGAAGGTTCTAACATAATTATGGCAATATGACATCAAAACAGAGAATTTTAGAAGTAAAATTTGTTCTACATTACTTAATAAGAATTACAACTAAAAGAGAAATAAAAGTTGGAATTGATGTACCACAATTAATATTAAAGGAAATGGAACAAAGAAAACAAGCATTCCAATCTAGGAGCCTGGTTGGCTCAGCATGCAACTCTTGATCTCAGGGTCTCATGTGGGGTATAGGGATTACCTAGTAAGATGGATATTCTCTTTTATTAAAAAAAAAAACCCTGATTAGGCTATTTATTTATTTATTTTAGAGAGTGAGTGAGCAGGAGCTGGGGGAGGAGCAGATGGAGAGGGACAAACAGACTCCATGGTGAGTGAGGAACCCCACATGGGGCTTGAGCTCATGACTCTGAGATGATGACCTGAGCCGAAATTAAGAGTCAGATGCTTAACCAACTGAGCCACCCAGGTACCCAGTACTTAATACTTTTTATGTGTTTATTTCCTATTTGTACTATAATAACTTTTTTTCCCCCAATTTGCTTTTCATAAAGCAAATACAATATACAGAGTTCAAAAAGTCAATAGTACTATAAGGCAAAACAGTATTTGTCCACCAACTACCCATTCCTCCTCAGAAGCAACTACTTTCAACTCTTTTAGTAATTTCTTCTGAGGTTTTATCTCCGTATTTCTAAATTACAAGCTTAAACTGATACTGATCTTAATTTGTTTTAGCTTTAGATAGTATCTACAGACTTCCTATTATGGAAGATAAGAATTTAGCTGTCTCAAACATTCCCCCTAGAGACAAACAGAATTATACGCACACATATGTTCCTATCTTACCCACATCCTTTGAAGATGATTTTAATAAGATATAACACTATTATTCATGGCTGAGCCAAATATTATACTATAAAACTTTCTAAATGCCCCTCAAAATTTATTTTCTCCTTTTCCCAGGCACATAGCTAGACTGTATTTCCCAACCTTCCTTATAGTTGGGTGTGTCCTGAAGATCAAGTTGTTACCTCCTCCATGCTCTCCTGGCATCACTGGATAAAATTCTCAATCATCCATCTTCAGTCATATAGCCAACAATTATGTTCTAATCCAGACCACTGAGTCTCAAATTTCTGTGCATCAGAATCAGCTAGCTCCAAAATGCAGATTCTGATTCTAATTTGGAGGACTGACATTCTGCATATCTAATAAACCCAAGTAAAGTCAATGCTGCTAACCCTTGGCCATACTTTTGGCTGGACAACATCATTAATGGAACTTGGGCCCCTGAGTGACCACAGAGACCTTCTCATCTGGATCAGGTGACCACTCACCTAGCAACTGTTATATGAGAGAAAAATAAAACTTTTTTTAAGGCACTGTATTAATGGATTTCTTTGTCATGGTTGGTAGCCCAGCCTTTTGACTTAACTAACATACATATATTATAATCATATTTCTCTTTCAGTTTTACTAGAATTAATCATTGCCTCATTTTTCTTGATTTTTTACATACCTATCAATAATTCATTGACAGAACCATAAATCTCCTGTCAATATGATCAAACACACATCACATAGTCTATATGTTTGTTTTTGTTGCTGTTCTCTACTTGAACATCCCTTGTCTAGCACTTGCTGGTTACTACTAGTCTTTTACCACAGCTGTCACCCTTCCTTTCACTATCGCCCTACCAATTCTCATCCACCCTCACGCTGACTTCTGTTTTCCTCTTCTACAGTTTACTCCCTCTTTTTTGGTGGAGCACATCCTCCAGTAGCTAAGAAAGGAAATATGAATGGTAGAGAAAAAAAAAAAACAATTATGCCCAATTTCTGCATTTCATTCTATGTAAACAGGCATCCATTATCAAAACACTCTGGACTTCTTTCCACTCCCATCATCCATTCTTTTCTCAAGGACATGGAGTAACATATTTCATCAGTGAGTTTGTGAAAATGATGTAGGCAAAACTTAGTATCTCTCTCTCATTCCTCTTTGCATCCAGCTGTTCACAGGGAAGAGAAGTCCACTCTCATTCATACTCTAACGTTTACAGGGCCTGAACGTTACACAGGGCCTGAAGTTGTGCCTGTGCCTGAGTAAGTCTAATTCTGGCATTAAGTATCAGCAAACAGATTGAATATAAAAAATCCATTCTCCAAAGTGAATTTAATCCATAATAAAAATGATAACCTGGGGGTGCCTGGGTGGCTCAGTGGGTTAAGCATCTACCTTCGGCTAGGGTCATGATCCCAGGGTCCTGGGATCAAGCCCTGCATCAGGCTCCCTGTTCAGCAGGGAGTCTGTTTCTCCCTCTCCCTCTGCCCCTTCTCCCGCCTGTGCTCTCGCAGCATGTGCTCACCCTCTCTCTCTCAAATAAATAAATAAAATCTTTTTTAAAAATGAGTATCTGATCTCCACATGTTTGTTTCATCTTTCCCAGTTTGTTCAGGATTCAGGAAGGGAAACAGTGCTAATTATTGGGTACCTTAAGTCCCAATAGGAAGTAAATTTTATAAGACTTTGTATGTCTTTTTTTTTTTTTTAGAAGATTTTTTTTTATTCATTTGTCATTTGTGAGAGAGAGTACACACACAAGCAGAGGGAGTGGTGGGCAGAGGGAGGGGGGAAATAGGTTCCCTGCTGAGCAAGGAGCCCAATGTGGGACTTGATCCCAGAACCCTGGGATCATGACCTGAGCTGAAGGCGGAAGCTTAACTAACTGAGCCACCCAGGCGTACCAAGACTCTATATGTCTTAAATGTCTATCTTCTTATTTTGTATAATTAGGTTTAAATTTCTAGGTGAGAAATCATTCACTCAAAATTCAACAAGTATTGTTTCAATGATTTCTAGTTTGTAGTGTTAGTACTGAGAAAATCGTGCCATTCTTATTTTCCATGTTTTTTACTGAATTACTTTCTTCCTTATGGAAACTTTTAGGATATTCTCTCTGTCTCAGTGTTCTTTTTTTTTTTTCCAGTGTCCTGTAATTTCTTCTTTTTTTTTTTAAGATTCATTTATTTATTTGAGAGATCACGCATGCAAGCAGGGGAGGGCAGAGGGGGAAGGAGAATCTCAAGCACACTCCCCAATGAGCACAGAGCCAGATGCAGGGCTTGATCTCACCACCCTAAGATCATGACCTGAGCTGAAACCGAGAGTCATACACTTAACCAACTGAACCACCCAGGCTCCACTCAATGCTACGTAATTTCTAAGTGATAAGCCCTGGAGCAGATATTTCTTCATTCATTTTTCTTGGTATTCAGTTGGTTCTTTTAATCTCTAACTCAAGTCCCCCCACTCCTGAAAATTTTTTCTTATATTATAACTTCTATGATTTCCTCCCTTTCATTTTCTTTTTCTCTAGTTCCTGTTAATTGGACTTTATGCCTCCTACATTGATTCTTCAGTTATCTTACCTTTTTTATCCATTTTCCACCTTTATTTTCTTTCCTGATTTCCTCACCTTTATGTTCCAACTCTTCTACGTTTGGAGGAAAGGAGCACGGAGCTATATCATACTTTCATTTCTAAAAACACTTTAACTCTCTGATTATTACTTCCTATAGCACTCTGTTCTTATCTCTTATATCTGAACACTAATTTTTCTTAAATTTTTTTCTGCTCCTTGTAGTTTCCTGAGTTTCTTATTTGTTTTCTTCTCTATCAAGCATACTAACATATGCATAGGATAGAGTAAAAGAGAAAAATGGAGACAGAAAAATTTCTGAAGAAATGATAGCCCAAAATTTGCCTAATCAGATGAAAGACACAATTATACACATCCAAAAAGTTCAATGAACTCCAAGCAGAATAAACCAAAGAAATCCACACCAAGATCCATTATTATTCAATTTTAAAAATCAAAGAGAGAATTTTGAAATCAGCAGGACAGAAGTGACTTCTCATGTACAAAGTATTCACGGTAAGATTAACAGATGATTTCCCATCAGAAACATGGAAATCGAGGGCACCCAGGCAGCTCAGGGGTTGAGCCTCTGACTTGATTTTGGTCCAGGTCATGATCTCAGGGTCATGATTACGAGATTGAGCCTGGCATAGGCTCCACACTGGACATGGAGCCTGCTTAAGATTCTCTCTCTTCCCCCCCTCTGCCCCTCCCTGTCCCTTGCAAAAAAAAAAAAATAACAAAAATAAAACAAAACAAAACAAAAAAAACAGTACAAGGATTGAAAAAGGTATTCCATGCAAATAGTACTACAAAGAGAGCTGGGTGGTTATATAATTGTTAGACAAAATACATTTTAAGACAAAAGAAATTATAAGAAACAAAGGAGACATTCTATAACTTCAGTCCAGGGGTGTCTGGGTGGCTCAGCTGGTTAAGCATCTGCCTTCGGCTCAGGTCATGACCTCAGGGCCCTGGGATGGAGCCCCACATTGGGCTCCCTGCTCAGCGGGAGGCCTACCTGTCCCTCTGCCTCTGCTCCTCCCCGTCTCTCAAATAAATAAAATCTTTAAAAAAAATTTGGGGACTTCAATACCTTACTTTCAATAACAGAGCAACCAGACAGAAAATCAGTAAGAAAACAGAAGACTTCAACAACCCTAATACCAATTAGACCTAACATACTCAGAAGTCTCTACCCAACATCAACAGAACACATTCTTCTCTACTGCACGTGGAACAGTCTCTAGAACAGGCCATTCTGCAAGGCCACAACACAAGTCTTAACAAAAAAAGACTGAAATCATACAAAGTATCTTTTCTTATCATAATAGAATGAAATTAGAAATCAAATCAATACAAGAACTGGAAATTTCACAAATGTGTAAAACTTAAACAATGCACTCGTTCAACCAATGGGTCAAAGAAGAAATTGCAAGGGAAATTAGAAGATACCTTGAGACAAATGAAAACAATGTACATTTTACCACATTTTCTAAAAATGGATATAAGAGGGATGTTTCACATAATTTTTAAGAATAAGGATTATAGGGCGTCTGCCTGGCTCATTCAGTTAAGCATCTGCCTTAGGCTTAGGTCATGATCCCAGGATCCTGGGATCAAGCTCCACATCAAGCCCTCTGCTCAGCATGGAATCTGCTCCTCCTTTCTCTGTCCCTCCCCCTACTCATGTTCTCTCTTTCTCTCAAATAAATAAAATCTTGTTTAAAACTTTTTTTAATTAAAAAAATAAGGATTATAAAAGAATACAATAAACAACTATTTACCAACAAATTGGATAACCTAGATAGAATGGTCAAATTGTATATACAAACTATCAAAACAGAGTCAAGAACAAATAAAAAATCCAAATGCACTTACAACAAGTACGTTTAAGATTAAATCAGTAATCAAAAACCTCCCAACAACAAAAAGCCCAGATACCAAAAGACTATACTGGTGAAGTCTATTCAATATTTAAAGAATTAACACCAATCCTTCTCAAACTCTTCCCAAAAAAATTGACCGGGGGGGGGGGGGGGGG
>LNAC01000087.1:2330102-2355560 GCA_002007465.1 Ailurus styani | reverse complement strand
GGGGGGGGGGGGGGGGGGGGGGGGGGGAGGCCACTTCCTAACTCATTCTCTGTGGCCAGCATTACCCTAATATATGAACATATATTCAAACAATAATCAACAAAATACCAGCAAACCAAGTAAGGAAGGATAGTTGGAATAAAGCAGGCAGGAACAAGGGAACCCCATCCTAAGAGGAAACCACCCTTAAACACCACCCTAAAAGGAGCCTCCACCGTTTCCCACCTGAAAGGTATATGATAAAAACTGGATAGGGTGACAAGTGCCCCGAGGGTTAATCAGATTAAAAGAGCAGGCCAACAAGCCCATAAAAACTGATATACTTAGAAACTCTGGTGGCAACCTTCTTGGGTCCCCTCCCTCTTCAGGAGCTTTGTACTATTACTCAATAAACTTTGCTTTGCTGCCCACCACTCTTCATCCGGTCTACCTCTTCATTCTTTGAAGCAGCGTGACCAAGAACCGCAGGCACTAAAGGAAAAGAAATCCTGTAATACAACCGGCATATTAAGAATTATACATCATGACCAAACGAGATTTACCTCTAGAATGCAAGGGTGGTTCAACATACAAAAATCAATGTAACACACCATATTAACAGACTGAAGGAAAAGGAAAACATAATCAGCTTGACTGATGGAACAAAAAGCGTTTGAAAAAATCCAGCAACTCTTCTTGAAAAAAAAAAAAATTCAATAAACTTGTAATAGCAAGGAACTTCCTCAATATGATAAAAGCCATCTTACAAAACAAAGACACAGCTAGCATCACACACAATAGTTAAAGATTGAAACTGTTCCCCTACAATAAGGAATAAGACAAGGATATCTGCTTTCTCCACTTCTATTTGACATAGTACTATTTTGGAAGTTACAGATACAGCAATTAGACAAGTAAGAGAAAAAAAAGGCAGCCAAATGGAAAAGGAAGAAATAAAATTATCTTTTGCAGATGACATGATCTTATATGTAACAAAACCCTTAAAGTGCAGCAAAAAAAAAAAAATACTAAAGACAGTACTAAAAAACTAATTCAGCAAATTGCACAATACAGAATCAACACAAAGATCAGGCCTATGAAATTAAGAAAATAATTCCATTTACTTTAGCATCAGAAAGAATAAAATACCTAAGAATACATTTATTTAAGGGAGACGCCTGGGTGGCTCAGTGGCTTAAGCCTCTGCCTTTGGCTCGGGTCATGATCTCAGGGTTCTGGGATCCAGCCGCCCATCCGGCTCTCTGCTCGGCAGGGAGCCTGCTTCCCCCTTCTCCCTCTGCCTGCCTCTCTGCCTACTTGTGATCCCTCCCTCTCTCTCTCTCTCTCTCTCTCTCTCTCTCTCTCTCTCTCTCTGTCAAATAAATAAATAAATAAAATCTTAAAAAAAAAAACATTGAAGGAAGCAAAAAAAAAAATTCTACACAGAAAACTACAAAAACTGAAAGAGATTAGACTTAAATAGATGGTACAATATCCCAAGTTCATGGATTCCTTCCAATCTATTTTCCCTGTATACCTCTTCCTTGCATTCCACTTTCAGATTCTAATCACTGCCCTCAGGTAACTGAGGCTGGAAATCAGGAAGTATTTAAGTTCCTGTGACTTGAAGCCCCCAAGGAGTGGAAAACTGGAAGACATACCTCTTACAATGTTCAGTATTCACTTAAAAGGATTAAGCACTCCACCCCTTGCTTACTGCTATTAAGCTCAAAAACTCCCAAGAATGGTTTAGGCTTTTTTCCCCAGAGCTGCCAAAAGCTGGAGACTGGGCAGAATTCATGATGTGCAGCCCACTATGTACTCACCCATTCATTTACTTATCACCAATAACTTATATTATTAATAATATTGTTAAAATGCCAATACTACCCAAAGTGATCTACAGATTCAGAGCAATCACTATCAAAATCCCAATGTATTTTTTGCAGAAATAGAAAAACTTATCCTAAAATTCATATGGAATTTCAAGAAACTCTGAAGAGCCAAAACAATCTAGGAAAGGAAGAAAAAAAGTTGGAGGACTCACACTTCCTGATTTCAAAACTTACTACAAAGCCACAGTAATCAAACAGTATCACACTGGCGTAGAAAAGACATAGATTAGTAAAATAAAACAGAGTCCAGAAATAAACCCTCAATTGATTTGATAATGATGCTAAAAGTATTCAATGAGGAAAGGACAGTTTTTTCAACAAATGTGCTAGTAAAAAACAGATATCTACATTCAAAGGAATGAAGCAGGACACTGACCTGACACCATTTACAAATATTTACTCAAAATAGATCAAGTCAGATAAAACTTATAATCAGTATATTGTATAATTTATTAAAGCACTAATTGGGGGTGCCTGGGTGGCTCAGTCAGTTAAGCATCTGCCTTTGGCTCAGGTCATGATCTCAGGGTCCTGGGATGGAGCATCTGACTCCCTGCTCAGTGGGAAATCTGGTTCTCCCTCTCCCTTTGCTCCTCCCCCGCTTGTGTCCTCCCCCGCTTGTGTCCTCCCCCTCTTATCTCTCTCTCTCTCTCTCTCTAATAAATAAGGAAAATCTTTTTTAAAAAGGTACTAATTGTAAATCGAAAGACTGGAAAAAACTCAAATGACCATAAATACCACATTGGTAGGTTAAACTATCACAGAATCATAAAATATATTACTATGCAGCCATAAAACAGAATAAGGAAGTCTCTATTCTACTATGGAGTGATAGTGAGGACCTACTGATTGTTAAATAAAAAAAATAATACACATAGGAATATGTAGTAAGCAATTCTGTGTAAGAAGAAAATGGGGCACCTGACTGGTTCATTCAGTCAAGTCTGCAACTCTTGATCTTGGGGTTCTAGGTTCAAGCCCCACATTGAGTGTAGAGATTACTTAGAAATAAAATGGTAAAAAAAGAAATTAAGAAATATACACTTAAATTTTCAGAAATAAAGAATGGGGTCACCTGAGTGGCACAATTCTTAAGCGTCCCATTCTTGGTTTTGGCTGAGGTCATAATCTCAGGATCCTGAGAGAGAGCCCCTCCCTCATTGCCTTTGTGCTCAGCATGAAGTCAGCTTAACACTCTCTCTCCTTTTCCTCTACCCCTCCCTCCCTCACCCGCACAAGCACTCTCTCCCTCAAATAAATTTTTAAAAAGAAAAGAAATAGGGACGCCTGGGTGCTCAGTCAGTTAAGCATCTGCCTTTGGCTCTGATCATGATTCCAGCATACAAGCCCCGAGCAGGGCTCCCTACTCAGCAGGGGAGTCTGCTTCTCCCTCTCCCCTTCCCCTGCTCCTGCTCTGTCTCGCATTCTCTCTCTCTCTCAAATACATTAAATCTTCCAAAAAGAAAAAGAAAAGAAAAAAACAATGAAAGCATAAAAACAAACAAAAGGGGAACCTGGGTGGCTCAGTCAGTTAAGTGCCCAACTCTTGGTTTTGGCTGGGGTCATGGTATCCATCCACGTGAGGCTCTGTCCTCAGAGCAGAGTCCTCCCCTCTCCCTCTGGCTCTATCCCTCCCTGTCCTTATGCTCTCTCTCATCCACTGTCTCTCACTCTCATTCTTAAAAATAAATAAAATATTTTTTTAAAATTTCCAAATATGTAAATTTTAAAATTACACTAAAACTATACCTTGTATTTTTTTTTTAATTTTAAGTAATCTCTACACCCAATGTGGGGCTGAAACTCACAACCACCAGATCAAGAGTCACATGTTCCACCAACTGAGCCAGCCAGGCACCCTACCTTATATTTTAACTTACAGACACACACACATAGACACACACATACTATAAAAACTGGTAAGTCTTCACAACCTTGGATCTGGCAACAGCTTCTTAAGTATAATATCAAAAACAGACAACAGGGGCACCTCTCTCTTAAAAAAATAAAATCTTTAAAAATAAATAAATAAAATAAAAATAAAATAAAAAGTTTCTGGTGCACCTGGATGGCTCAGTTAGTTAAATGCAGCTCGGGTCATGATCTCAGGGTTGTAAGACTGGGTTGGGCTCCACACTCAGCAGAGTCTGCTTGAGATTCTCTCCCCCACCCCTACCACCCATGTGTGCACTCTCTCTAAAATAAATAGATAAATCTTTTTTAAAAAATTAAAAAGTTTCTGCACAGCAAAATAAAAAGGCAATCTACAAAATAGGAGAAAATAGATGCAAATCATATCCGACAAGGGGTTAATACCCAAAATATATAAAGAACTCATAGAATTCAATAGGTTAACAAAACACGAAAAATCAAATTTTAAAATGGGCAGAGGATGTGAACAGACGTTTTCCAAAGAAGACATACAAATGGGCAACAGGACATAAAGAGGTGATCAACAACACTAAACATCAGGAAAATGTAAATCCAAACTATAATGAGATAGCACTTCATATCTGTCAGAATGGCAATTATTAAAAAGACGTAACAAGTACCGGCAAGGATGTGGAGAAAAAAATATCCCTGGGCACTGTTGGTGGTAATGTTAAACTGGTAAAGACACAATGTAAAACAGTGTAGAGGTACTCAAAAAATTTTTAAAAATCTACCAAATAATCCAGCCCTTCCCATTCTGGGCATTTGGTCAAAGGAAACAAAAACATTAACTCAAAAAGATATCTGCACCCCTATGTTAACTATAGTGTCATTTACAATAGCCAAGACATGGAAGCAACCTGTATCCATGCATGGATGAACGGATTAAAAAAAATGTGGTATGTATACACAATGCGACATTATTTAGCTATAAGAAAAAGTAGAAAATCTTAACATTTATGATAACTTGGATGGACCCTGAGGGCATTATGCTAAGGGAGATGATAGATAGATAGATAGATAGGTAGATAGATAGATAGATAGAGACAAATACTGTATGATCTCACTTATATGTAAATCCTAAAACAAACAAACTCATAGATATAAAAGAACAGATTGGTAGTGCCAGAGGCTAGGCCTAGGAAGAAGGAAGTGGTCAAGCTGGTCAAAAGGCACAAACTTACAGTTATTAAGAAAAAATGAGTTCTGGGGATATAATGTACAGCATGGTGACTATAGCTAATAATACTGTATTGTACATTTGAAAGTTGCTGAGAGAGTAAACCTTGGAAGTTCTCATCACAAGAAAAATAATTTGTAACTGTGCAGTGATGGATGTTAACTAGGCTTATTGTGGTTATCATTTCACAATATATACAAATATATATCAAATATGTATCAAATCATTATGTTGTACAACTGACATTAATGTTAATTATAGCTCAATAAAAAAAATCAAAACATCCGTTCAGCAAGGACACTACCCAAAAAGTGAAAAAATAACAAACAAAATGGAAGAAAAAAGCTGCAAATCAAATATTTGATAAGGGTCTAGTATCCAGAATATATAGACTCCTACAACTTACCAACAAGAAGAAAAACTCACTTAACAAATAGGCAAAAGATCTGAAGAGACATTACTCCAAAGAGAAATAAATGGTCAATAAGTGCATGAAAAGATGCTCAACATCATTAGTTATCAGGGAAATGTAAATCAAAACTTCATCACAATAGGATTATCAAAAAAGCAGAAAAAAACAAATATTGGTGAGGATATGGAGAGTATGAAATCCTCATGCAGGACATCTGGGTGGCTCAGTCTGTTAGGCAACTGCCTTTGGCTCAGGTCATGATCCCAAGGTCCTCGGATCAAGTCCCACATCCAGCTCCCTGCTCAGCAGGGAGCCTGCTTCTCTCTCTCCCTCTCCCCCACTCCCACTCTCTCTCTCTCTCTCTCTCACTTTTTCTCAAATAAATAAAAATAAAACCTTTGAAATCCTCATGCAACTGCTGGTGAGAATAAAATGATGCAGCCAATGAAGAAAACTGTTTGGCAGTTCCTCAAAAACTTAAACATAGAATTACCATATGATCCAGCAATTCTACTCAGTAGATATCCCAAAGAACTTAAAGCAGGGATTTGAACAGATATTTATTTGTATGCCCATGTTCACTGCAACATCATTCACAATAGCCAAAAGGTGGAAGCAACTCATATAGCTAACAGATGAACAGATAAACAAAATGTTGTATATACATACAATGGAATTTTACTCAGCCATTGAAAGAAATTCTAAAAGATGCTACCACATGGATGAATTTGATGTTGTTTTGTTTTGTTTTGTTTTTAAAGATTTTATTTATTTGAGAGAGAGAGGGAGAGAGACAGCATGCGCACGAGCAGGGGGAGGGGCAGAGAAAGAGGGATAAGAAGACTCCCCACTGAGCAGGGAACCTGCTGAGGGGCTCAATCCCAAGACCCTGGGTCAAAGGCAGATGCCCAACTGACTGAGCCACCCAGACCACCAAACCTTGACAACACTGTGTTAAACGAAATGTCAAAGACAAAAAGACAAATCTTATATAACTCCAATTATAAGATATTTAGAATAAATAAGTTCACAGGGACAGAAAATAGAACAGAAGTTATCAGGAGCTGGGGGGAGAGGGAATGGGAGATACTGTTCAATGGGTACAGAGTTTCTGTTTGGAATGATAAAAAAGTTCTGAAAATAGTAATGATATAATACTGTGAATGTACTGACGCCCTGAGTTGAACACTTAAATGGTAACTTTTATGTTATGTATATTTTACAGTAAAAAAACTTAAAACTCAAAAAAAGTTTAATGAGGTGCGCCTGGGTGGCTCAGTGAATTAAGCCTCTGCCTTCAGCTCAGGTGATGATCTCAGGGTCCTGGGATCCAGCCCCGAATCAGGCTCTCTGCTCAGCGGGGAGCCTGCTTCCCCCTCTCCCTCTGCCCGCCTCTGCCTACTTGTGATCTCTCTTTCTCTCTGTCAAATAAGTAAAATCTTTAAAAAAAAAAAAAGTTTAATCAAAATAATGTGCACTGAGCATATATAAGGTATCATGGACCTCAAATTTTAAATGTTAATCACTCTAAAATAGCTAAAGTTTTAAAAAATAAATTTTATATGAGTAAAATCAACTGACAAAATTTTTATGATCAAAGGCAAGTGGAACTGTGCCCTCTTCTCTCAAAAAAGCCAGTTTTCTTGTTTTCTTTTTAAAGATTTTACTTATTTATTTATTTATTTGACACACAGAGAGAGATCACAGGTAGGCAGAGAGGCAGGCAGAGAGAGAGGAGGAAACAGGCTCCCTGTCGAGCAGGGAGCCCGATGTGGGCCTCGATCCCAGGACCCTGAGATCATGACCTGAGCTGAAGGCAGAGGCTTTAACCCACTGAGCCACCCAGGCGCCCAAAAAAGCCAGTTTTCTGAATAAACAGGATTTCTAAATTAATTACCTAGATATTCACCCAAAGCCCCCAATTATTTAGGCTTTCTGGATTAATCAATCCTTTTCCTTCTTTATTCATCTGCTAAGCCTTTTGGGCCATTTTATTATATATTAGAATCTTTACCAGCAATTTGAATCTTTAACAAGCAATTTGTCGGCCCAAGATTGTCAATTGTTTGAGGGTTCTTTTCCTAATGAGATGTGGAGATTATGTGTGTCCCCGTATTACTCAAGCCACAATATCCTTTTTCATCCTTATAATCAAGAACTACCTCTATAGATGAAGAGTTCTGTGATGCAAGTTTCACCAGAGAGCTCTTGATTCTTCTTTTATCAAGCAGCTCCTGAGTATTTATAATGATATACCTAACACTTTCTGAGTGGGTTTGTTTGTTGGGGATACCTAATATATCCCATAGATCCAAAAATTGTGATATGTAATTGTGCTGGTCCTATAAGGTTTTTGAAATTTGACAAACTATCATTTGGAATGAGCCAGGTTACACTGCCTCTATTAACTCAAAGCTGACCACAACATAAGTTGATTTATCAACTCATGTAAAATCCTCTGTGAATTCAGGTGGCTCTAAAGGCAGCTATCCTCCATGCATCTGCTCAACATTCCAAGCTGCTCTGCTAACCTCTCACTTTTAGTAAAACAGGGAGAGAAGGAATAGCACTGATTAACTTTGCTCACGTTTTATTTACCAAAACAGGTCACTACTCAGTGGCACCTAACTTCAAGGCAATAAAGAACACAACCCTCAGAATACCTCAAAATAAAGTATTAACAATTCTCACCATAATGGTACAACATGAAATATGGCAGCCTCTTTGTCTCAATGCATGTTACTATTTCCCTCCAGTCTTTTTGTTCAGGGCTAACTTCAGGAACATATGATCTGTGCAGTCACAAAGGGCTCCCTGCTCAGAAAAGAAGACCCTGTGCTTGGTTTAAAACTGCTCTCATCAACTTGAAATTTTTAATTTTATCTATGAGTTTGTGTTTTGTAGTGGTTTTTTTTTTAAGATTCTATTTATTTATTTGAGAAAGAGCACGCATACAAGCACAAGTTGCAGGGAGGAGCAGAAGGAGAGAGAGAAACAGACTCCCCACCTAGCAGGAAGCCCACACTGGGTTCCATCCCAGGACCCCAAGATCACAATTCAAGGTGAAGGCAGGCGCCTAAATGACTGAGCCACCCAGGTGGCCCTGTCTTTTGTAGTCTGATGGAAGCAGAGGAGATACATGCAAAATGCATATCTGACATTCCTTTCCACGTCGTTTTTATTTTTTATTTATTTATTTATTTTTAAGATTTTATTTATTTATTTGACACAGAGAGAGAGATTACAAGTAGGCAGAGAGGCAGGCAGAGAGACAGGGAGAGGAGGAAGCAGGCTCCCCGCTGAGCAGGGAGCCCGATGCGGGCCTTGATCCCAGGACGCTGAGATCATGACCTGAGCCGAAAGCAGAGGCTTTAACCCACTGAGCCACCCAGGCGCCCTCCACCTCGTTTTTATATAGACTTTGTGATGCCCCATGAGCACAAAATTTGAGTGGAGCCACCATATGTAGGAGTTCAGCAGGACTCAAAAGTAAGTATAAGGTAAGCATATCATCTACAACCAAGCAAGCCAAGAAGCCACATTTTCTACCTGAACCATACCTTGCTTCAAACACAGAAGAAAGGCAATGGTATTCTAAGAAACGTGACAAAAAACAAAAAACAAAAACAAACCCTATTATATCTTTTTTTTTTAAAGATTTTATTTATTTATTTATTTGACACAGAGAAAGAGATCACAAGTAGGCAGAGAAGCATACAGAGAGCAAGGAGGAAGCAGGTTCCCTCAAACCCTATTATATCTTTTTTTTTTAAAGATTTTATTTATTTATTTATTTGACACAGAGAAAGAGATCACAAGTAGGCAGAGAAGCATACAGAGAGCAAGGAGGAAGCAGGTTCCCTGCTGTTTTTTTTTAGGCCTTGATCCCAGGACCCTGAGATCATGACCCGAGCCGAAGGCAGAGGCTTTAACCCACTGAGCCACCCAGGCGCCCGACCCAAAAAGATGTTACATATAGAGATTAAGGACAGATCAGAAAACTAAAGAAATGAGAAAGATACACCCATAAATATTTTTGAGATTTTGGTCAGAAGCAGAACCATTTTTTTAACCATACAAGTAGGTACGTCAAGGAATGTAGAACTGAGTACCACTGGAATACAGAAATTTTTTTTCAAGATTTTATCCATTCATCTGTCAGAGAGAGAAAGGGAGACAGAGAGAGCACGCAAGCATGTGTGCACAAACAAGGGGAGGGGCAGGTAGAGGAAGAAGCAGGCTCGAACAAGGAGCCCGATAAGGGGACTCAATCCCAGGACCCTAGGATCATGACCCCAGCTGAAGGCAGCCACTTAACCAACTGAGCCACCCAGGCATCCCTGGAATACATAAATTAAGGAAAAATAAAGTTAAGGTGTTAGATGACCTTCAATGTCCAACTGACGATATGATGTTAAGAATTAAATCCAGTATCAGTGAATATAAGAGAGTAACCCAGAGGTTCCTAGACTGAAATGCCAAGTCAAATAAGAAATATAGGCAGCAGGCCACCAGTCTTAAAGGAAGAGGAACTATAAACAGAAACAGAAGAATAAATAGATAATATGCAGATAAATATGGGTCTGGTTTCCTGGCTTTGAGATGTGAGGAAAATATGCTACATCCCTTACAGGATTAGGATAGAGTAATGGTTCTCAATCTTTTTGTTGTTGTTGTTCTAATATATCTGAGAACTAGAATATATATTCCCAACAGAAACAAAGAGGAACAAAAGAATGAGGAAGAGGGATGATAACCGTGAGTGGTTTCTAGTAACTATAAAATGCCTTCCTAAGGGAAGTGTAATTCTTATATATTGAAAATCACTGGTTTAAAACTGGCACTAAAGGGCGCCTGGGTGGCTCAGTGGGTTAAAGCCTCTGCCTTCGGCTCAGGTCATGATCCCAGGGTCCTGGGATCGAGGCCTGCATCGGGCTCTCTGCTCGGCAGGGAGCCTGCTTCCTCCTCTCTCCTCTCTCTCTGCTTGCCTCTCTGCCTACTTGTAATCTTTCTCTCTGTGTCAAACAAATAAATAAAATCTTTAAAAAAAAAATAAAAATAAAAAAAAATAAAACTGGCACTATCACAGAAAACTTAAATACAAGTTCCAAAGACAAACTAACATTTGTTTTTTTTATCTGTGGCAGAATTCAAGACACCGTCACATAATATAAGTTCCTGCAAAAATATCCAGAGCTCTTACAAATATCTGTTTTTAAAAAAATTTTTTGAAGATATATCATCAGCTAATACAAGTCTAGTATGCTCATTTATCTTTACACATTTATGAAGTTAATCTTATATTATTTCCACTTTAAAGATTTTATTTATTATTTGAGAGAACAAGCAGAGGGGAGAGGCAGAGTAAGAGGAAGAAGCAGGTTCCCTGCTAAGCAGGGAGCCTGGGCTGGATCCCAGGACCCCAAGATCACAACCTGAGTAGAAGGCAGACGCTTAACCGATTGAGTCATCCAGGCGTCCCAGTATTTCCATTTTATACACTAACGAGGCACCCTAAGTTTGTGACTTGCCTAAAGTGACACAAACAGGACTGGTTTAGGACTATAAACAAGAGTCCCAATCTGGGGTTCAATGTTTAGGCACTACAGTAGGTCTGTTCACCTAAACCAACAGTTCTCAAACCTTTTGAAATGTGTTTATATTCTTAAAAATTACTGAAGATCCAAAGAACTTTTTTTGTGTAGGTTATAGCCACTGATACTAATGTCATTAGATATTAAAACTGAGAAATTTTTCAAATACAAGAATACACTATTAACTCATTCTATAAGGCCAGTATAAACCTAATACCAAAACCAGACAAAAACATCACAAGAAAATTATAGACCAATGTCTCATATGAATATAGATGCAAAAATTTTAAACAAAATACTAGCAAACCAAAGGATTATACACATCAGGACACCAAGTGGTATGTCTCTTAGGAATGCAAGGTTGGTTCAACATATGAAAATTAATCAGTGTAATATACGATATTAATAGAATAAAGGAGAAAAACCACAGTCATCTCAAAAGATGCAAAAATGAATTTGATAAAACCTAACAAACATTTATGATAAAAACGCTCAGTGAACTAGCAATAGAAAGAAACTTTCTCAACCTGACAGAGGCCATCTAAGAAAAACCCACAGGTTTCTTCATACTTAATAGTGAAAGACTAGATGTTCTCTTCTCTCAGAGCAGAAACAAGACAAGAATGTCCACTGTCTCCACTTCTATTCAACACTGTACTACCCAGGTAGAAAAAGAAATAAAAAGTAACCAGGAAAGGAAGAAGTAAAACTATGTCTATTTGCAGATGACATGATCCTACATAAAGAAAATCCTAAGAAATCCATAAAAAACCATGAGAGCTAATAAATGAGTCCAGCAAGGTTGATCTCCAAAATCAATATACAAAAATCAGTTGTATTTCTGTACACTAGCAATGAACAATCCAAAAGTGAAATTAAGAAAACAATTCCACTTACAATAGTATCAAAAAGAATAAAAGACTTAGGAATAAATTCAACAAAAGAAGTACAAAGCTTATACACTAAAAACTGTAAAACGCTGCTGAAATAAATAGATAAAGGCCTATTTAATGGAAATGAAAGTAAATCCAAACTTCTCATACTCATGGATTGGAAGACTTAATATTAAGATGACAATACTCCCCACTTTTAAGCACCATATTCAAAACAATTCCTTTCAAAACTCCAACTTCTTTTTTTTCTTTTTTTTCTTTTTTTGGCAGAAATTGACAAGCTGATCCTAAAATTTGTATCAAATTGCAAGGGACACAACATAGCCAAAACAATCTTTTTTTTCCCCCCAAAACAATCTTAAAAAAGAACGAAGTTGGAGGGCTCACACTTCCAGAATTAAAAACTTTTTACAAAGCTACAGTAATCAAGAATGTGTGGTACTGGCGCTAGAATACACTTACAGATCAAAGGAGAATCCAGAAACAATTGAGAATCCACAAATAAACACAGACATTTATAATCAACTGCTTTTCAACAAGGATGCCAAGACCATTCAACAAGGGAAAGAATAGTCCTGTCAATTAATGGTGGAACAACTAAGACAGCCACATGAAAAAGAATAAAGCTGGACTCCTACCTAACACCACATAAGAAAATTAATTCAAAATGGATCAAAGATCTAAATGTAAAAGCTAAAAGTATAAAAGTGTTATAAGAAGACAGAGGTATAAATTTTTATAATCATGGATTAGGCAGTAATTTGTATTCCTGCTCAGCAGGAAGCCTGCTTCTCTCTCTCCCTCTGCCCCTCCCCCTGCTTGTGCTCTCTCTTTCTCTTTCTCTCAAAATGATGAATAAAATCTTAAAAAAAAATTTTTAAAGAAAAATGGGAGAACATTTTTGCAAATCATCTATCTGATAAGAGTCTGGTATCCAGAATATATAAAGAACTCTTACGATTCAACAATAAAAAAAACAACCTAATTTTTTACATCAGCAAAGGAGGGGCGCCTGGGTGGCTCAGTAGGTTAAGCATCTGCCTTCAGCTCAGGTCCTGGGATCAGCCCCATATCAGGCTGCCTGCTCAGCAGGGAGTCAGCTTCCCCCTCTTCTTCTGCCCCTCTCCCGACCCCACTCTTGCTCTGTGTCTCTCTCTCAAATAAATAAATAAAATCTTTGCAAAAAGGATACCTGGGTGGCTCAGTAGGTTAAGCACCTGCCTCCTTGCTCAGCAGGGAGCCTGCTTCTCCTTCTGCCTGCTGCTTCCCCTGCTTGTGTGCTCGCTCTCTTTCTGACAAATAAATAAATAAAATCTTTTAAAAAATCTTTTTTAGGGTGGCTGGGTGGCTCAGTGGGTTAAAGCCTCTGCCTTCGGCTCAGGTCATGATCGCAGGGTCCTGGGATAGAGGACCGGATCAGGCTCCCTGCTCGGCGGGGAGCCTGCTTCCTCCTCTTTCTCTCTGCCTACTTGTGGTCTGATCTCTCTGTGTCAAATAAATAAATAAAATCTTTAAAAAAATAAAAAATATTTTTTAGTCTTTAGAAATAAATAAATGAGCAAAGAATGTGAATAAACATTTCTCCACATATAATATACAAATGGCCAATAGGCACAAGAAGAGATGCTCAACATCATGAATTATTAGGGAAATGCAAATCAAAACTACAATGAGATACCACTTTACTCACTAGGACAGTTGTAATTAAGAAAATGAACAATAATAAGTGTTGGTGAGGATGTGGAGAAAACAGATTTCTCATACATTGTTAGTGGGAAAACAAAATGGTGCAGCCTCTTGGGAAAATAGTTTGGCAGGTCCTCATAAAGTTAAACATAAAATGGGTTAAGTGTCTAATTCTTAGTTGACTCTTGGTTTCAGCTCCCATAATGATCTCAGGGCCTCAGGCTCCAAGTTCAGCATTGAGTCTGCCTGAGATTCCCTCTGCCCCTCCCCAACTCACTCACAAACGGCACACTCCCCCCCCCCATAAATAAATAAATAAATATTTAAAGTTAAACATAAATGCATCAAAATACCCAGCAATTCCACTCCTGGGTGTATATCCAAGAGAAATGAAAACATACACTCACACACACACAAAGAAAAAACCAACTTTTTTTTTTTTTTTTAGAAATTGAGAGAGCATATGAAGGGAGGGGTAGGAGAAAGAGAGAGGGAAAGAACAAGTCCCAAGCAGATTCCACACTCACTGCAGAGCCCAATACAGGGCTCAATCTCATGACCCTGAGATCACGACCTAAGCCAAAATCAAGAGTCAGACATTCAACCAACTGAGCTACCTAGGCACTCCTCACACAAAAACTTCATAGCAATATTATTCATACTAGCTCAAAAGTGGAAACAACCCAAATGACTATTAAATGATGAATGGATAATAAAACATGGTATCTCTATAGAATACATTCCATAGAATGCAATATTATAAAAATGAATGAAATACTAATACATAATATAATATGGAGAAATCTTGAAAACACTATGCTTAGTGAAAGAAGTCAGGCACAAAAAGCGACATGTATGATTCCAGAACAGGCAAATTCATAGACAGAAAATAGCTTAGTAGTTGCCAAAGGCTTGGAGGAGAGGGGAATGAGGAATGATTGCTAATGAGCACAGGGTTTCTTTCTGGAAAGATGAAAATGTTCTGGAATTAGATAGTGATGGTTACAAAACCTTATGAATATATACTTAACACTATACTTTAAAAGGATGAGTCTTATGATACTGTAAACTCTATCTCAAAGAAAAATTTTTAACAAAGAATACACTATTACATACTCCATTAGCCATCAAAGCAACGTTTTCACATGTAGTGTAGACAACACTCTACATTCTAAATGACAGGAGAAGGGAAAAAGGGTAAATATTATCTTAATATTACTATGAGAATAGTTGTGACTAAGAGATCCCCTCAGAAAGGTCCCCAGAATTTGAATACCACTAGCCTATATACTAACACTTAAATACTTAATAACCAATCAATTTTACTTTGCTTTAATTTTTTTTAAGTTTATTTATTTAAGTAATCTCTACCCCGAAGATGGGGCTCGAATCCATGACCCTAAGATCAAGAATAGCATGCTCTTACAACTGAGTCAGCCAGGTGCCCGTGACTGAGCAATTTTAATGAGTTAAACTACAATGTATAGTTAAGACTGACAAAATGCAAGCAGATTTCACTATTATGTATAATTCACACTTTACATTCTTAAAATATACTTTTTTCTTAAAATGTATTTTTTGACAACCTATGTAACTATGCTGAACTTATCACCCTCTGCATACTAAATTTTGACAACCCAAGTCTGAGGTACAACACAATGTAGTAGTCAAGAGCTCTGACTCCAGACTCAGACACCGAGTTCAAATACTAAGTCTGCAGCCAACTAGCTGTGAAATCTTGTCCAACCCTTCTGCACCACTTTCCCCACCTGTAAATGAGGAAAATAGAAAAGGTTGCTGTGAAAACTGAGTTAATACTTAAGATCTTTAGAAAGAAATTACACATTGTAAAAACTGCAGTAAGTTATCTATCATCACTGTAAATCAAATTCCTACCTAAAACTACCAGACTATTGGAGGACCTGGCTGGCTCAGTCCATGGAGCATGCAACTCTTGATCTCAGGGTTCTGAATCTCAGTCCCTCATTGGGTGTAGAGATTACTGAAAAATAAAATCTTTGTAAATAAATAAATAAAACTACCAGACTATTATGTGACATAAACATACCGATTTCTTCTTAAAAGTACAGGCTGCTTTGTGCAAAGATGAGCACTTTGCTCATCTTTGCTGATGAACACAGAGCTTGCAAGAAGCCCACACTCCCCAACCCCTCATCCTATTGCTTTCTAGTGCTAAACTAGAAATTGGTCAACCAACCCAAATCAAGGAATGAAAAAACTTTCTAAGTAACTATAACAAGTGATTTCCCCCAGAGGTATTTTTTTTTTAAAGATTTTATTTATTCATTTGACACAGAGAGAGAGATTACAAGTAGGCAGAGAGGAAGAGAGAGGAGAGGGGAGGAAGCAGGCTCCCTGCTGAGCAGAGAGCCCCATGTGGGCCTCGATCCCAGGACCCTGGGATCATGACCTGAGCCGAAGGCAGCGGCTTTAACCCACTGAGCCACCCAGGCGCCCACCCAGAGGTATTTTTATCTCAAAAGAATCTTGTAAGAAATTTAACATTCGGGAGCCTCAAAAACCAATCTGAAATACAGCGACTACTAGAAAGAGGAGAAAAGAACTGCATGAAAAAGGGTGCTTGACCATCCACCAAACACAGAGGTAAACTCTGTTGGTAGGGAGGGCGCCTGGGTGGCTCAGTGGGTTAAAGCCTCTGCCTTTGGCTCAGGTCATGATCTCAGGGTCCCGGAAACGAGGGCCGCATCGGGCTCTCTGTTCAGCAGGGAGCCTGCTTCCTCCTCTCTCTCTGCCTCTCTGCCTACTTGTGATCTCTCTCTCTGTGTCGAATAAATAAATAAAATCTTTAAAAAAAAAAATCTCTGTTGGTAAGGAAGCCGATGAGAAAGAAATACTAAACTAGGAGTCAGAAAACACACTTCTAATTAAAACTCAAAAACCATCTCGCTTGGTGGTGATCTTGTGTGGCAAAATAAAAATCCAAAGGCCTTAACATACACAATAACCTTTGCTATCTGACTACTATTTCCAACCATTTCTCTCACCACTCTATCCATAAATCCTCAACTCTTGCCACAATGAATTTCTCACTCTTCCTACTCTGAGCCCCTTAACAACATATCATCTTTGCATAGGTTATTCCTTAGCTCTGAACCAGCATCCAGGATATCTCCTTTTCTACCTGGCAAACTCCTACTCATCTCTCAAAAGCCAGCTTCTTCCCTCTGAACTCCCTTGATCTAGTGTGTTGTAATTTATCTATATTATATGCAGACTCAGTTCCCTGAAAAAAGAGACTCTCTTCAATAATTCTGTGTCTCTAAAACCTACCACTGTCTAGCATAATGTACAAATGCAAATGTTTGATGAATGATTAAATGATTAATGAATGAGTAACCAAAGGCAATTCATCCTACAAAATTGAGAGACTACTTGATACATCTGAAAAGCAACAGGGCATATATAATAGGAAAAGCACACTGAACTGCTCTGAATCTGACTCTATGATCTTCAGCAGAGACTGAACTCAACTACAAAAAAGGTTTCATAAGGTTGTTACACCGAACAAGTGAAAAAAATACATAAACATGCCTAGCACAGTTACTCAAATGTCAGTTCCCTTTTCTCTCCCCCTTAACTCAGGATAATTATGGACACCCAATGAATTGATTTGTTATGAGAACAATTTGGAAACCATAACACATTATACAAAATAAATGTATCATTTTTTTTAGGGGAAAAAAATCTAAACTGTTCATCTTTGCATTTATATACCTTCCCTTTTTGATTTTTTTAAGATTTTATTTTTTTGAGAGAGAGAGAGAGAAAGAAAGTGAGAGAGAGCACAAGAAGGGAGAAGGTCAGAGGGAGAAGCAGACTCCCCAAAGAGTTGGGAGCCCCATTCAGGACTCAATCCCAATGCAGGACTCAATCCCGGGTCTCCGGGATCATGACCTGAGCCACCCAGGCTATAGGTAAGTCTTATTTATTGTCTGAAAACAGAAACTTTCTGTAGAAAATAAATTCAAAAAACTTTCCCTACCCACAGACCCTGATTTGACATTCTATAAAGAACACAACATTAAAAAAAAAAAAAAAAGGAACACAACATAGAGGTCAAAAAAACGTTCTCTACTTACTAAAATGAATCTGCTCTAAGAACTAATAAAAATTCTCCTTAAACAACTTTTTATTAATCAGAAATATTTATAATTGCAATTATAAATTTTTATTTTAAAAGGCCTAAAATTATAATGTAGACACTGTACTGTTCTAGTTAAAAGAACTAAAAATAAATATAAATCTCTGTGATTTAGGAATTACAAAATTGAACTAAACTTACGTGCACAATAATATCTTGTAAATTTATCTGTACTAACAACTTGACCCAAGACAATGAAAAGACCTTAATTTTCTCTTTATATTTAGGCATTTGCTACATTTAAAACATTGAATGTCAATAACTTTCACTTCCGCCTCTGTGTTATTTCAAGGAAGCTTTATTTTTCATTTTCCACACTAGTCAAATTAAAAATTGCAAATAGGAAGATTTACCTAAAAGAGCTTTCAAAGCAACTTTCTTTTGTTTATACTAACCATCACATTTTAAAGCAATAAAAATACATAAAATTTAAAGCATAAAATGCTTGTCTTCCCCAAAGTATATGGTTTTTAAGAAGCACTCTAAAATTTGTTTATAAAAGCATCACAGCACACTAGACACTAGTGAATTCATTAATAATCTTTAAAGCACAGCATTCTAAATGAAGCAATTTCAAAATTTTACAAGTTGTGACTAATGAGTACTAGGATGCAATGTGCAGCAATTTTTAAGGAGACCTTACAAGGGTGCTGAGCCTAAAGAAAATTCCAGCGTACAATTTACTCATATACAGAACATGCTGACTGATAACAACAAAAAAGTCAACCTTTTTTTTTTTTTAACCATCCCACAATTCACCGCCCTGGTATGGCACTCTCTCTAAACTGTCACATCCAGTTGGGATCATCCAGTTTTATTAGCTAATAGTTCTCATTACTTTAGAAACAGGGTATGTTCTGTTTCACCAAGTGTTACACATTTCGCTACTACAAGACTTGGCCGGGGAGAGGGGCCTTTTGGAAACAAAAGGTAATCTGATCCACTACAGCTAATTACTAAATGCACGGCAAACAAAACACAATTTGAAATGCGTTTCTAGACACTAAAAAGATCACAAAATGAAGTAGAATGTCACATGTGTAAGGAACTACTTTTTTATCAAAAACATATCAAAATGAAGAAACATGGGATACAGAAACAAGATCTCACACAAGGTTCAAAATTCATCTGATTAAAGATCTGATAAACTGATGAGAAGAAAATGTTCAATCAACGTTGTTGAAATAACAGTAACTCGTCCCATTCAGGTATGACTAAAAATCGCGACAATATGCTTCTCTCAGGTCCAAATATCCCATTCTTTTGCAATCCAGATACCAAAAGGACCTGAAACCTCTCGCGGAGGCGTGCAACACACACGGCTAGTGCTGTCTGTTTACAAATACGAATCCCACAGTTTCCCACGTCAAAAGCGTTCATTACCACCATTCGACTGGGGGGCGGGGGAGAAAGAAGGCGGGCGAGCAAGAAACGAAACGCACAGACACCTCTGCCTTCTCTCTTCCCGACAAGGGTGAGCCCGGAGAAAATATTTATTATGTATTACATGAGTGTGTATATTTGCCTGTTATAGATGGACATCTATATCTAAGGGGGGGGGATGAAAGAAAAGGCATACATGACAGGAAATCGTACTGGACCCAAGAGAAAGCTCACATCAATCCCGTTAACTCAAAATCCGCCTCCCGGGTCTACAGGTTTCGGGCCGGAACCGAGAACCTCAGCCTCTCTGTGAAGTTCGGCCCCCAAAGCGCCCCAATGCCCTCCTCAGGCCGCCAGGCCGCCGCCCCTACCTCCCTCATCTCAGCCTTCCCCTGGGACACCTGGAATCCATTCCGGCAAAGAAAGAAGTGTCAGGCCCCAAGGGGGTGGCTGAGACACGCTCGGGCCGGGCCCCCGACACCTGCGAGGCTCGGCACCCGAGGAGGGCGAACAGGGGGCCGCCTGGCCTTCCCAGAGCACACCCCCTCGGCGTCGGACGCTTCGGCGCGGCCGGAACCTCCGTACCTGCGAGGCCCGCGAGCTACAGGCGCGCGCGGCGCCTCCTCATCTCAGTGGCTCCCGCTCCCCCCGCCGCCTCCCGCTGCCGCCGCCGCCGCCGCCGTCACTGCCGCCGCCGCTGGAGGCCGGGACACGACGAGCTCAGGACTCCACCGCCATGTCCGCCGCGCCGCGAACTGCATTGTGGGGGGGAAGGGATGGGGTGGGGGAGGAGGAGGGAGAGAAAAAGGAGGACCCGCTGAGGGGAGGGGGCCGAGGGGGAGCCAGGGAATGGAGGAGGGGAGGGAGGGACAGAGTCTTGAATGGACTCCTGGCCCCCGAGTTGAGCTGGGGAGAGACGCGGAGGAGACCCGGGAGAAGAGACGCAGAGGAAAGAGTTGAGGGGTATCCCCTCCCTTCGTTCTGGGGACCCGGAGCGCCGGTTAACCCGGGGCGGGGGAAGCGGGAAGGAGTAAACACCCGTGGGGGGAGGGGCTGCGTTTGGAGGCTTGTGGCGGCGGCGAGAAACAATAGGGAGGGCCCGCAGTGGGAGGGCAGCACACTCACACTCAGGCCGAGGAAAGGGGCGCGCGCGCGCGAGGACGCTCGTTAGCCCGCGAGGAGGGGGCGGGCCCTCTAAGCGCTGGGGGGAGGGTCGAAGTCGCCGCGGGCTCGCGAGGAGGGGCGGGGCCACCGAGTGGGGGTCGCGAGCTCCGCTACCCGACGGGGCCCCACTGGGGAGAACGGGGACGCCCGCGTGCCTGAGCAGGTCGGGGTTATGGGCACTGGCGCGCGGCTCAGCTCCAGCTCCTCGGCCTCCCGCCCTACCGAGGTCCCCAAGCGAAAAGAAGGGCCAGAAAGCCGACTCTGTGCCTTGCTCCAAAAGCTGCCCCCCGCCACACACCACCACCACCAAGGAAGCCCGGCGTTGGACGTGCACCTTGTAGCCTGGCACAGGGACCGGGCTTAGCCTGAGCCTCCGCGGACCCTCGGCGTCTAGCGCGGGCTTCTGAACATCAAGGGGGAGCTGGACGAAGAAAGCCGGAGTGGACACCCGCCTAGTCACCTTTGCCACCAGCCCACCGAAGCTGGAATTCTTTTCTTTTTAAAATGCAGCCTATTTAGGAGTTAAGGAACTCCGCAGAAAAATCTTAAGAACATCCCCCCCACCCCGGGAAGATTTCAAAAATAATTTATTTTCTTTTTTTCTTAAGATTTTATTTATTTATTTGACACAGAGAGAGAGAGATCAGATCACAAGTAGGCAGAGAGGCAGGCAGAGAGAGAGGAGGAAGCAGGCTCCCTGCCGAGCAGAGAGCCCGATGTGGGCCTCGATCCCAGGACCCTGGGATCATGACCTGAGCCGAAGGCAGAGGCTTTAACCCACTGAGCCACCCAGGCGCCCAAAAATAATTTATTTTCACTCGGGTTTGCAATTAACTACCATCCATGGGCCCCTTCTTTCTTTGCTTTTAATAGGTTCCTCTGCATAGTTATTTAAAGTCAGGATTCGAGAGGACCTATGGTTTAGTTTTTTCTTTTTAAAGACCCCAGCCTTGGACATTATTCAACCAACCTCTGACCTCAAAGCTGGACAAATCACACAACTATAATCCTTGCATTTGACACACACTAGGCAGGAAAAGGGTAGAACGTGGGTGGACGTGATGCTGAAGGAGGATGCTAAATCTTAAGTATTTACAAAATACTGCCTAATGAAATTTCGTATAATATGTCTCAAAGGATAGAACCTATGAGAGGTTACAAAGAGAGGGATATTCCTGCCTGTGGTAGTCCCATCTACTTCCCACTACACCTCGGAACTGAATACCTGTTTATGTCCATTTGAATTTGAAGCTTGTGAGAAGGGACCAAGCACTGCCCACTAAGTGCTACTCCTTGAGCTGGGACTTCACCTATTTTACCCTATTTAACCCTCATAACAATCCCAGGTGGTCAGTACTATAGCTCCCATTTTCAAAGAGAGAATCAGAGCTCTCAGAATAAGTGCATTTTACCCCTAGTTGTCTGATGCCACAAGGCCCAGGTATAGTGCAAAGAGTAGTGCATTTCAAGTCAAAAGAGCCCTGCTTGGCTTTAGAACTTAGATGGATGACTGGACAAATGTACCCTCTGAGTTTCCTCATCTGTAAGTTTTTATAGGCAAAAAAATCGACTTCGCAGGGATGATGTAAGGAAAACATCAGGACGCAGAAGTTAAAGCCATAGAGATACTAAGATGATAACAACATGTCCTTCATATTAGTGAGTGATATCAGTGTCCTTGGAACAAGTTCAATTGAAAAAAATTTCCTGATTACTTAATAAGAGCAAAGCATTGAGTTAAGTACCAGATTCCTGTCTCCAAAAAGTTCACCATTAAGCAAGGAAGATGGTTCTATTAAACTACTAAAAGGAGGAGATCATATGAAGAAAGGCCCGGGCTCATACAGAGGAAAGCATGATAAATTCCACTTAGGAGAGGTGGAAGCTGGACCTTGGAGGCCCAGCTGCTATGTGCCAAACACATGCCTAATTCAGAAAACATCATTTAGTCTGAAATGTGCAGAAGATAACGACTCTGAAAATAAAGGCTGGGGCCAGAGCACCTGGGTAGCTTAGTGGGTCAAGCATCTGACTCTTGATTTGACTCGGGTCACAATCTCAGGTTCATGATCTCTGAATGGTGAGATCCAGCCCTGCCTCTGTACTCAGGGGGGTTCTGCTTCAGATTCTCTCTCTCTGCCCTATCCCTCCCCTACCCTGCCATGCTTTCTCTCTCTCTCTCTCTCTCTCAAATAAGTCTTAAAAAAAAAAAATGCTGGGACCAAACTGAGAATCCCAGTGCCTCTCCGTTCTTATCTCTTCCAAATGTCTCTGCCACCATTCCTATTCCTCAAGACCGGGCTCAACTCCTATCTCCTTTATAAAATATTTCTGATCTCACCCCCTCCACTGAATGTAATCCATTCTTCCTCTGGATCCCTACATGTTACTTTTATAAGTCTGACCCCAACAGAATATAAGCTTAGATACAAATACTTATATTTGTATTTCTTATAATACATACTTGTTGAATTAAAATTATAATCTTGTATATCATCACAAAGTACATGTAGAACAAGTATTATTTGTAGCTGAAGAATAGGAAACTTAAGACATAAGAGGTTGATGGGGCACCTGGGTGGCTCAGTGGGTTAAAGCCTCTGCTTTCAGCTCAGGTCATGATCCCAGGGTCCTGGGATCGAGGCCCACATCGGGCTCCCTGCTCTGCGGAGAGCCTGCTTCCTCCTCTCTCTCTGCCTGCCTCTCAGCCTACTTGTGATCTCTCTGTCAAATAAATAAATAAAATCTTAAAGAAAAAAAGACATAAGAGGTTGAATTAGTCACCAGGATTATACAGTAAGTCACAGGCAGGACTAGAATACTAGCCCTGTGTTCTTTCCATTGAATCCCAAACAGCTTACTGATAAATAGGACAGTAAATGACTGCTCTGAAAAAAAGCACTGAGGATTTATATCTGATACTTGCAAGGAAGCCATCATAATTGCAGTTAAGTCTCTAAATTTAGCCCTCCAGTCCAGAACTTCTAGGAGCACAATTTCATCTAAACGCAGGTGAAAATTACTTATAGTTAAAGTCTTACTTCCTCACATATAATGAGAAACATAACTGCCCAGTAGATCAATATTCATATTCTATTCTCTTCCTAGGTGATAGAAAAACTTAGTCCAAAAATAATCATATTGGACGAAAAGGTGATCTGGTGAGTAAATCAAATCACAAGAAAGGGACCTAAGAGATAAGTCTGCTCAAACCAAGTCGATCTGCGGGTAGATCATAAAAGTAACAAATCATAGAGGGCTATGTATGCCATAAAAACAAACAAAAACAGGCTTTCTCCTGTAGTTAATGGGGAGTCACTGAACTTTCGTAAGCAAGAAGGAGACATAATCTGATCTGCTAAAGGTTTTTTCTGAGCTCCCCCCATTTTTCCCTAGATAATTAATTTCTTCAAGGAGAGAGACTTCAGTGGTTTGTAACCTTTTATAGACCTTGTCTGATGATGAGCTCCATCCAAAACAACCATATCACCCTTGATGCTGTGGTTCTATGCCTTTTTCACGTTTGTACTCCCAGTACCCAGCACAATCCTGACCCACAGAAAGTACCTAGAAATTACTCACTGACGTGCAAAGTTGTCTATAAAGCAGAAGATATGTTTCAAACTTTTGTGATTCTTATTTATAGCATGTAATACCAAAGATCCTAACATAGTATGTTTTCACCTCAAAAATAGTGTAAAGGATCTACTTTTTTTGTCTTTTTGCATTCTTAAAATTAAGCTAAAATATGTTTAAATGTCTATGATAGGGGTGCCTGATGGGCTCGGTTGGTGGAACTCTTGATCTTGGGGTTGTGACTTCAAACCCCATGTTGGCCATATAGCTTACTTCAAGAAAATAATAAGTGTCTATTATATGGTAACATTCACCAAAAATTAATTCCCTTTCTTCTTAAAATCAAAGTTTGTTCTCATCTGCCCCAGTTTGGATTTCATGTGCCCTTACACTCACTAGCACATGTATATACTTGTTACCCATTGATTCCATTTCATTTGTTTTGAGAATTCTATGTGTGGAATTTTAAGCTACAGCCACACCCTTTAGCTTACTTCCTTGAAGCTTTAGAAACTCTCTGGTTTTTTTTAAGATGGTTGTTTTTTGATGTTGTTTTCTTTTTTTTTTTTTAAAGTAAGGTCTGAGAGTTTGAAAGGACAGACCTCACAATACAGTTGGCTATATCAAAAAAATAGATGCATGGCAGGAATTGATGCTATATAGGTAACCTAGGGCCACATCTTAAGGGCTGTGTATGCCACTTTATTTATTTGTCAGAGAGAACACGCGCTAGCACAAACAGGGGGAGCAGCAGAGCAAGAGGGAGAAGCAGGCTCCCTGCTGAGCAAGGAGCCTAATGCAAGATTCTATCCCAGGACCCTGAGATCATGATTGGAGCCGAAAGGAGACACTTAAACCAACTGAGCCACCCTGGTATCCCTATTATGCCATTTTAAAAAGCAGGCCCTTATCCTGAAGTTAATGGGCAGTCATAGAATATTTACAAGCAAGGTAAAGAAATAATCAGACCTGCCTTCTACAGCAAAGCTTACAGGTGTTCATCCAACTTCTGTTTGAATATTTGTAGTTATAGAATTCATTCTTTCTCAAATCTATATATTCTAGATGTTAGAAGTTCTTCCTTCGCTGAGTTGAAATCTTCTATAATAACTTTTTATTGTTTTTATAATTCTGATCTCAAGAATAACATCAGGCCTCTTTTTCTCCCTATATAAAAACAAGGATGTGAACTAGATGACCTAGGGCAGGAAAGGGGTTTAAGGTCTATAATTCTGACTTGAACTCTTTCTCTCTCTCTTTATTTTTTTAAAGATTTTATTTATTTGACAGAGAGATCACACGTAGGCAGGCAGAGAGAGAAGGGGAAGCAGGCTCCCTGCCGAGCAGAGAGCCCGATGCAGGGCTGGGTGCAGGGTTTGATCCCAGGACCCTGAGACCATGACCCGAGTGAAGGCAGAGGCTCAACCCACTGAGCCACCCAGGTGCCCACTGACTTGAACTCTTTTTTTTTTTTTAAAGATTTTATTTATTTATTTGACACAGAGAGAGATCAGATCACAAGTAGGCAGAGAGGCAGACAGAGAGAGAGGAGGAAGCAGGCTCCCTGCTGAGCAGAGAGCC
>LNAC01000087.1:2210473-2330054 GCA_002007465.1 Ailurus styani | reverse complement strand
AAGGCAGAGGCTTTAACCCACTGAGCCACCCAGGTGCCCCTTGAACTCTTTTAAAGTCGGCTGTTTTACCTCCCTCTAAAATCATCTCTTCCTTTTTTCTCTAAAACAAAAATGAGATCCAACTCCATTCCAACAACCTCCCTATGACCAATTCTAGTGTGTTAGGATAATCTGATTCTTCTTTGAATCCTATGAAATACCATGTGCTCTGTCCAGAAATAAGCCCTCACCTATATGGTCAAATGATATTTGACAAAGGTGCTAAGACTATTCATCAATGGGGAAGAGTCAGTGTTTTCAACAAATGGTGCTGGGGAAACTGAATATCCACATACAAAAGATGAAAATGGACCTTTACCTAACACCATATGCAAAAATTAATGAAAAATGAATCTGTGACCAGGGAGCCTGGGTGGCTCAATCGTTAAGCGTCTGCCTTTGGCTCAGATCATGGTCCCAGGGTCATGGGATCGAGCCCCACATCGGGCTTCCTGCTCAGTGGGGAGCCTGCTTCTCCCTCTCCCTCTCCCTCTCCCCCCGCTGGTGTTCCCTCTCTTGCTATCTCTCTATCAAATAAATAAATAAAATCTTAAATTAAAAAAAAGAGCATCTGCCTTCAGCTCAGGTCGTGACCCCAGCGTCCTGGGATCGAGTTCTGCATCAGGCTCTCTGCTCAGTGGGGAGCCTGCTTCTCCCTCTCCTCTGCCTGCTGATGCCCCTGCTCGTGCTCTCTCTCTGTCAAAAAACCAAACAAATCTGTGACCTAAGTGTAAGACCTAAAACAGCCAAACTCTTAGATGAAAACATAGGGCAAAAACACTGGATTTGGAAATAACTTTTTTGATAGGATACCAAAGGCACAGGCAACAAAACAAAATATAGACCAACTGGACTTCAAAAATATTAAATTTTTGTGCATCAAAAGACAGTATTAACAGAGTAAAAAGGCAACTCAAGGAGTCAGAGAAAATGTTTGCAAATCCTATCTCTGATAGGGGATTAAAAACCAGAATATGTAGAGAACTACAACTCAACAACAAAAAAACAACCTGATTCAAAAATGGGCAAAGGACTTGAATACACATTTTTCCAAAGAAGATCTATAAATGGCCAATAAGCATGTGAAAAGATGCTTAATATCACCAATCATTAGGGAAATGCAAATCAGAACTACAATGAGATGCCACCTCACATCTGTTAGGACAACTACTACCAAAAAGAAAAACAAAACATAGAAAACAATAAGTGTTGGCAAGAATGTGGAGAAATTGGAAGTCCTGTGTATTATTGATGGGAAGGTAAAATGGTGCAGCCACAGCAGAAAACATAGTATGTGTTCCTCAAACATATATATATATATATAGTGTATGGTGGTATAGTGGTTCTTCAAAAAATTAAACACAGAATTGCCATATGATCCAAGGAATGCTTGGGTGGCTCAGTCAATTAAGCATCTGCTTTTGGCTCAGGTCATGATCCCATCCATGGTCCTGGGATCCAGTGCCACATTGACTCCCTGCTCAGTGGGAAGCCTGCTTCTCCCTCTGCCTGCCGCTCTCCCTGCTTGTGCACTCTCTCTGATGAATAAAGAAATAAAATCTTTTTTAAAAAATTAAAATAAAATGAGAATTACCATGTGATCCAGCAATTCCATTTCAGGGCAAATACTCAAAAGAATTGAAAGCAGGGTCTCAAGGAGATTTTTTTTAAAGATTTTATTTATTTATTTGAGAGAGAGGGAGAGAGAGCACAAGCAGGAGGAACAGCAGGCAGAGGGAGAAGCAGACTCCCCACTGAGCAAGGAGCCTGATGCAGGATTCGATCCCAGAATGCTGGGATCGTGACCTGAGCCGAAGGCAGACGCTTAACTGACTGAGCCACCCAGGCACCCCTCAAAGAGATTTGTACACCCATATTCATAGCAGCATTATCCACAATAAATAAACAGTGAAAGCAATCCAATTGTCCATTGGCAGATGAATGGATAAGCAGAATGTGGTCTATACATACAGTGGAATATTATTTGGCCTTAAAAGGGAAGGAAATTCTACACAGGCTACAACAATGGATAAACCTTGAAGACATTGTGCCAAATGAAATAAGCCAGTCACAAAAAAACAAATACTGTGTGATTCCACTTCTACAAGGAACTTAAGAGTAGTCAGAATCATAAATGGAAAATAGAATGCTGGTTGCCAGAAGCTAGGGAGAGGGGAGAATGAAGTTAGTAAGTATGGCATTTCAATCTTACAAGCTGAACAGAGTTCTAGAGATAAATGATGGTGATAGCTGCAGGACCACATGCATGTACTTACTACTACTGAACTGTACACTTGGAAATGATAAAGATGGTAAATTTTCTGTTACATTTATTTTACCATAATTTTTTAACCTGTAAAAAAAGATGTCATGCACTGTGATGAGTTCTGGAGCTACAAAGCTCTCCCCCCTCAAGAAACTCTTGGAAATGTGAACAGATAATAATACAACATGATAATTGTCATAATAAGGGTATGTATAAAGTATTACGAGGCCACAAATAAGGGATAATTAGTTTTGCCTGGGAGAGAATAATCATTTGTTAGGGGAAGAATGACCAATAAACATTTGTATAATAAATATCCTTGAAACATCCTTGAAGAGTGAAGGAGACTTTGCCAGTTAGAGAAGAACAGAATTCAAGGGCGCCTGGGTGGCTCAGTGGATTAAAGCCTCTGCCTTCGGCTCAGGTCATGATCTCAGGGTCTTGGGATCGAGGCCCGCATCGGGCTCTCTGCTCTGCAGAGAGCCTGCTTCCTCCTCTCTCTCTGCCTGCCTCTCTGACTACTTGTGATCTCTCTCTCTGTCAAATAAATAAATAAAATCTTAAAAAAAAAAAAAAGAACAGAATTCAAGATTAGAGGAGAAAGAGGGCAGAGCATGTTTCAGAAAGCTGCACACAGCTGACATCCTGGAGAGCATGTTACAGGAGATGATAGGGGAGAGGTGGACGGGGCCTGCAATACCAAACTAACCACCTGGGCTTAACCTGAAAGGCGGCGCCTTAAAGGTTTTAACCAGGAGAATGATGTGGTATATCACATTTGGATATTTAAAAAAGATTAATCAGCAGTGTGTACAAAAGAATAGAGGAGCCAAAACCGAAGGCAGGGAAAACAGTGAGGGGTTGTTGTAGAAAATCAGGTGAGAAATTATGAAATAAGCAGGAGCAGTAGACATGGAAAAAAGGAACAGGAAAAAGGGACGTTTAAATCAGAAAGACTTAGGTTGTGCGCGGTAGAAACGAAGGCTTTCATGTGAAAGAGGCCATTCTTGTCCAGGGAAGTTTCACTAGTGTCAACTCTCAACAATCAGTAGTGGCTACTGGTGCATAGTTTAGGAAGAGCCTAAATCTCAATCTAGATACAGTAAGAGGGAATGGTGACTTAGTTATATCTGCCGTAGATGCAGAATGGGAGAACACTAGCACATGACAGATATTCAGCATTCCTGTTCTCAAGTAGAGGAAACACAAAAATGTACTATGTGTTTTAAAGAATACATAGGATAGGGACACCTAGCTGGCTCAGGTAGTGGAGCATGCAACTCTTGATCTAGGGGTCATGAGTTCAAGACCCACATTGGGCATAGAGCTTACTTTAAAAAAAAAAGAAGAACAGAAAAGAAAAACGAATACATATGGCATATTTCCTTTTTTTTTTTAAGTTAAAGAACGGGCAAAACTAATCTTTGTTGTTGGAAGTCAGAATTGTGTAGATATGGACTAAGGGCAGTATGGGGAGCCTTCTAGAGTGCTAGAAAAGTTCTAGATCTTGATTATATATATATATATATATATATATATATATATATATATAAACCACCATTGAGTTGTACACTTAAGTTTGGTGCTCCTTACTGTATGAATGGTATACATCAATAAAATGTGGAAAAAGTTAATATGTGTTTAAGGAATGGAAGTAGTTTGATGGAACATAGGGTAAGGAAGAGAGAAAAAGGTTAACAGATTACTGGAAGATGAAGTTGAAGAGGTAGAATAGCAGTAGATTGTGATGGGTCTTGGGAGCCATATCAAAGAGCTTGGACTTGATCCTACAGGCCTGGGAGGGTATCTCAAGTTTTGAGGTAAAAGAAGTATATGCTTATATCTATATTTTGGCTGTGCAGAATCTGCTTTGGAGAGAGAAAGATGTTTGTCTGACCTAGATAGAATCTCAGACCCCATATCTTCTTGGTTAAAGGGATATCAATTTCATATCCATCTTTGGAAATCATGAAATGGAGGAGAATTCAAAAGTTACCTGTGGAAACACAGAATGACTTTAATTCAAACTTCAAATATTTTTGTTCTAGACCAATCATAACCATATTTTAAAATTTCAGACTTAAAGAAAAATGGCATAAACTACCAATAATGCCACCACAGTATTATTAGCCTTTTGGTATACTGAATTTGCTATGTCTTGTCTTGTCTTGTCCTGTCATTCCTCTCCTCCCTGCCCCCAGCCCTCTTCTCCCCTCTCCTCCCCTCCCCTCTCCTTTTCTTTTCTTTTTTTAACAACTCTTCAAGATAACACAGCTGGCTTTCGCTGATAGGAGAGTACAGGCAGGCCCGCCTGGGTGGCTCAGTCGGTTAAGCACCTGCCTTGGGTTCAGCTCATGACCTGAGCCAAATGCAAGATGCTCAACCGACTGAGCCACCCAGGCGTCCCAAGAAATACACGTCTAAAATGAGGAAGTCGGGTGCCTAGCTGGCTCAGTTTGTGGCACCCTCAACTCTTGATCTTGGGGTCGTGAGTTCCAGCTCCTTATTGGGTGTGAAGCCTACTTAAAAATAAATAAAACATTAAAAATAAATGAAATGAGGAAGTAAAGGGCAAGAGTACAAAGGATGAGAGGTTCAAGAGCTAGCGCTGCAACAGGGCAGTATGCATAGGGATGGCCTTTAACCGGGGCCCCCGTGTACTGTGAGCTGAGTGGAGTTGCTTACAATGTTGGACTAAATAGTTGTAATCTTAACTATTTTGGCCCCTTGGCACGTAACCTTAAATCATAAGCATTACTTCATGACTACTTGTGTTTTCAAAGGTAAAGTTTTATTTTTAATAAAATAAAAATTAAAAATACTATTTTTAAAAAATAAAAGTTTTAGGGGGCTGCTGGCTGAGGCGCGGAGACCATTTGGCGGTGAGTCCCATGCTAGCCCGAGCTCAAAGTCCCAGACCCCGGGAGACGCCAGAAGAAGCTGAAAGACGGGGTTCCCAGGCAGAGGCAGCTGTCTGCCCCGGCACCACAGACTCCCCCGCGTCCTCCCCCTAGCCCACCCCGCCTGGAGGACACGGCCCTCACCGGCCTCGGCCCCCCGCCCCTCCCGGCCCCGTCCAGAGAAGAGTTGGGGTCCACGGTGCTGTGAGCAATGCGAGCGAGCGCCCTTTCCGCAGTGGTTTACCAGTGAAAACGGAGGAAATTTCGTTGGCTAACATGGACACTAACAAGCTAGAGGCCAATTGCTCAGGAGAGATACCTAGACCTAACACAGGATTCTTGTCCGGGCTTCTGCTCTGAGGTGCAAGGGGCCGTCGAGTGTGGCTGCTTCTGCCTGCAGTTCACAGAAACTGGTAGTGTGAGGGATTTTGGCATTCGGCCAGTGGAAGATAGAGAAGCGGGAGCCTCCCACTTTGCTCCCTTTCTGGAGCATCTGGGAATGGGCCTGATGCGCAGCTACAATGCTTGCTTCCAGAATTCCAGCAGCTGCAACATGAGAATGTCAGAGGGAGACCAGTACAATAATATAGACTGGCCCTGTGGTTTGGAGGAGTTAGGTATCTAGGTAGGGAAAAAAAAAAATCAGACAGGAGTCCCAATTCCCCCTGAAGATCCTAGCCTTTTTTTTTTTTTTTTTAGATTTTATTTATTTATTTGAGAGAGAGATAGAGTGTGAGAGAGAGCATGAGCAGGGGGAGAGTGGCAGAGAGAGAAGGAGAAACAGACTCCCTGCTGAACAGGGAGTCTGATGCTGGCTTCCATCCCCTGGGACTCTGGGATCATGACCCAAGCCCAAGGCAGACACTTAACCAACTGAGCTGAGCCACCCAGGTGCCCCGATCCTAGCCTTTACAAACCTAAAGTGGATAATTTAGGAATTACGGTCCTTTTATATTACCTGAAATCAGCTTTGAAACCTTGGGCAGGAGGAGCCATGCATCCTGTGCACTGTACCATACAGGTTGATCTCCCATCCAAGTACTAACCAGGCCCAAGTACTAACCAGGCTGCTTAGCTTCCGAGATCAGACTAAATCCGGCACGTTCAGGGTGGTATGGCCGTAGACCATGCAGGTCTACACTGGGAAGTACTCAAGGTCCAACCCCCCCTTCCCCTTCCCCATCCACACACTACCCCACCCCCATCACTGTCCCCAGTGCACAGGCAAGCAACTGTGTGCCCAGAAATCCTTTGGTTCTTCAGCCTTTTTGGCTGCCTGATACCAAGGGCTTTCTGGATAACTGACAGTTTGACTATAGCTGATGGTCAGGCCTTAATCACTGGTCCTTAATGGGACTGGGCCTCAGTGGGACTGCTCCTCTGATCTCTGAGCCTCTGAATGGGACTTCTCCAAGACAAATGAAAGTCAGGTATGAGATCTGGATATTAACAGTCACAATTTGGGAAAACCAAGAAAAAGAATTACAAATGAATCTGATAAGGGAAGCTCTGTGATCTTGGCTCCAACAAGAAGAAAAAGTCAAAGTTACCAGTTTCCCAAAGGTCCAGCATTTACAGAGCATGGACTTGGAGACAAGGGCTAACCTTTTGCTAAATAAAACCCTCTGCCTTGCACTCTACCCGGTGGCATAGGCTTGGTAAATGGACAGCTTGGTTATCCAGGCAGGCTGAGGATTTATTTACAATCTCTTGAGAGGTAACAGGGGCCTCTGCAACTATGCACAAATCCCTTAAACTCTGCAAGACTCGTGTCTGGATATATTATGCTGGAACAGCAGTTTGGTGGGGCAGTCATTTTCCTACTCTGAGTTACTAGTTACCTTGCCAGTCCACGTGTCTGACTTGGTTCTTATGCCAGGTCACTACCTGCCTCCCATGCCAGGGGTGGGCCTGAATTATAGAAGAGCATAATGGTTGTGCAGGAGACTGTGATTTGAAAGCTGAGCCTAGAGGAGAGTTCTTCCAGCTGCTCTCAATGTTAATGCATTAATACTAGGAGCCAAGGAGCAAGACTGGGCCATCTGTCATCTGACTACAGTATCCTGTTGAATGCCACAGTTCCTTGGGTTGGGCAGTCAAAGCTCTGTGATGGTAAACATCTAGACTGTCACCACCTCTGGCCCCTCATGAGGGGGCAGCCCCTTCCAGTCAGTCCCTCTGGATACTCTTAACAACAAGATCTGTCCTTCTGGGGTTTTTTTGTTTGTTTGTTTTTGAAGATATTTATTTATTTATTTATTTATTTATTTATTTATTTATTTATTTATTTGAGAGAGAGTGCACACACACAAGCAGGGGGAGCAGCAGGAAGAAGGAAAGGGAGAAGCAGACTCCCCACTGAGCAGGGACACCCGCCCCCCCCCAAGATGTAGGACTCTATCCCAGGACCCTGGGATCATGACCTAAGCCTAAGGCAAATGCTTAATGGACTGAGCCACACAGGCACCCCAAGTTTTTTTTTTTCCCCTTGGTTTGTTGTTGTTGTTGTTGTTTTCCTTGTTCTTTTAGAAGATACAGAGAAGAATCTTTCTGGTGGGTTCCTCTGTTGGGATTAAGATGGGGGAGAGAACATAATTTTTTGTGTATGAAAGACAGTGTCATGCCTAAGCATTTTCCTATAGGACTGCCTTGTTAGATGCCTTCCTGCTGTGTCTTACCTCATGAGTTACCTTTTCCCACCTCCACCTGGATATTGCCTCTTAGGGCTTAAGCAGACGACCAGTGAAGGCTGACTGACACATGCCGGGATCTATTTTCTCTAACCCTTGCTGTGCACGTATCCTTCCTTATCCCAGAAGGAACTGTTTGGACTGTATGGACTGATTTGTTTAGGGAACCATAGTAATAGGATCTCAAGACTGTTTTTGCATTCTCCCCCTAGAACTGTCTGATGAGGGTTAAGGTGTAGTTACAGGTTGGTCTTCAATATAAGAATTATAACTTTTTAGAAAGTTAAACCTTGATAAGAACTAAAATAATTTTGGGTTATCTGCCCTTGACTTTATAGACATCTCTAAAGGGATGCAGAGGGAAAGGAGAGTTTAAGTGAAACTCTGGCCTACTTCCAAATAATGTCTAGGAAACAGGTTAAAGGTAAGGTCATGGTCCACTCTTGCTTCAAAGAGGGAACTCTGATTGTGACATTGTTGTTTCCTTTCTGATCTTTCCCTGGGTGAGAGGTAGAAGAAGTGGAAAGTAATTTTACCTCCCATTACATATACACCCAGGCACCCCAGTACTAATACAATTTTTTAAATGACTTTAAAAATTAAATAAATAAAATAAAAATAAAAGTTTATGTCATTCCCCTTAACAATTGTTTTTGTAAAATTACTTTCGACTAAATGATTTTTATGTTTGCAAACATTTAGTTCCCTGATTTCTTAAACTTCTAAAACTAAACTCTTATTTTTTTTCCAATCATAATATTACATGCCCTTTGCAGAATCTGGAAAAGGTAAGAAAACATAAGATGAAAATAACAAGGGACACCTGGGTGGCTCAGTTGGTTAAACATCTGCCTCTAGTTCAGGTCATGATCTCAGGGTCTTGGGATCAAGAGTGCCACACGGGGCTCCCTGCTCAGCGGGGAGACTGCTTCTCCCTCTCCCTCTGCCCCTGCTTGTGCCTGTGCACTCTCTCTCTCTGACGAATAAATAAATAAATAAAGTCTTAAAAAAAAAAAGAGGAAGAAGAAAATAACAATAATAGACCATAACCCCACTATCTTATGATCCCTAATCTAAGCAACTTTTTGGCATATTTCCTTCCAGTCCTTTTTTAAATATGCATTTTAACATAGTTTAGGTCACACTTTACACATACTTCTTTACCTGATGTTTTTATCTTTTTTCTCCACATCACTAAGAATTTTGTAAATACAGTTTCAGCAGCTCCAAAATATTACATAAGAGAAGGTATTTTTTGCTATTATAAATGATGCCTTTTGCATAAATGTATAAAGCACTATGAGGTTATTTCCTAGGAGAAAATTCTCAAATGTGGGATTTCTATATTGAGTAGTGTGAAATCTTAAAGTTTTTAAATTAAAAAATTTTAAATTAATATTTACTGCCAAATTGATTTTTAAAGGGTTCGTCCTAAATTCCACTTGCACTGTTATGTGGGAGAGAAAACCAACTAAACATTTCCAAGCTTTAAAAAGGGCAGGCTTCAAAAAAAAAAAAAGGGGGGGGCAGGCTTCTCAGAATCTCTAAGCAAAGGCTGTAGTAACTACAAAACCAGTGTCTGTCAAAAATTAAATACTGTGGGGGCACCTGGGTGGCTCAGTCATTAAGTGTCTGCCTTCGGCTCAGGTCTTGATCCCAGAGTCCTGGGATAGAGTCTCGCATTGGGCTCCTTGCTCAGCGGGAAGCCTGCTTCTCCCTCTCCCACTCCCCCTGCTTGTGTTCCCTCTCTCGCTGCCTCTCTCTGTCAAATAAATAAATAAAATCTTTAAAAAAAATTTAAATACTGGCTGGTAGCATAGGAGTCCCAGAGTTGGGGAGAAGGTGGGGACTTCCACACGTTACTACTCTGATGTTTCCCAAGAACCTAAGAAACACACCTTTTAAACCACGAAGTACCCCCACCTTGCAAGTCAACGATGTTTTAGAGAGAGAGTTCCTTAAGGTTAGATAACATCAACAAAACATCTGGCTGGGTCTCCAGAATTCCTGGGAGGCCATGACCCGAGATCACTTACAACTTTGGGGAGGGCCAGGCTCTCCAGGGGCCCCCTGGAGGGATCAGCAGTTCTAGCAGACAGTAGATGCAGCTCTGAGTGTTTCTTGTTTGGACAGCCCTTGGTCCAGTTCCACAATCCTTTCCGAGGCTTAGCTCTCTCCCACCTCTCCCCCAGACTTTCACAATCTTGAGAAAAACTCCAAGCTTCCCCTTTGTCTCTCTCGCCCTTGCCTGCTTGCTTGCTCTAACTTAGCCCACCCCCATCCCATCCTCACTCTAATGTTCTGGTTCTCCCTAGCCTTTCTTCCTAGCCACCCCACGCCCCTTCTCTCTTACCTTCCTGAGTCTCTTTTAAGATTTTCTCTAAACTCTTTTAATGCTATTCTCTTTTTCTCTCTCCCTCTGAACCTTTGCATAACTTTCTTTCACTCTCTCTGTCCTTCTGGCTTTCTCAAACTTCCAGCCCTTCCCTCTTAAATGGGGACACAACCGATCTTTACTAGGAGCAGACTTTCTCTATTTTGTCCCCACATTTCTCTCACTTGGACTTTCCTATTATTCCAAGTGGCACATATAACATCCTCAATTTTGCAGGAATTTCTTCCAGCCTCTTTCACATCCAAAACAGCTTTTTTACACCCTGTTACCAAGTATATACCAAGTATTCTTAGGAAAACTAGCAATGTTATCCCTCTAAACCCAAGCACGATGTCCTTCTGGTATTTATCCTTATCATTAAGTCCAAGAAAGTATCACTTATATCATGCCCATATTTTCCTCTCTGTCCAAATTAGGATACATGAGAGCACAAGTTTATAAGCATACTTACAGTTACAACAAGATAGGACACTTCAAATCTGGGCTGTCTTCAAAAATCTGGGACATAATGTTGCTATAAATTCACCTATCCAGAATCTAGCTTTCAGGCAGTTTCACAGGCAAGAACTCTGCACATCCTCAGGGTTGTCAGGAAGTTTGTGTTCGTTATATTACACTCAGACTAAAAAGAGGTCTTCGTTTTTTGGCCACCCTGGGAACCAGAATTTTGACTGCACCTCAGATAGGATCCAGCCATGCAGATTGCTATCTATAGGTCATACACAGAGGGATTTTTTTTTTTAAACTGGAGACTTTATGAAGGTCATTTAAGGGTTCACTGGGAAAGACTGAACCCATGCTCTGAAATGAGAGTATATAATTCACTGCCCATTGACTTACACATAAATCCATATGAAGACCTTCAAAGGTGGCTTAATAGGTTTTGGTTTAGACTTTCAGTTCCTCCTCCATAAAAACAAAACAAAACAAAACAAAACCCTAGGAAAAGTTCTTAACAAATGTGAATTCCTCAGGTCTGATTTGGACTTTCTTATACTGCCTAAATTCTGCCCCTTCTCTTGTCTGTGACCTTTAATCTAAATCTCCATGGTTGCCTTTGCCGAGGGTTCACTTTAAGTACAGTCTTCATCGATCATATTTCTGAGGAAGTTTGCTTCCTCCAGTAAGTCTGCAAAGCTCTCCCTTCTTATTCTTCATTGTCCCCTGAAACTGGTGTATCTCTTTGTGAATTAATTTGGCTCTGCCTAGCTCTCGATAATCCTAACTCTTTTTGTCACATGTCTCGTCTGTGTTACAATTTTCCGCCCATTTTTGTCCTCTCCTACAGTAAAGGGAGTATTTTAAACCATTTTTGTTTCCAGAGAAGAACAGCTTGCTGATTGGAGGATCCACATTTAAAATGGACCCCCAGAGACACATGTGTGGCCTGAGACATCCTGTGTCATTCAATAAACATCCACCTCTCCCCCACCCACCCCCACCTTTGCTGGCTACAGTGAGCTGGAGAGTCAGAGAGGGGAAGGAGTTATTTGTCTTGTGCAGACTACATATGCTGTAGAGTTTATGCATGCACTTTGCTCCCAAATGTGACTTTCAACTCTTACTTTACATGCAGTTCCAACAAATTTGGATGTCTAGTTTCTATGTCCATAGCAGACCAAAAACAACAACTAATGGATGGGAATGGGGGAGGGGGCAGACTAAGAAAAGTGGTTAAGAGCAAAAATTCTAGAGTCAAACTGTGAGTTTGCATTTTGGCGCTGCTGCATCAATGCTGTATGACTTTGAATGACAAAACTTAACCTTTTGGCCTGAATTTCTTCATCTGTAAAATGGGAATAATAATGGTACCTATTTCACACAGTGGTCATAAATATCTATAGTTAATATACCAGTCACTGCAACAATAAGGACTATATGGGTATTAAGTGGAGTAGGCAACAAGCAACAGTTTTTATGAAAAGTAAAGGAAATAACTTACAAGAAGTGCCTAGGACAGACCAAAATAGACGCTCGAGTGCTCCTTGCCATTTGCTAAACATGCTTTAGGCTTGCATCCTATTAAACCTTTGCAACATGGTGCTACCTTGGCCTGATAAATCCTATTGCCTTTCTCTGCTGGCAATCTGTTCATTTCGTGTCACCCAACTTAAATGCATTCTGCCCTCTGAAGCCTCCCTTGGCTTCTTTGGAAAGAATGAGTCACTCCCTCTTCTTCAATTCTGCAGCACTTACCCCATCACCCTATTGATGGTATTGTGTTGTAATTACTTATTTATGAATTTTCTTCCTCACCAGATTTTATGGTCCTCCTCCATGGCTGGAGCCACATCTTATTTTCACAGCATCTCGCACAGTACTTGGCCCGCAATAAATGTTTTGATGAATGGATGAATAATAGCTAACACTTACACAGTGCTTAGTTCTAGGCTCTGTTCCAATGCTTTATAAGTATTAACTCGTTTAATCTTGACAACAATCCTAAGAAGTATTATTATCTTCTCTAACTTAACAGATAAGGTAAATGACACAAAAGAGGTTATGTAATTTGTCTAGGGTGACCTCAGCTATTAATTGTGAAAGCCAGGATTCAAATCTAAGCAGCTGGTGCCAGAGACCAGGCTTTTAAGCAACACACTACAATGCCTCTCAGAGAACAAGGCAACAAAATCACACACAAACTTGGCTTTCCCAAAGGTCTCACTTTCTCAGGTTTTGGAATGGCTCATTCATTCATCCAACAAATATTTACATAGTGTTTTCTATGTGTACACCATCATGTTAAACACCTATCTCTAATTGTTCCCTTCTTTTTCTCGCTACCTGACCCCTGCCCGCCCTCCACCCATCTCTACTAGCTCTACTATTCTGTAAACTTCTTTAATTTTCTCTCTCTCTTTTTTAAAATTTTTGTTTCTTTCAGTTTCTTAAATGTGCTGTGTTCTCTCTCAGCTCTGGATCCATGATGCCACTCTATCTGGCTAATTCATGCTTATCCTTCAGTTCTTAGCTTGAATTACTTCCTTTTGAAAGCCTTCCATGATACCCCTAGTAAAGTAGGTACCCCTGCTCTGGGTTCCCCGTGGCACTTTACACTTTTCCTTATCATAGCTTTTGTCATACTTACTGTTTTTGCCGACTTACTTGTCTGCCTTCTGTACGGGGCTATAGCTCTGTGAGAGCAAGGACTGCAACTTAGCCAAGTTATCAGTGAACCTGCAGCACCTATCCTGATGATCAGCACATAGTAGATGTTTGATAAATATTTGTTGAATGACTGGTTGAAACATGAACAAGACAAAATCTCTATGCTTAAGAAATCTAGTTGGGGGAAAAACTCTAGAGGGGATACAGGGGGGAAGAAAACAGATTTCTAATTCTACCTGGGGTAAAATGAGAGAGGGGAGTTCAGCAGAGTCTTAAAGAATGTGTGAGAGTCTATGAAAAGGAAAGGAAAATGTTGTATAGAGGTCATAAGCAAGAACTGTACTAGCAATGGCTTGGTTGCCTAAGTGGCTAAACCATTTTTCTCTACACCCAAAAATAACATTAATCTAAACTTAGTCCTACGATTGACTAATCTGAGTTTGGAAGCAATAGGAAATAACTTAAAAGGAAATATAATGAAATTATTTTTACTCTTGGGGCACCAGAGTGGCTCAGTCGGTTAAGCATCTGCCTTTGGCTCAGGTCATGATCCCAGGGTCCTGGGATGGGGCCCCACATCAGGCTCCCTGCTCAACAGGGAGTCTGCTTCTCCCTCTCCTTCTGCCTGCTGTTCCCCCTACTTGTGTTCTCTCTCTCTCTGTCAAATTAATAAATAAATAAAATCTTTAAAATTAAAAAAAAATTTTACTCCTTAAGTACCTGTCCTGTGAATTCCCATGAAAATCTCTTCTTACCTCTATCATCATATTTATCATGCTGCATTGCCACTGTCAAAATGTCTCCAAACCACCTGATGACATATTTAAGGCCTGGGATTAAGGCATTTTATTTTTTTTAAGATTTTATTTATTTATTTGAGAGTGAGAGAGAAGGGGCAGAGGGAGAGAAAGAGAGAGAAGCAGAGTTCCCACTAAGCAGGAAGCAGACTGGGGGTGGGGGTGGGGACTCCATTCCAGGACCCCCAGATCATGAACGGAAGGCAGATGCTTAATCAACTGAGCCACCCAGATGCCCCAGGATTAAGGTACTTTATTTATTTATTTTTTAAATCTTTTTTTTTTTTTTTAGATTTTATTTATTTATTTCACAGAGGTAGAGAGATCACAAGGAGGCAGAGAGGCAGGCAGAGAGAGAGAGGAGGAAGCAGGCTCCCCGCTGAGCAGGGAGCCCGATGCGGGCCTCGATCCCAGGACCCTGAGATCATGACCTGAGCCGAAAGCAGAGGCTTTAACCCACTGAGCCACCCAGGCGCCCGGATTAAGGTACTTTAAAGTCTGATTCAATTCTGTATATGTCTAGTACCTAGAACAAAGCCAGTCCCAGGGAAAGGATCTGTGAATACTCTAGCGTGACCATAAAGTCTTAAATGAGCTGACCCCCAGCAGTCTCTCAGCTTTGTCTCATGTCCTTTATTCAGTGCTCCAGTTATTAGGAACTGAACCTTTCAGTTCCCTGAACAAAGCTGGGGTCCTTAAAACTTCTGGGCCTTCCCACATGCCAATGCCACTCCCAGTCTCTTCCCACTCATTTCCCCAGCTCTTCATCTACCTAGCTCCTGCTCATCCTTCAGATTTCAAATTAAACATTACTTTTGAAGGAAGCCTTCCCTACCCAAAGACAAGTTTGGATGTTCCTATTTTATGGTCTTTTAATACTCAATATTTCTCACTTGTATCATTTATCATGCTTGTAAATACTTGATCATCGTCTCTCCAGTAGATTATAAATTTCATAATTCAGCACTTGGAACAGAGTGTGTAAGATAACAAGTGCTCAATAAAAATTATTTTGAATAAGCTACTGAATAAATTAATAAAATGCTATTGTTTATACTATGATTTTGGTGGCTCAGCTTTCAGGAAGCTCTGTATGGTGTTACGATATATTGGAATCAACTAAATCAAACCAGTGAATCACCATTTAGTATTAGAAGCACTTCCCATTCACCATTAAGAATCAGGACTGTTGGGGTGCCTGGCTGGCTCAGTTGGTTAGGCATCTGCCTTCAGCTCAGGTCTTGATCCCAGGGTTCTGGGATCGAGTCCCACAGTGGGTTCCCCCTTCTTAGTGGGGAGCCTGTTTCTCCCTCTCCCTCTGTCTGCCACTCCCCCTGCTTGTGCTCTCTCTCTCTCTCTGTCAAATGAAAAAATAAAATCTTACTTTAAAAAAAAAGAGTCAGGATTGTTGGGGTGCCTAGTTGGCTCAGTCCATAGAGTATGAGGCACTTGATATCCGGGTCGTGAGTTCGAGCTCCACATTGGGTATAAAGCTTACTTTAAAAAAAAAAGAAAAAAAAAGAAGGCAAGAAAATAGTTGTCTTCTGAACTTACTTTTCCTATACTAGCTTTCAACTCATCTCTTGCTTCAGGTCCTTCTTCCTGGTTCTTCACAGGCTTACCCTAGCCAGCCTGCCCCAGGATTCACCTTTCCTCAGGAGACTTTTCCTAGAGCATCAGAGTATGATTGCTCCTAGCTCCAGACCATCTTACTCAGCACCTCTCCAGCTCCTACCAATTTCTGGTAAGCTCCTGCACAAGGCGTGGGACTGGGTGGTGTGGAGGAGCCAAAGAAAAGACAGTTCTTGCCCTCAGTGAGCTCCCAGTCTACTGAGGAGACAAAGGATACATACAAAAAGCAAAATAACATAGCATACTGTATATACTTAAATTCCAAATACCTTTTTTAAAAGATTTTATTTTTATTTATTTATTTGAGAGAGAGAGACAAAGATAGCAACACAAAACATGAGTGAGATGAGCGAGCATGAGTGGGGAGGAGAGGGAGAAGCAGGCCTCCTGCTGAGCAGGGAGCCTGAGGCAGGGCTTGGGGCTCCATCCCCAGGACCCCAGGATCATGACCAAGCCTAAGGCAGACACTTAGCTGACTGAGCCACCAAGGTGCCCCTTTGCCAAATACTTTAAATGCACAGAGCATTCATGAGGAAGTTCAGAGGAGTCATTATCCTTGAGTCTTCCTTCTTATCACATATGCAATCACTCTTCAGGTCTTGTTGCTGCTATTTCCTTCTTAGCTCTTCTATCTTTCCCTTTCCTACTGTCCCCACTACTATTGCCTTGGTGTAGACTCCATTTACTCTCCTCTGCACTTTTGCCAGTCTCCTGGTTTATGTTCTTGCTTCTATTCTCAATCCCCATTCAATTGTTCTCTATTGTACCCAGATTCAGTTTCCTAAAACATGAATCTAACCGTACCGTTCACCTGCTGAAACTTTTTAACAGCTTCTCATTACTCTCAGGATAAAGTGCAAGCATTCAAGGTCCTTTACAATCTGCCCTCAACTCACATTTTTGACCTTAAAGCAAAGGCAGGAGCAAGGGGAGAGTAGTTCAAGTTTTGGCTATTGTTCAGTGGTAAATCTGTGCAACGAAATAAGGTAAGGCTTTATCACAAATGTTCAGTTTAGCACTGAACTATATATTTCATATATATATATATTTTTTTTTTTTTAAATAAGACTTTATTTTTGAAGCACATGGCTGGCTCAGTCAGTGGAGCATGCAGCTCTTGATCTCAGAGTTGTGAGTTCAAGCCCCACACTGAGTATAGAGATAAATAAATCTTGATCTTGGGGTTGTGAGTTTGAGTCCCCCATGGGCTCACAACCCCAAGATCAAAAGCCTCATTTCTCTACTGAATGAGCCAGGTAGTTGCCCCAATATTTCTTTTTTTTTTTTTAAGATTTATTTATTCATTTGAGAGAGAGATCTTGCACGCACAGTGGAGGGGCAGAGGGAGAGGGAGAGTCCTATCCAGACTCCGTGTTGAACACAGAGCTAGACATGGGGCTTGATCTCATGACTTGAGCCAAAACCAAGAGTCAGATGTTTAATCAACTTCCTCACCCAGACATTTTTACTGAAATATTTCAGATATACCAAAAAATTATAGAAAATAATATAATGAATACTGTATTCCCACAACCCACTGAAGAAATGAAACATTACCAATAAAATTAAAGCTCCTATATACTTGTCCACAGTTGCCTAATCCTTTCTTCCTCTCCCCTAGCATCCAGAAGTATTCACTATCATGAATTCAGTGTTTTTCTTTCCTATGTATGCTGCTTTTTTTTTTTTTACTTCAATTCTGGTTAGTTAACATATAATATAATATTAGTTTCAGGTGTACAATTTAGTGATTCAACACTTCCATACATGACCCAGTGCTCATCATAACAAGTGTACTCTTTAATCACCATGACCTGTTTCACCCATCCATCTACCTACCTCCTCTCTGGTAACTATCAGTTTGTTCTCTATAGTTAAGAGTCTGTTTTTTGATTTGCATCTCTTTATCCCCTATGCTCATTCATTTTGTTTCTTAAATTCCACATATGAGTCCTTCTCTGACTGACTTATTTCTCTTACCATAACACTCTGTAGTTCTATCCATGTCATTGCAAATGGCAAGAGGTCATTCTTTTTGATGGCTGCATAATATTCCATTATAGGTGTATACCACATTTTCTTTATCCATTCATTAGTTAGTGACATTTGGGCTCTTTCCATGATTGGCTATTGCAGATGATCCTACTATAAACATTGGGGTGCATGTATCCCTTTAAATTAGTATTTTGTATTCTTTGGATAAATACCTAGTAGTGCCGTTGCTGGATTGTAGGGTAGTTCTAGCTTTAACTTTTTGAGAACCCTCCATACTGTTTTCCAGAATGTATGCACCAGTTTGCATTCCCACTAACAGTGTAAGAGGGTTCCCCTTTCTCTGAATCCTTGCCAACACCTGTTGTTTCATGTGTTGTTGATTTTAGCCATTCTAACAGGTGTGAGGTAATATCTTTTTGTAGTTTTGATTTGCAGTTCCCTGATGATGAGTGATGTTGAGAATCTTTGTATGTGTCTGTTGGCCATCTGTATGTCTTCTTTGGAAAAATGTCTATTCATGCCTTCTGTCCATTTTTTAATTGGATTATTTATCTTTTGGGATATTGGGTTGTGTAAGTTCTTTATATATTTTGGATACTAACCCTTTGTCAGATACGTCATTTGCAAATATCTTCTCCCATTCCATAGGTTGCACTATGTATGCTTCTAGATTTTTTTTTTAAGGAATCTTCTTTATTTATTTATAAAGTAAGCTTTATGCCCAGTGTAGGGCGTGAACTCATGACCTCAAGGTCAAGAGTTACAGGCTTTTCCAACTGAGCCAGCCAGGAACTCTTGCTTCTAGACTTTCAATGCATATTTGTATCCCGGAACAATATATTCTATTATTTTGTATTTTTAAACTCTTCATTTTTTTAAGACTTTTTAAAAGATTGTATTTTTAAGTAATCTCTATACCCAATGTGGGGCTTGAACTCACAATGCTAAGGTTAAGAGTCACACACTCCACCAACTGAGCCAGCCAGGAGCCCTAGTTTTTAACTCTTTAATTCAAAACAATTTTAAATTTTAAATTTATAGAAGAGTGGCAAAAATAGCAAGCAGCTTTTCTGACTATCTTACTCAGCTATGTTGTCATTTAAAATAAAAAGGCAACAGCAGACATCATTAAAATTGAAAGAATTCAAGGAATCCAGCATCCTTCTTAAAAAAAACTTCTTAATGCTGAAATCCAGCTAATCAAGACATGAATGTAAATAAAGAAAAGAAAGTATCATAAAGGACTGATGGTAAAAATAGAATCTATTTAAATCTAGAACTAAGCCTAAACAGCTAGAGGAATTATAGTTACAAAAGAAAATGTAAACATTATGGATCTCGGCAAATTAAAAATAATGAGCAACAAAAATTAGGCAGTACCAGAGAGGAGATGGGGGGAGGTGTAATAGCATTAATCACCCCACCATGACAGACAATAATCAGTCAATGTTGCCTAACACTAAAATGCATAGTTTCTTTTTTTTTTTAAAGCTTTTATTTATTTATTTGACAGAGAGAGAGATCACAAGTAGGCAGAGAAGCAGGCAGAGAGAGAGGAGGAAGCAGGCTCCCTGCCGAGCAGAGAGCCCGATGTGGGCCTCGATCCCAGGACCCTGAGATCATGACCTGAGCCAAAAGCAGAGGCTTTAACCCACTGAGCCACCCAGGCGCCCTAAAATGCATAGTTTCGAGGCACTTGCATAGTTCAGTCGGTTAAGCATCTGACTCTTGATTTCAGCTCAGGTTGGGATCTCAAGAATCTTGAGATTGAACTCCACGTCAGGCTCTGTGGTCAGTGTGGAGTCTCCTTGAGATTCTCTCTCCCTCTGCCCTCCCTATGCTCATGCTCTCTCAAAAATAAATAAATAATAAATAAATAAAATCTTAAAAAATAAATAAATGCATAGTTAAAAAAAAATAGTAACCCCAGGGGAGCCTGGGTGGTTCAGTCTGTCAAGCATCTGCCTTCAGTTCAGATCATGATCTCAGGGTCCTGGGATTGAGCTCAGTGGGGAGCCTTTCCTCCCCCCCCAACTTCCGCACTCTCTCTCTCTCAAAAATAAATAAAGAGAGGGAGCAAGAGAGACAGGGAGAGCATGAGCAGAGGGAGAGGGAGAAGCAGACTCCCCGCTGAGCTGGAAGCACATGTTTGGCTCAGTCCCACGACCTGGAGATCATGACCTGAGCCAAAGGCAGGTGCTTAGCCATCTGAGCCATCCAGGTGCCCCAATAAATAAAATCTTAAAAAAAAGAAATAACAACTCCAATTATTTTTACAATCTTATAACTATCATTTATCAACTTCTTTTTTTTTTTATTTCCTAAGCTAATTTCAATAAGACCTTTTTATAAATCTTTTATTTGAAATATTTCGCTCAGTATGAGCCCTTTGGATTTATTTCATGTGTTGATTATGTTTTATAAATACATATAGAGATGTCCAGAATGATTTTCATTCATATTAAAGATGTTATTTTGAGTGCCAGAATTAAGAGTGATCTATTATTTTCTTCTGTGTGTTTTTTTGTGTACAACTTGAATTTTTTATGAGCATGAATTGTTATTTTTTTATATAATTATTTTTAGAGCATGATAAACTTCTACTCTAAAAAAGTAAAGAGGGAGGGAGTTTGGTTCTGAGGAAATAATTCTGAGGACAGGCAGATTCTCTCAATAATAACAGCAGTAATGGTTATATCATTGAGTGCCTATGCTATGCCAAAGAGTTTTCATACAGTATCTTTATTACTCATCACTACGATAAAAGCTAGGCATGATAATCTGTAATTTACAGATGAAGTTCAGGGTGGTAAAGCATTTTGCCCAAAGTCACATATCCTGAAGAGGTCAAAATCAAGATGTGTATTCAGACCTCTTGGACTCTTTCCATTGAACCTTTGGTGTGTCCTTAGAGTGAACTCATTATAATTAAACTTTCTCTTTGAATTTCCACAACCTTGGATTATTCTCTGTATGCTTGATGATAAACAGTAGGACGCCCTCAAAAAGTGTGGAAATAAGATTGCCCCTGCAATAAAATCCACTCTCCACAAATGAAATTAGCCATTTTAAGAACCCATGTGTAAAACTGAAAAGTTTGGGAATGCTCAGAACTTCAATCAACATGTCCTGGGAGTATTCTCAAAGCCGCAGACCTAGAACCTGACTGCAATGTAATAACTGGAAACCACATCAGTTGTAATATATCCTGTTTGGAGAACATCTGTGTGAATAGAAAGGGAGGATGGCCAACCATGGAATCTAAAAAAAGGGAAGTCACAAAAGTGTCTCTCCAGGCACAGTCCTGTGGTGAGAAGTCTCAGCTAAGCAACATAAACATCATGATTTCCCTGGCAAGACCTAGGAAGCAGCCCTTTATCTCATGTTACACTTGCCTTAGCAGCTTTTATTTTATTTTAGTTTTAAAGACTTTATTTATTTATTTGTCAGAGAGAGAGAGCGAGAGCGCGCACAAGCAGGGGGAGCAGCAGGCAGAGGGAAAAGCAGGCTCCTCACTGAGCAGGGAGCCTGATGCAGGACTTGATGCCAGGACCCTGGGATCATGACCTGAACCAAAGGCAGAAGCTTGACTGACTGAGCTTAACTGCCAGGTACCCCTACCTTAGCAGCTTTTAAAAATAAGATTCCCAAACAAAAATAAATTAATTGATTAATTAAGATTCCTATTTGGGCTTTACCATGGACCAACTGAATCAGAATCTCAGTGGGTCCCAGGCATGAGTGCTTGAAAAACCTCTCCAGATGATTCTAATGTACAATCAGTGTTGAGAAACAGCTGAAGTGAGTAGAGGGGGTCTCTTTTGAGATTGACTCACACCCTTTGCTCTAATTCCAGGCCTGTTGGGCTACTCGGCTTCCCTTATAACAGGTTTGGACGGAGAAAGTGCACAAATCTTTTGATGTGAGTGTTCTGGTCTGCTTTGCAAATTAAATTGTCCTTGCAAATAGATTCTTTTTGTAGATTAATAAATGGACTTCTGGTTTATGCATGTTACACTAAGCTTTGTTAATGTGAGTTTGAGGATCTGTCTCTAATCTGGAAGACATATCCATTCTTCATGTGCCACAAAACCAGGGTTCTGAGACTGTCAGGACGCTGGACCATGGTAATGCCAGCCTATGGGAATGAGCCTGAGTGGCCAGCTGACCTTCTCCAGGAACACATCATTAGCCCTACTGCAGGCCTGTTTCTCCCCACAGACAGATTATAAATACTTAAAAGCACAGATCACGGGTTCCCTTTTTTTAATCTCCTACTTCTGCCTAGCACAGGTCTGGAAAGTCTTAGAAGCTTCCAAAAGAGATTAAGAATATTAATGGAGGAGAGAATATATTTAGTACATTTGGGGATAAGTCTCTTAATTGTGGAAACTCATGTTCAGTCTCTGTTCTCAAACCAGAAGGCTGAGGTACCTAGGCAATGGTACGATTCTGGACTGGATATCAGGTGCCAAGAAGGCATCTCATATCTGAGACTTGGAAAACAGGTCCCTGGGACAGTAAGAGGGAGGGTGTAATTCTTAGCTAGCTAAAATCCCTTTGTCCTTCAGGCCTCAGACATCATCTTTCCCAGAATATTTCTCTGATTTCTCCTGATTCCTTTATGCTAGCCAGTTCCTCTTCTCTGTAATCCCACAGCCCCTTCTGCTATCCTCTATCATGCCCATAATCACAGTGAATTCAAACTGACCCTTTATCATCTGTCTCCCACTATACCAGGTTTGGAACTCTCTTTTTTTTTTTTTAAGATTTTATGTATTTATTTGTCAGAGAGAGCAAGCACAAGCAGGAGGAGTAGCAGGCAGAGGGATCGGCAGGCAGAGGGAGAAGCAGACTCCCCAATGAGCAGGGAGCCTGATGTGGGGCTCAATCCCAGGACCCTAGACATTACTTCAAGCCCCACTTTAGGCATGGAGCCTATTTAAAATAAAATTTTTTTTAAAAAATTGAAAGTTCAATAAAAACTTGTTGAATGTAGTAGACATTTGTAATTCTGAGTGTCCCATATCTGAGCCTCTTATGTTTGGAGACTCCTTGTGAGTCTTGGGTGAAGACAGAGTCTAATATAGAAGCAGAGAACACTAGATGTTTTTTTTCCTAGCCTCTCTTGCTGGTAGGCAAGGGCATGCGTAGGCCAATCAGATACACTTGCCCAAAATTTTGAATCAGGAGTTGGTGACCCAGAAGACCAGGGGACATATAGTGTTCATTCTAGTGGCAAAGTGGGAATAGCAGTAGGCATGCCATGTTTCCAGGGGGCAATGGTGGCATCCAGAGAGGGCAGTGTCACTGGTCAGGGCCAGTGACAGATCATCACCAGATGGGGTTTGTGGTATGATTTGTGCTGTGGGCTGGTTACTCACCTCTCTTGTTCCTGTCTGATTTCCAAGGCTTCTCTGTGATTCTGTGAAATCCTCCGTGCCTTTTTAATAAATTTTTTTTCTAAAATTGGTGAGTCCATTATTTCCTCCTTTTCTTCTCCTTCCCCCCTTCCCCTCCCTCCTCCTCTTTCTCCTCTTCCTCCTCCTCTTCTTCTTCTTCACTTCTTTCTCCTTCTTCTCCTCCTCCTCCTCCTTCTTCAAGATTTACTTATTTGAGAGGCACCTGGGTGGCTCAGTCAGTTACGCATCTGCCTTTGGCTCAGGTAATGATCCCAAGGTCCTGGGATTGAGCCCCATATGGGGCTCCCTGCTCCGTGGGAAGCCTGCTTCTCCCTCTCCTATTCCCCCGCTTGTGTTCCCTCTCTTGCTGTGTCTCTCTCTGTCAAATACATACATACATACATAAAATCTTGGGGCGCCTGGGGACTCAGTTGTTGAGCATCTGCCTTCAGCCCAGATCATGATCCCAGGGTCCTGGGATCGAGCCCCGCATCAGGCTCCATGCTCAGCCAGGAACCTGCTTTTCTCTCTCCCACTCCCCCTGCTTGTGTTCCCTCTCTCGCTGTCAAATAAATAAATAAAATCTTTTAAAAATAATAATAAATAAATTTTAAAAATCTTTAAAAAAAATATTTACTTGTTTGAGAGAGAGAAAGCATGAGGGAGAGAGAGAATCTCCAGCAGACTCTCTGCTTGATCCCAGGGCCCAGCACAACGCTCAATCCTGAAACTAAGATCACCACCTGAGCTAAAACCAAGAGTCAGACCCTCAACCGACTGAGCCACCCAGATGCCCTTTGGTGAGTCCATTTCTGTTGCTTATTACTTAGAACCCTATGATGGACTTAATTGTGTTTCTCCTCTCCCACCAGAATTCAGATGTTGAAGCCTAGAACCTCAGAATGTGACTGTATCTGGAAACAGGGACTTTAAAGAGGTGATTAAGTTAAAATGAGGCCATTAGGATAGGCCTAATCCAATCTGAATGGTGTCCCTATGAGAAGAGGAAATCTGGACACAGAGAGACACCAGCGGCACATGTACACGTAAAAATGACCGTGTGAAGACACTGTGAGAAGGCGGCCGGCTGGAGCCAAGGGGAGAGGTCTCAGGAGTAACCAAACCTGCAGATACCTTGATCTTAGACTTCTCACCTTCAAAACTGTGAGAAAATAAATGTCTGTTGTTGAAGCCACCCAGTCTGTGGTATTTTGTTATGGCAGCCCTAGGAAACTAATTGAAACCCTGGCTGAATTTAGTGACTGATCAAAGGGCAAGATTGGAAGATGGAAAGGAGATGACGATATGCAAATGGAGCCAGACAAGAAGGCAGAGTCAGGATGTGAAACCAAGCAGTACCCTAAGAAAGAATGGACTAGAGGAATTCCCCAACTCCAGTGAAAGCCTTTCTATGGGCCTCAAACAGAGGGTCTCAGAAGGAACACCTTGTCTCTAATGAAAAGAACCTGGACTTCAGCGGCAAAGACCTAGGTCCAAAATCTCACCCCACCCCTTGATTTATATGTGATTCTGAGTAAATTACTTCACCTTTCTGAGCCTTGGTTTTCTCATCTTTAGAAGGAAAATGAAAAATAAGACCTATCTCATATAGTTGTTAGGATTAAACTATGCGGGAATGCATTTATAAAGCTGCCCAGTATCTAATAAATATTAACCTATTTCTTTTCCCTTTTCTCTTGGGCTAGAGGAAGACAGAAGTAGAAGCCTAGTCAGGAAAAGGCTGAGTATCTTCTTAGACCAATGCACAAAGTTCAGAGTGTGATGAGCTCAGACATGGTCTGGATAGGTGGTATATGTGGCAAGAAACTCCAATTTAGCAGGTAAAAATGACAGTCTAGGCAGCAAATGACATTCAAGAGTCTCATGGAAGGAACACTGTGGTTCTGGGTTATCATTCTATTTACAGCTCTATGCCAGCTCATGGCTAAAATAAGGAACAGGATCCATTCCCACTCTCTGTCCAGGTTAGGATTAGTAGGAATCATGCAGGCTGACAACCATGCAACAGGTGTATTAAGTGGGAGAACTGCAGCTAAAGACCAGTCATACACATTGAATCAGTCTTGTCTATCCAAAACCAGGTCTAATTCTCGCTCCCACCTCCTACTAAAGGGAAGGCAGTCTACCTCGACATTGGTCAGGCAGGACTGGCTCAAAACTGGGCAGAACTGATCCTTTGGTTCCAGGGTATAACACTAATAATAGTTATGATTTATTAGTGATTACACTTGCCAAGATTTTCGTTTATCTTTTCTACCTCATAACCACCCATGCAGGTGAGAACTGTTATTTCCAAAAAATTTTTTTTTCAGAAAAAGAAACTGAGTTTCTGAGACAGTAGGCAACCTGTCCATAACTACATAGTTAATAGGGCAGGAATTTAATAAATTTCAAAGTTTGCTTGCTGAAGAAAAGAAGAGGTTTTAGGACTCCTGAGTAGCTCAGTTGGTTAAGTAGTCTGTCTGCCTTCAGCTCAGGTCATGATTTCAGAGTCCTGGGATTGAGCCCTTTGTTGGGCTCCCTGCTCAGTGGGGGAATCTGCTTCTCTCCTTCTGCCCCTCTCCCCACTCATGCTCTCTCTCTCTCTCAAATAAACAAATAAAATCTTAAAAAAAAGAAAGAAAGGTTTTAATTGTTGACAATGCAAAGAAATTTCTAAGGAATTTTCTAATATTATAACAGATCCCTTAAATGCACAATGTACCTAATATCTCAATATGGGGCCCAGCTTTGAACCTTTGATACTTCTACCAGAAACCCATATAACAGAGGGCAGCCCTGTGAAATATTTTCCACAGGAAGCATCTGCCCAAATATTTCCAAGGCTGCAGAGTGTCCCAAGAGGAAGCAGGGAGAGCTGAGGCCAATCACAAGCATGGTGGTAAGTCCAGGTACCAGGTGGACTGAAGCAGAGAGAAAATGCAGGCTTCCTGCTTTCCGCTCCCTCTGGAAGCATGCTCTAGTAAAATAAACTCTTTCCAAGACTCAGGTTCCCAGGTTAGTGATCTGGTTTTCTTCTAATAGGAAGTGAGCTGTCTCTCAATCAGGGAGTGGGGGAGGGGGGAAATTATTGCCAATTACACTAAATACGTTAGGAGGGAAGATTTGGACATTTTATATCTTTACATTTAAAAGACTTTTTTTTCCCCTTCTCCCAGTCCCCTCCCCAGACCTCTACTTTATTCTTAGAGTCAATTACCCCAACCACAGGACAGACATTCTTTCTTTGAGTGTTTACAAGAGAATCAATTTTAAAAGATTTTTTATAATCCTTTTTTGTTTAAAGAAATGGACATAATAGAAAGGATTGAGTCTCTGCCAAGAAAAGGCTTTCTGAACCTTCTTTGGCTCAGATTGACAACACTTCAAGGTCTTTCAATAAAGCAAGTCACTGGCCTCAAATAGAAAATTGCTGCCAGGGAAGAATTTTTTTCCCTTTTTAACAAGATGTCTTTGAGTTAAATTAGAGTCCATAATCACCCTGAGTGTATTATTCAGACTCCCGCCCTTTTTTTAAATACCTGCTTTTATTTTTTTTAATTGAAGTATAGTTGACACAAAATGTTACATTAGTTTCGGGTATACAACATAATGATTTGACAACTCCATGTCATGCTATGCTCACAAGTGTAGCGACAATTTGTCACCATACAACACTATGACCACCCCATTAACTATATTCTCTATGCTGTATCTTTCACCTTTGTGACTTATTCATTCCATAACTGGAAGCCTGTTCCTCCCAGTCCTCTTTACCCATTTTGCTCAACCTTTACTCCCCTCCCTCTGGCAACCACCAGTTTGTCTCTGTATTTAGCAGTCTGTTTCTGCTTTTTTATTTGTTTGTTCATTTGTTTTGTTTTGTAGATTCTTTTTTTTTTTTAAGATTTTATTTATTTATTTGACAGAGAGAGAGATCACGAGTAGGCAGAGAGGCAGGCAGAGGGTGAGGGGGAAGCAAGCTCCCTCTTGAGCAGAGAGCCCAATGCGGGGCTAGATCCCAGGACCCTGAGATCATGACCTGAGCCGAAGGGAGAGGCTTACCCCACTGAGCCACCCACGTGCCCCTGTTTTGTAGATTCTACGTGTAAGTAAAACCACACAGTATTTGTCTTTTAATTATTTTAGTTAGCATAATACTTCTTAGATCCTTCCATGTTGTCAAAAATGGCAAGATCTCATTCTTTTTTTTTTAATTTTAAAGATTTTATTTATTTATTTGAGGGAGAGAAAGAATGAGTGTGAAAGAGCACGAGCAGGGAGAGGGTTAGAGGGAGAGGGAGAAGCAGGCTCCCCACTGAGCAGGGAACCCGATGTGGGGCTCAATCCCAGGACCCCCAGGATCGTGACCTGAGCTGAAGGCAGATGTTTAACTGACTGAGCCAACCTGGTGCCCCTGATTCTTTTTTTTAATGGCTGAATAATATTCCATACATATACCACATCTTTATCCATTCATCTACTGATGGACACTAGGTTTCTTCATTATCTTGGCTATTGTAAGTAATGCTACAATAAACATAGGGGTGAGTTTATCTATTCAAATTAATGTTTTAATTTTCTTAGAGTAAATATCCAGTAGTAGAATTACTGGATCATATGGTATTTCTATTTTTAATTTTTTGAGAAAACGCCATACTGTTTTCCACAGTGGTTGGACCAATTTACATTCCTACCAACAGTGCACAAGGATTCCTTTTTCTCCACACCCTTGCCAACACATGTTTTTTCTTGTCTTTTTGATACTAACCATTCTGACAGGTGTAAGGTGATATTTCATTATGGTTTTGATTTACATTTCCCTGATGATTAGTGATGTTGAAAGTGTTTTCATATGTTTGTTTGCCATCTGTATATCTTCTTTGGAAAAATGTCCATTTTTTAAATTGGATTATTTAGTTATTTTTGGTGTTGAGTTGTGTAAGTTCTTTATATATTTTGACTATTAACCCCTCATCAGATATATAATTTGCAAATATCTTTTCCCATTCAGTAGGTTGTCTTTTTTTTTTTAGATTTATTTGAGAGAGAGAACAAGCAGGGGGAGGGGCAGAAGGAGAGGGAGAAGCAGACTGCGCACTAAGCACAGAGTCCGACTAAGTTCTAGATCTCTAAACCCTGAGATCATGACCTGAGCTGAAACCAAGAACCAGCCACTTAACTGACTGAGCCACCCAGGTGTCCCAGCAGGTTGCCTTTTGATCAGACTTATTGTCCTTTATATTTCTACTTCGCATGTGATTAATGAGAACCATTCCCCATGTGTCATTAATCCATCTAATCCATCCGGATTCTTGTTCTCCAAGTACTTCCAGTGTGGGGAGATGAACTGGCACACATAATATGAACCCACAGATAATATAAGAGAATGAAAAGACAATGGGGAAAGTGGGACGGTCGAAGGGGGACTGAGCATGCAACAATGAGTTAGAGGGATATAAACTAGAATTTGGGGTTCCTGAGTAGGAGGCAGTGTTTCAATCATCTCTCGGTGATGAGGGGGAAATAATCCTCTTTTATTTGGGTTTGGAAGGGAATCATCTTTTCCTATGTCTTCTCTTCAACCACTGCCATACCACCTATCTGCCCATTCATTCAACCAGCATTTACTATGTGCTGAGCATTGTGGTAGGCACATCATACACATTTTTCATTCAACCTTCCCAGAAGCCCTATGAAAGTGGAATTATTGCTTCTCTTGACCATTGGGAAACTGAAGGTAAGGAAGGTTAGGGTCACATAGCTAATACCTGATTCAACTGACATTTGCCCTTTTTCTGTCCTTGAAAGTCTGTGCACTATCCACTAAACTCAAAAGCCAGAAAGTTCTTAGAGATGAATATAGTTAGGGTCCCTGCCCTTGAGCAACTCATAGTTTAGTGGAGAAGAAAGACATATGAAGAGTTTGTTCATTCATTCAGTCATTCAACAACACTAATTGCCACTGTTTAGTAGTTGCTGTCATCAAACAGAATCAGACATAGTTTCCTGCCTTTAAGGAACTTATGACCTTTAGTAGAACAGACAGAATATCACAATCCAGGCAAGTGACAATATCATGTAATGAATCCATTAAGAAAAGACATTGTAGGGCGCCTGGGTGGCTCAGTGGGTTAAAGCCTCTGCTTTTGGCTCAGGTCATGATCTCAGGGTCCTGGGTTCGAGGCCCGCATCGGGCTCCCTGCTCATCGAGGAGCCTGCTTCCCCCTCTCTCTCTCTGCCTGCCTCTCTGCCTCCTTGTGATCTCTCTCCCTCTGTGAAATAAAATCTTAAAAAAAAAAAAAAAGACATTGTAAAGCTTCAGGAAATAGGAAAGGATCCAAGTCTCCCTGGGATAATGGGGTCCATGCTACAAGGACAGGGCACATGTTTGAGTGGAAAAGAAGAATGTATAGGAATGCGCCATGAGAAGCTTCTTCCAGTTGTCCAAAGCACCGCGCTGTCTTGCCTCTGCACTTACACATATGTTGTTTCTCTCCCTAGACCAGGACCTTGCTCCCCCCTCCTGACCTGGCAAACACCACCCATCTTTCTGGTGTCTGTTTGGATGATACTTCCTCCTTTTTCCTTCACGTGCCTCTTTTCCTTCCTACACCTAGACTAAGACTTACTGCTATTGTTTCCCATGAACTGTGTGTGTATGCAAATGGTGGAGGGACAGAACTTTCATTTACTGTGTAAGGAACAGTGAGAAGTTCAGTGTGGTTGAAGTATAAGGTACATGGCTCAACCAAGAAATATTTGTGCAACGAGTGATTGAATGAATGCTTTAAAGAACTACAATTTCACCCAGAAAAGTAGGCATCAACCAGATTATTAAATCTCTTCTAAATTCACACACCCAGACATTTGAGCTGTCTCTATCACATTCTTTTCTCTCCCTGGTCTTCTACTCATTGTTTGAAATATCTTTTTGTCCTGGAATCCTTTCCTGACAGCTCTCCACTGTTTTTCTAGTCTACCACTCTGTTGTGCCTTTCTGGGATCAGTGAGGTCCTGCAGACAGGCACTGGGGGCCTGATGTTGCTGCTGCCTGGATCAAAGTCCACTAATTAGAACTCCAGATACCAAGTTGTACGAAACCTTCAAGATTGTCCCTTCTCTCACTGGTCTGGCCTTTTACTTTTTGTTTGCTGCTGAAGCACGTACTCCATGCAAGTCTTTGACGGGAAGGGCAGCAGTGCCACCCATGGACTCCTGGATCTCTCCAGCTGATTATCTGTGGGCACCCCAAATTCAACTTGCCCAAAAATCAAAGTACTAGAAAGGGCTTACGTTTTGGAATCAGAAAAACGTGAGTTTAGCTCTGTACTTTACTTGTTATACAGATATTGGGCACGTTATTTCAAATCTCTGAACCTTAGTTTCCTCAGCTGAGAGCCCAAAGGTTTTTGAACAGGGGAATGCTATGGTTATGCCTGTTTTAGAAAGATCTCACCACAGCTGTGTGGGGGATGGGCCGGAGGGGTGAAACCAGAGGCAGTTCAGAGGCTGCTGAATAGAAGTGTTTCCAATTACCTCAGCCTCGGGCCTCCATCGCACACTCTCCACTGTGACCCCGGAGCCAACCTCATGCTGTTGCCTAGCAACTCACCTGCATCACCCGGGGATCTGAAGCTGGGGCCCCACTGACGATGGGGAAATGACCAGTTTAATTACAAAGTCTCAAGAGAATCATGCATCCGTTCATTCCTCAAATACTCACAGGACTTCCACCAAATGCCAGGCCCTGGGATAGGTATTGGGAATTTAAAGATTAATAAAACACTGTCTTTCCTCGCAAAACTCATAATATAGCAGAATGGATCACCAAATGATCTGTGATGAGTGAAAGAAACCAGATAGAAAAAGATATATTGTTTGCTCACAGACTAAGTTACTGAAGGGTATTCAAACAAAAGAGAGCAAACCATGATCAGATTTTTGTGTGAGAAAGATTATTCTGGTTTCTCTGTGGGAAATTGCATTGCATTGGATGGGGCAAGAGTGGAGGCAGGGAGACCAAGGAGAAAGCCGCCCCAGGAATCCAAGTGAGAGAAACTGAGGCCTAATTGAGGATAGAGGCTAAGGAGAAGAGGGGAGAGGATCTTTAAAAATCAATGATAACCTATCTGCTTTGCATTTTACACATACTGTTAGAAATAAAAGAAAAAAAAGAAAATCCCAAGAAGACAGATTACAGTATTTTATTTTTAAACTTTAAAAAGTGCACAGAGTTGAGTTAAACATATCACTCAGTTATTTCTTTGGCCTGGAAGGCCTGTCCCATTCATTCATTCTCTCTCTCTTTTTTTAAGTAACCTCTACACCCAACATGGGGCTTGAATTCATGATCCCTAGATTGAGTCGCATGCTCTATGGACTGAGTCAGCCAGGTGCCCCTACTTATTTTCTTTTACTTTCTTTCCTCTCCCCACCCCCATAGGTAACTCTTTAATGTGTTGATTGTGAGACCGTGGGTTTTTTTTTTAAGATTTTATTTATTTATTTGCTAGAGAAAGAGAGCACAAGCAGGGGGAGTGGTAGACAGAGGCAGAGGGAGAAGCAGGCTCCCCGCTGAGCAGAAAGCCTGATGCAGGACTTGATCCTAGGACCCTGGGATCATGAACTGAGCCACCCAGGCATCCTGTGTGCAACCGTTTTTATTGTTCTTGCAAAATGTGCGTTTTAATATCGTGTGCCTATAGTTCACATTTACGTAAATGGCACTGGATTCTGTATCTCATTCTGTATCTTACTTTTGTATCACACACTATATTTCTCAAGATCTATCCCTGCTGCTATGTGTATCTTTAGTTTGTGGTCTCTAACTGCTTGACAGGATTTTAGAATTGGATTGATGATACAATGCCATTTAAAGTGCTCTACCTCGGAGCAGAGAGACTTCAACTATAACCTCTACCTCTCTACTAACTCATGTGAACTTGGGCAAGTGCCTTCACCTAATCTAATCTTGGCTTCCCCATTTGTAAAATTGGAGGTTCCTTTTACCTCTAACTTCCATGCAATTTCTCTTATTTTATACACAAGAAACTCTGGTCTGGAGTACATGACTTGATCAAGGTCACACAACAGTTACCAATAGTTTAGCCCACATTTATTGCGTACCAGGCATGGCGCTAAGTGCTTTGGATACTTAAATAAGTAAGCCCTGCTGAGTCCCTCCTCCTAGGGCCTCTAAACAGACCTGTGTTAATTTTCCAAGAGCAGGTGCGGAGACAGCCTGCAGGCACCGGTCAGAAGCAGTAGAGAGATATTAATAGGACATAGCCTCAGATAGAATCTAACACAGCACCTCCACCACCCCAATCAGGCCCCACAACATTCCTGACCTCAAGAAAAGGAAAGAGGTTGGGTACATAGCTTCCTGTTTGTAAAAGGTTATTTATTGCCTCAGCATTTACCAATGATAACTGATCTAAGACAAAAACCCTTATCTATCTGGATGCCTAATAGTATACAGCAGTAATTGCAGGATAAATAAAATTTTTTATTCTGCTTTTAAAAGGTGTTTTCGTTGTTGAACAATAAAACAGCTACTGTTGATTATTTACTCTGCGCTAGACACCAAACACTTTACATGTATTACTTCATTTAATCTTTGCAATCCCATGAAGTAGGAGGTACTATTACTACTCCCTTTTTAAAAGATAGGGAAACAGAAGCACATAGAGTTAGATTACTTGTCCCAGGTCAGTGGATTTCAAGCATTGTGAATGCAAGCCACAGTAGAAACGTAGTCTATGTTGTTACCTGGATCACTCATACCTGTTTCACAACGCTACGCTAACCCTTACTCTATAGGATCGGCTCTGATATTTTCTATTCAAGTCTTTTTTTTTTCCCCTCATACTGGTCTGCGCCACTAAATTGACTCTATGACCTCCTAATGGGTTGCAACTTGCAGTTTAAAAACAATGCCCTAGGGGACAAATATACCACAATCCTAACAAAATTACACAAAATGTGAAGTCATCATACTCTGTAATGTGAGCTTTTGTGTCCTGAGCACCTGCCCTGTATCAAGTTCCATGCTGTGTGTTAAAGATGTGATCTTCCCCTCAAAGTGCTCAGACACTCAAGGAAACACAGGTAGGTAGGTAATGACAACACAGCAGTAGTTCTCAGTCCTGGCTGCCCCTTAGAATCACCTGGAGAATTTTTTAAAAGTGCTAATGTTGAGGACCTATTCCCAGACTTTTCTGATTCAACTGGTCTGAAATAGGACTAAATGTCAGTATTTTTTCAAAGCTCCCCCGGTGATCCTAAGGTGCAGACAGGATAGAGGATCGTGGCAATACAGCATTAAGTACTACGTTAAAGGGAAGCTTAGCATAGGCACACCTAGCTACCTAAAGATGTTGAGAGGGGCACCTGGTTGGCTCTGCCGGTGGAGCGTGCCCCTCTTGATCTTCAGGGTTGTGGGTTCGAGCCCCATGTTGGGTATAAAGATTACTCAAAAATAAAATGAAAGATGTTGAGAAAAGCCTCAGAAGTTGTTTCTGGAGTTGGAGTTGTGGATACCTTCTGTTTTGCTCTCTTTTTTCGATGGTTTGGCTCTCTAGATCCACTGTCCACTCACTGTCTGCCCAGTACAAGGAACCTGTGCAGACTAACTCAATTTGCGCCTTTGCTCCCTGGCTTCCGCTTAGGTATGCGCCAACACCCTTGCAGGGGATTGGTGATAGGGAGGAATGTGAGGGCTGGGTCATTAATTCCCGGGCTACTTCCTGCAAGTTTCCCTTGAGCTGGCTGTGAATCTTCTTTGAAGGTAACTGTCCCCTTCACATTGGCTGGATGAACAGGACACTTCCAGTTTCTGTAATCTTTCCTCCCTCCCCCTATCCCTCCAGGTCAAGGGGCGTTAACAGCTCACAGGAGGTTCCTGAACTTGCCCTAGTCTTCCTCTATACGCCACCCACATGTTTGAAATTAGTCCCTTTGTAAATGAACCTTTGTCTAATTGTCCTAATCTGAATGTGTCATCTGTTTCCTATTGAGACTGACCGATAAAGCCTGGAAGCAGGACGGGAGCTTGCTGTAAGGATAAGGAAGGGGGAAAAATGGCAGAGGGAGCAGGATGAGTAATGGCAAAAATGCTTAAGAATATTGTATTTTTGGGCGCCTGGGTGGCTCAGTGGGTTAAAGCCTCTGCTTTCGGCTCAGGTCATGATCTCAGGGTCCTGGGATGGAGGCCCGCATCGGGCTCCCTGCTCAGCGGGGAGCCTGCTTCCCCCCCTCTCTCTCTGTGCCTGCCTCTCTGCCTCCTTGTGATCTCTCTCCCTCTGTGAAATAAATAAATAAAATCTTAAAAAAAAAAAAGAATATTGTATTTTTGTTTGTTTGAGTCTCTTTATTGGCTAAGGACAAATTGATAAATGGACTGTTCAGTTCTCAATCTTAATCTTACTTACCATCAGCAGCATTTGCCCTGTTAATAACTTCTTCTTGGTAAAACAAGCAAACACAAATTTTAAGAATTTAAAAAATTAAAAAAAGCAAAATACAAAAAATAAATACATAAAAAATAACTCCTTCTTGAGACAAATCTGTCGCTTGTTCTCCACGACATTGCACTCTATTGGTTCTTGTTCTTCCTCTAGCTACTCTTTGAAGTCTCTCATTTCCCTGATGTCTTCATCTTCCTGATGCTGAATGTCAGGAGCCCCAAGAACTGTTCTTGATACTCCTATCTATCTACACGAACTCTCCATCATTATCCAGTGTCATGGATTTAAATACTCCACATGCCGTCCACTCCCAAATTTATATAACTGACCTGGAGTTCTCCTCCAAGTCCAGATGCAGATACACAACCTAAATACAGAAAGAGTGGTGTCTGGACCAGGCTCCTAGAGCCAACCGTTACATTTTCAGGAATTTTTCCATCCTCTTATTAAACACAGCCATTACTAAAAATGAAATTATATAAACTTAAATAAATTCTAGTAAAAACAATGGTAAAATTCAAAACTCATCACTTTTTTTTTTTTTTTTTAAGATTTCATTTATTTATTTCAGAGACAAAGCACAAGCAAGGGAAGGGGCAGAAGGAGAGAGAGAAACAGACTCCCCACCCTGCGTGGAGCACAATGCAGGGCCTGATCCCAGGACCCTGACATCATGACTGGGGCCAAAGTCAGATGCTCAAACAACTGAGCCACCCAGGCACCCAACGCTCATAATTTTTCTATATTTTATTATTTCCTATGCTCTTGATATTTACATCTATTTTCTCTTATTATGGAAATCCTGTTTAATGGTGTGCTATTCTTTCATCTCTTCCTAACTCCACATTCAGTGATATCATGTTGGTAGCTCTGAAAACAGCCACTGTTAGAGTATTATACTGCAGAAATTGGCAAACGCTACCAATCAGAGTTGGACTTGTTACTTTGGTGATTGCCTATACCTAAGAAAGTGATGTAAAAAATATTAATACTGAGCTTAAATTTAGATTGCATTGTGTCTGTAGCTATTACATTGTAAATAACATTAAAAAATTGGGGGGCACCTGGATGGCTCAGCGGTTAAGCTTCTGCCTTCGGCTCAGGTCATGATCCCAGGGTCCTAGGATCAAGCCCCACATTGGGCTCCCTGCTCAGCAGAGAGTTTGCTTCTCCCTCTCTCTCTGCTGCTCCCCCTGGTTATGCTCTCTCTCTCTGTAAATAAATAAATAAAATCTTAAAGAAATAGAATAGTTCAGGAACACCTGGGTGGCTCAGTTGGTTAAGCATTTGCCTTCAGCTCAGGGCATGATCCTAGGGTTCTGGGATCGAGTCCAGCATCGGGTTCCTTGCTCACACGGAGCCTGCTTCTCCCTCTCACTGCCACTCCCCCTACTTGTGCTCTCTCTTGCTCTCTTTCCCTGACAAATAAATAAATAAAATCTTAAAAAAAATTTTTTCGAGGGGCACCTGGGTGGCTCAGATGGTTAAGCATCTGCCTTCAGCTCAGGTCATGATCTCAGGGTCCTGGGATCAAGCCCCGCATCAGGCTCCCTGCTCAGCAGGGAGCCTGCTTCCCCCTCTCTCTCTACCTGCCTCTCTGCCTACTTGTGATATCTCTCTGTCAAATAAATAAATAAAATCTTCAAAAAAAATATTTTTGAGGAACTATTCTTCCAGGGTTGGGAAACAACTGAGTCAACAAAGCAGTCATTTGTGTCATTGACTGGTAAAGTTCCAACATAGGTGTTGATTGTTTCGCTTTCACCTTACTATTTTAAAGATTTTATTTTTTTTCTATTTATTTATTTGAGAGAGAGAGCAAGCAGGGGGAGGGGCAGAGAGAGAGGGAGAGAATCTCAAGAAGACTCAGCACCAAACAAGGAGCCTGACACAGGGCTTCATCCCAAAGCCCCAAGACCATGACCTGAGCCAAAGCAAAGAGTTTGACACCCAACCAACTGAGCCACCCAGGTGCCCCTATTTTCATCTTACTATTAATGCAAACAAATATCAACCAATATTCACCTTGGAACTATACTTTTTAAATTTTAACTCTACTACAGTTAACATACAATATTATATCAGTTTCAGGTGTACAATTCTGTACCTTCAGGTGATTGATTCACCAATTCTATATGTTACTCAGTGCTTGTCACTGTAAGTATACTCTTAATCCCCTTCTCTATTTCACCCCTCTCTATTTCACCAATTCTATATGTTACTCAGTGCTTGTCACTGTAAGTATACTCTTAATCCCCTTCTCTATTTCACCCCTTTGCCCACCCACCTCCCCTCTAGTGACCATTTGTTTGTTCTCTATAGTTAAGAGTCTGCTTTTGGGGTTGTCCTTTTTTCCCCCTCCTTTGTTTTGTTTCTTAAACTGTACATATGAGGGAAATCATATGGTATTTGTCTTTCTCTGACTGACTTATTTTGCTTAGCATACTACTCTCGGGGTCATTCGTATTACATGTTGTTGCAAACGGCAAGATTTCATTCTTTTTTATGACTGAAACTTGGAACAATCCCTGTTCAGCAACTGCAATCATTAGTTGACTACAGATACAAATTTGGCAAAAATCGTGGCACCTGGCTAGCTCAGTCCATGGAGCACAAAACTCTTGACATTGGGGTCATGAATCTGAGCCCTATGCTGGGTGTAGAGAGTCCTTAAATAAATAACTTAAAAATTTCATTAAAAAACAAACAAGTTTGGCAGAAACTGATGAAAGATTCTGTGAGAATAAATTGGCCATATGGAGTTTATGATAAGGAGTATTATATAAAGTCCTCCCTTCTCTGAGGCTTTGCCTTCTGCAGTTTCACTTATCCAGGTCAACTGCAGTCTGGAAAAAGTCCTCCTCTGATGTACCATCAAGAGATCAATAGTCGCCTAACACTACATCATAAATGCCCCACTTCACATCATCACAGGAAGGGTGAATATAATAGAGGATGTCAACTACCTGCATTGTGACCTCAGTCTGTACTTTCACATTGATGAAGTTCTTTTTTTTTTTTTTAAGATTTTATTTATTTATTTGACACAGAGCAAGACAGCGAGAGAGGGAGCACAAGCCGGGGGAGTGGGAGAGGGAGAAGAAGGCTCCCCGCGGAGCAAGACTCTGGGATCATGACCTGAGCCGAAGGCAGACGCCTTCAAGATGCCTTAATGACTGAGCCACCCAGGAGCGCCCCACACATTGAAGAAGTTCATCCCCCACACCCCCATCTCTTAACTCAGGCAAAAGACCCTGTGGGCAAAGCATCCCCTAATGGGAGCCCAAAATGCCCCCTAAAGCAACGAGGACTGCCCTGAGCCAGCAAGACCCTGCCGGTAATTGACCCCAAGGTAATGATCAACCTAACCTTTACTGTGCACCTGCCTGTACCCCCCTGCCCCACATTTTCCTTATAGAAACCTAGAAGTGTTTTCAACACTTTGGAGACAGGCTTTGAGATGCACTAGTCCGCTGTCTTCCTGGTGTTGGCCTCGCGGAAATAACCTCCTTCCATGTTTGACCACCACTCATCTGTCTGCCTTTGGATTTTGTCAGCAACAAGGGGCCAGACTCAGTGTGTTTGGGACCCCGGGAGCCAGTGCACCCCTGCGCCCTGACTACAAACACAGTACAAGATGTTTTGAGAGAAGGACCACATTCATGTAACTTTTATACTATTTTGTTATATTTATGAATTAAAATCTCTCAGGTTTGTATGTATAGGAAAAAAATAGGATTTTTTTTAAAGGGGGGTGTGAGCAGAGGGAAAGGGAGAGAAGCTGACTTCCCGCTGAACATGGAGTCTAAAACAGCTCAATCCCATGATCCTGAGATCATGACCTGAGCTGAAATCAAGATTCAGATGCTTAACTAACTGAGGCACCCAGGCATACCCAAACACAGTGTAATATAGGGTTCAGTACTACCCCTGGTTTCAGGCATCTACTGTGGGTTTGGAACCTATCTTCCACAGACAGAGAACTACTAAATTTTATGATTTGTGAATTGTGTGCTATGTGTTCATTTATAGTAAGTTTATATAAATGCGTGCATGTGCACACGCGCACGCACACACACACCTTTTACTCTTGGAGAACCAGTTGTCAAACCTTTACCAGCAAACGACTACTAATAAGCAACTCCAGGACTGAGCTCTTGCTTTCCTATCCCGAACAAGTTGCCACAGTAGGCGTCTTCATTTCAGTTAATAGCAAAACTTCATTTTTCCAGTTGTTCTGGCCAAAACCTTAAAGAGTCATCCATGACTCTTCTCTTTCTCTCATACCCTACATCCAACTATCAGGAAATCCTTTTGCCTCTACTTTCACACGTGACTACTTTGCACCACCTCTGTGGCCATCAATTTTTCTAAGCCAATTGATTATTGCACTAGCCTCCTGACTGGTCTCCTTACTTCAATGCTGCAGTCAGAGTGATTCTGTTAAAATATGAATTAGAAATGCCATTCCTCTGCTTAAAACTTTTTTTTCTTTTCACATTTTTTTAAAAAGACTATTTGAGAGAGAGAGAATGAGGAACTGTGTGCAAAAACACACCTGCACACACACCAGAGAAAAAGCAGGGATGGGGGGTAGAGGGAGAGGGACAAGCAGACTCCATGCTGTGCACAGAGCTCCATGCTGGGCCCCATCTCACTGATGAGGGAGTGGCAGGCAAGCTGAGGGAAAAACACAAGCGGACACTTTGCAATCCCCCCCACTCCCAAGGGGGCTATACGTGACATTCCTCAGGCACTGCTGGCTGCCCTAAAGCTAAGGGAAGGAAAAACAAATGGTTAACTGATAGAGATCACAGTCCAGTAAACAGGAGTCTCCCTCAGTTACAAATGTCTTAGTGATTTATAAGAGAAAAAGCATTGTTGCCAATAACCCAACTTCCAGAAGGAAACTCCCAACTATCTTAATGTTAAAGCTTTACTAGAGGGAAAAATCACCTTAACTTGACAACGACAAGGCCTCTAGTATCTTGTAGGTCCTCTTTCGCATACAAGAGTCCTTTTGAAAAACTCCCTTTTCCCTATGCCCCCCAACTCCCAAGTATGTAATCAGTCACCCCTCAGAACCCTGGGGCAGCAGCTCTTCCTGCCCACAGGTCTGTCCCCAGGCTTTAACGAAACCACCTTTTTGCACCAAAGATGGCTCAAGAATTCTTTCTTGGCCATTGGCTCCGGACCTCACCAGCATTCAAAAACTACACCACCGTGACCCTGAAATCATGACCCGCGTCCCATGCTCAATGGACTGAGCCACACAGGTGCCCCACCTGCTTAAAACTCTTCACTGGCTTAACACCTCAGATTCCAAGCCATGTCTTTACAAGGGTTTGTAAGGCCCTAGGGATCAGCCTGCTCCCATCCCATTACCTCTCTAGTGTCATCCCCTGCTACTCTCCCCCTCACCGGCTCCATCCCAGCCACACTAGCTTCTTAGCTGTTCTCCAAACACACCTGCACGCTCCTGCCTCACTCCTGCCTTGGGGCCTGTGGACTTGCTCTTTCCTCTGTCTGGAATGTTGCTCTTCTACCAGTTCTCCCCATTGTTTGTTCTTTTTCTTCAGGTCTTTGCTCAAATGCCACTTTCTCAGTGAGGCCTCCTGATCATTTGAATTAAAGTTGCAAAATCCTTCCCACCCACCCCCAACCTTTGCCACCATTCTCTATCCCTCTGCCCAGCTATCACCATCTAATGAACTATATGTTTCATATTACACATTTTAGTTATGATTCTTTTTCCCCCTACAAGAATGTAAGTTCAAGAACTATTGTCTTTTTTTTTTTTTTTTTTTGGTCTGTCCTATTAACTACTATATTCTTAGCTCTTAAAATGTGTTTTGTTGGGGCACTTGGGTGGCTCAGTTAGTTAAGCGTCTGCCTTCAGCTCATGCTGTGGATCCCAGGGTCCTGGGATGGAGCCCTGCATCTGGCTCCCTGCTCAGTGGGGAGTCTGCTTCTCCCTCTTCCTCTGGTGCTCCCCCTGCTTGTGCTCTCTCCCTTTCTGTCAAATAAACAAAATACAATCTTTAAAAAAAATGTGTGTTTTAGATAGTAGGTGATCAATAATTTGAGGAATGAACAAAACATCAATGAGTATTCTAAATACCCATAAAAAGCTTCTTTGTGCTAATTATGGGGAAGAGGAGTACAGGGTATCCAGGAGTGAGTCCTGTGTGTGCATTTATGTATGCCTTTGGGCCTCCCATTTGATAGACCACTTGGAAATAGCTGTGCTCTTTCAGAAACACAAAAAATTCATAGTGGACTAAAAATAAAATGACAAAATAAACATTGATGGCTAAAGTCAATAGCATCTCATATCAGACTCTAGCATAGGCAAGTAATAAAAGTCACTAGAAGGTTTAAGAAAAATGGATAGGGCGCCTGGGTAGCTCAGTGGGTTAAAGCCTCTGCCTTCAGCTCAGGTCATGATCCCAGGGTCCTGGGATCGAGGCCCACATCAGGCTCCCTGCTCTGTGGGGAGCCTGCTTCCTCCTCTCCCTCTGCCTGCCTCTCTGCCTACTTGTGATCTCTCTCTGTCAAATAGAAAAGAAAAGTGGATATTTACTGAGTAGCTAGTATATACCAGGGGGACAATGATGATTCTGTTATGGTGCAGGTCCTGCCCCAATGGCTGATGGGGAAGATGGCCATGGAAACAGACAACTACACAATGTTATCACCAGCCCACCAAGAGGAAAATGTACTAGCTACAAAGCATCAGAGAAGAAAGAGTGATTAGGTATAGTACCAGAGGAGGGTGATATCCGAGCTGGGGTCTCAATAGGGAGGAGGATGGGCCCCAGAAGAGAAATTTAAGTGAGAAACATTACGTCACTACTTTTTTTTTCTTACTTAGTAGAAATGCCTAACTATGTGGATTTTTAACAGGAAATAGCTTGGCCAAGCTTGCAAAACTCTTAAGTAGTATGGAGCAGAATTTGAGAACTCGTGGTTACTGGGACATCCAGGGATAGGCTGAGTGAAAGGGACAGATGGCAGGAAGGGAGATCAACATCTTCATGGGGCAGAGCAAATCGGGAGCCATTTAATACCACAGAAGCATCACAGGCCTGAGGCTCCCACGGTGGAGGTGGGGGAGGGAGTGGGAATAGCAGGAGAACTTTATTTCTGTCTTGGTACTTGCCAGGAGCACCTTTTCTCCTCTTCCTCCTCTCCTTTTTTTTTTTTTTTTTTTTTAAGATTTTATTTATTTACTTGACACAGAGAGAGAGAGATCACAAGTAGGCAGAGTAGCAGGCAGAAAGAGGAGGAAGTAGGCTCCCTGCAGAGCAGAGAACCTGATGCGGGGCTCCATCCCAGGACCCTGAGATCATGACCTGAGCCAAAGGCAGAGGCCCAACCCACTGAGCCACCCGGGCGCCCCTTTTCCTCCTCTCCTTGATAATGTGGTCTGCTCTTGAAGACAGAGGCAACTTTGGCAGTTCAGAAAGATCCCATGTTCCGAATTTGAAGGCCTGGATTTGAGTTTCATTAATTATGTGATCTTGTGCCCACCTTCCAAAACTTCACTCATGACAGTATAGAGTGAAGTCTGAGCTCCTTGGCTTGGCACTTAAGACCCTTCTCCATCTGGCCCCTGATGACCGCTCCAATCTCATCTACCCTTTCTACCCTTCTCATCCCAACAGCGGTGCAGACTCTTATGAAGACTCTGTGCCCTCACAGACACTGTTCTTTCAGACTGACATTTTGCCCTCCTTGTCCCTAAACTGGAGAATTCCCATTCCTCTTTGAAGACATGATTCTAGTTTTACCACCTCCCGGAAGACTTCACTGACTGCTAGGTTAGCAACTGCCTCTAGGCCTTAAAAACCCAGAGTTTCCTTTACCTCAGTGTCTAGAACACATGGGCTCTTTCCCATTTCTATCCACTCTCTTTGGGACAGCCAGAGGGATTTTTCTACATCATAAGACTCCCTGCCACTCCTGTGCTTTAAATAAGAATATCAGTGGGCACTTGAGTGGCTCAGTCAGCTAAGCACTGACTCTTGATTTCAGCTCAGGTCCTGATCTCAGGGTCATGAGATCAAGACCAGCACTGGGTGTGGAGCCTGCTTAAGATTCTTTCTTTCATGCTCCCTCTGCCCCTCCCCTCTACCCCTCTAAAATAAAATAAATAAACAAACAAATAAATAACAACAAATCATCCTCATTTCTTGGCTTAGAGACCATAATCTTTACTGTGGCCTACTTGCTACTATGTGACCTCCCCCACACCTGCCGCATTACCTTCCCCTCTCACCCTTTGCTTTCTCTGCTCCAGCCAGGCTAGTCTTCTTTGCTTTTCAATGCACCATGTTTCTCCCTCCCTTAGGACCTTTGCACTTGCTTCCTTCCTTCAACCTGGCTACTTTCTACTTATTCTTCAGAGTTTAGATCAAACTTTCCTTGCTTGCCTGCCTCCCTTTCCCTCACCAGGCTAATTTAGGTGGTACTTAACACAATAGTAGTTATAGACCTATTTATGAATTAGTTAATACCTGTGTCCCCCTGGGTAGGGACCATGTTGTCTTGTTTCATCACCACATAAGAGGCACCTAGAGCAGAACCTGGCACAGACCAGGTGCTCAATAAGTGTTTGTTGAATAACTGTAGGAGTGCTTAGCCCTTCCCACATTACATCAAATCTCCAGTTTACCTGGTTTCTCATGAAAGAAGACTTCAGCTGCCTCCATTTTGACCTCAAATATTCCAGTTGGGTTCTTTTTTCCAGTTTGTCTCTTGGCTCAGATGGAAGACCTTGCAGGCAAAGCATCTTCTGATGGGAACCCAAACCCTCTTAAGCAATCAGGACTGCAAGACCCTGACCATGACCCACTCCAAGACAATGATTAATTTGACTACCACTGCCTCCCTGCACATAGCCACCCACTTTTGCCCCACAGTTTCCATATATAAACCTTGAAGTACTTTTGGCACTTTGGATATAGTCTTTGAGAGGTTAGTCTGCTGTCTTCCAATGTTGGCCTCACTGAAATAAACTCCTTTCCCGTTTTATCCACTCATCTCGCTGCCTTTGGTTTTGTCAGTAGCAAGTGGCTGAACTTGGTCTGAACTTGGGACCCCTGGAGCCAAGGGCTCTTGCACCCCTGTGCCCCGGCTGTACTCTCACAGCAGCCTGTGAGATCCCAAAGAACCGGTACAGAATCAGCACCCAGCACCACGCTTGGTACTTTGTGGGGCTCAGTAAGGGCTTTCTGAGTGTGGGAAAAACTGTGATGTGTCCATCAAATTCCCCATCAGCGAAGACCTGAGACATCAGCTGCTGGGAGTGTGGTTGGTGGAAAGCCTTTACCTGTAGGCCCCTCCACGGATAGGGTCACCTTGGCTCCTGTCACACCCCTTCCCAAATGGCCCCACATCCACAGAGTGGTGAGGCAGGGATATAGAGCCCTAGCCGGCCTTTTAGCTTATCTGGGGACTACTCTGATGGCCCATTCTAGCTCCAGAGTCTCCATGGAGTTAGCCAAGACTGTCCGTGGGCCTGCAAGGAGCTCTGGACTTGTGCCCACTCCTGGTCCCTCCCTCCCTTCCACAGGTGTTGATTCCAAGGGTGCTCCCTTATAAGTTCCTGCACTGTAACCTCCATCTCAGAATCTGCTTCCCCCAAACCCCACCTGCAACAGGCCCTCTGTCTTCTCTCCCCTTTCTCCGTGCCATCACTTTCAGGGAATGTACATTCATTCACCTAAAGTTAGTAGGCACCATTCAGCTGACAAAGCATTTTGAAAGTGATGTGGACCAGGAGCAAATGGTCAAGAAAGAATTCTTGAGATGTTTTTGGTGCAAAAAGATGCTTTTATTAAGCACAGGGCCAGGACTCATGGACAGAAAGAGCTGCACTGGGGTTGTGAGGAGTGACTGATGATACCCTTTTTTAGTTAGAGGGGGTTAGGGATGGCCTACGTCTCTAAGGAATTTGGAAGTAAAGCTTTCAGGACCTTGAGGGGGCTAGCTGCTGCTAAGATAAGGTTATTTACCACTGCCTAGTAAAACATCAGTCATGAGGCCCTGCAGATGTCTATCATTAGGCCATATGCTCAGGAGGTAATTGCAAATACATCTTGGGGAATGTTTACAGCTATCGGGGAAAGTGACACTAATAAGAGCAAAGCTATAACGGTAAAGAAATAAAGGAAGTCCTTGAGAGAGATGTAGGAGTGTTAGAGTCTGTAAGCCTCGGGAATTCTGCCTGGAGACAGCCAGCAGCAGCAAAGTCTGGTCTTTGTTTCTTTTTCTCCCGACAGTTTCATCTCCATTTTTCTATTACCCCCATTCTATAGCGTCTAGGTGCGTCAGGAAGGGGGGCTAGCTAGCCCCACTGAACAGATGGAGAAGCTGAGGCCCAAAAAGTGGCGTGACCAGCTTAAGGTCACTGAGCTCATTCAAAGCTGAGCCCTCAGATCCAGTTTTTCACCTCCCTTTCCCTTCCGAGTCGCCGCATCCCGGAACGAGAAGGAGGCTCGCTGCCACTGATCAGAATGGTGTCGCTGGTCCGAATCCCCAAACCACGTTTCCGGGGTCCGGGAACCGGCGCGCAGTCGGACGCTCCCGCGGCGCTGGCGGGGAGACTGAGGTCCAGAGCCCGGTGCTCCAGCGCCCGCGGGGCAGAAGGCGAGGGGGCGCGTCCAGCCTCCCCGGCCGCCCGGCGCCGGAGCCGCCTCCGCCCGCCCCCCACGCTGGGTCCCCCCGCCTCGATTTTGCCTTCGCAGCGCCGCCAGCTCGGGAGCCAGTCATGGTGGCCGCACTGGTGGCGGCGTGGCTGCTCCTGTCGGCCGCGGCCTGCGCGCAGCGGGAGCAGGACTTCTACGACTTCAAGGCGGTCAACATCCGGGGCAAGCTGGTGTCGCTGGAGAAGTACCGCGGCTCGGTGAGTGTCCGCCCGCGGCAGCCTCGGCGCCGCCCCGGCAGGGCCTGCTGCTCGAGCCGCGCGACCCGGGACCCTGCGCGTGCGGCTCCGAGGGGGCCCGGCAGCCCTGCCCTGGCTCCCACCACCCCACGCATTCCCCACGGGGTGCGGCGCCCCCAGATCCTGCGCTGGGTCTGACCCGCGACGACGTGGCACGGCCCGGCGCGCAGTGAAACCCGAAACTCTCCCAGCCGACGACGATTTGGGCTTTGGAGTCCAGACCGCTCCCAGCGGCTGCCTCGGCCCAGCCTTTGTCATGCCCGGATCGTAAAGTAACCCTAGCATCCTGCCGCCTTTGTCTCTCCCAGCCCCAGTTTCCGCGTCTGGAGCTGGGATTGTGGCTGCTACTGAGTGCAGGGAGAGCACCGTGAAAATGAATGTTCAGATGCATGGGGACCTTACACGGATCTCCCTTTAGCGGGGACATCGGGGCCAGGAGAGGAAAGGTATTTGTACAGGGTCACACAGCTCTAGAAAGCACAGCGCCTGGAGGAGAATCACCCACCCACCTGTGGACTTCACTAGGCCAACTCCTAAGATGGCAGCTGGGGCTGAGCTCCAAAAGTCACCCAGGCTAACTGCTATCTCCTTATCTCACCTCAGAGAGGACTCAGAGAGAAAATGTGCCTGGGTGAGTCTTGGAAACACGGGTGAGTTTTGGCAAGACCAAGAAGAACATTCCAGGCAAAGAACTGTTCATACCAAGGCTCAGAAGCAAACAGCAAGAAAGATGGAGGAGGGGTAGGTGGGCTTCACCGGATTCTGCTTGCAGGAGTATAAAGCATGAGGCTTAGTGGTAGAAGATGAGGCTGAAGGGAGTAAGGAGGGCCCAAGAGGGGCCTTGAACACTATATTCAGAGTCCTAGATGTTGCGCTGTGTATAATGAAGAGCGCTCAAAGTCCATTTCTCAAGATGAACCTGAGACCAAAAAAAGAAGGAAGGAAAAAAAAGAGATGAACCTAGGTAGGGGTGTTGGTGTGGGAAAGGTGGGGAGTTGGGAATGGACACATAGGTACAGCATCCAGATTTGGAAGGACCACACAAAAATGGCTACCAGCATTCTTCTCCTGGGAGGAAGTCTTTAGTGAAGAAAGCACTTTCTAAACCTTAAAATGCCCAATTATGCTGGGACTCCTGGGGGCAATCCTGGGGCAATGTTCCTTGTCCAGATTGTCCCCTAAGGTGTTGTGAATTTCAGATGAGATGACAGGGTGCAAAGTGATGTGGGAAACAAAGGCAAAAGAAAAAATTAAATTTCCTTACTGCCTACAACCCATCGACAAGTCCTTGAAACAGGTAGAGTGAAGTTCTTCTAGGAGCTCAGCTGCCTCAATGCTGACACTTTGCTAAGAGCAAAAGGCAATCTTAGCCTGACCCCCCCAGGATCCTGTGAGTCTACTTTAACATATAAAAATTCTTTCGGAAACTTCCTCTATCTCTGTCCTCTAAGATATATGTTAGCAATCATCCTCCAAGCAAATGACCCACTGATACACATCTGGAAGGTCTCAGGACTGAGTTTTTACTAAACAGTAATAAATGACCTCTTCCCAACAACCGCTAGCCCCCTCAGGATCCTGGGAACCTTGTTTCCAAAATACCTTGGAGGCTTGTGCTATCTCTAACCCCATCTCAACTTGAAAGTATATAATCAGCCATTCCTCATGATCCCAGTGCAGCTCTTTCTGCCCAAGGGTCCTGTCTTCATGCTTGAATAAAAGCACCTTTTTGCACCAAAGACTCCTCAAGAATTCTTTCTTGGCCGTTGGTGCCAAACCTCAACATTTTCCTGCATCAGAAGAACTTGGTAGAATGCTCTATACCTGTGTTTGGAGGCCCCAGCAGGAAACTCATCCAGGACTGAGGACAAAGCCAGTAAGAGTAGGGCCCATTCCCAGTCAGGTCCCACCTTCCTTCTAGTGCAGCTTGACAGAGAGCCCCAGGTTTAGCTCTTGACCAGCTCTTCTATTCGTTCGTTCATTATTATTGAGCACCTACTCTATGTTAAGTGCTAGGCCGGTGCTTGGGATACAGTGGTGAACAAAACAGACAAGTTTTCACTTTAATAGAGCTTATATGAAATGGAAAAGAGAGAGACAATAAACAGGAACAGAGAAGTGAACAAGGTAATTCCTAGTACAATGGTACTAAGTGCTAAGACATAAATAGAACAAAGTCTATTTTCAGAAGTAATAAGGCACTCAGAATGTGAGGAACAGAAATCTTGGTGAAAAATGACCCAGAGAAGTGATGCTAGAATTCTGAGTGTTCTAATACTCTAGGTCATTGGTAAACCCTAAAAGGCATGGGAGTGAAAAGCCAAGAAATCAATCTGAAAGGAATTGAAAGAAAGAAACAAACAAACAGAACAAAGTCACATACCTACTAAGAGATAAAGTGAGAATTTGAACCCAGGCAGTGCAGCTCCCAAGCCCAAGCCCTTAACTACAAGGTTTAAAGGGAAACCAGGAATAGTTAGTCCAGGGAAGCTGTAAAGGATTCTGTAGGTTAACCCAAGCTGGGTCTACCATTGGACAATAGGGGTCATTCATTCACCTGTAAATAACTACTGGCTCATTATGTATATTTTAGCAGTCTTTTTAAAAACATTGAAAAAGGTTTACTGGCTTCCAATACCTGCGTGGCACTATTCCAACCCAGGAGAAAAGGCCATGAACAAGATTGCAATGGTTTGTGCCCTCGGGCTAACTGGGAAGGCTGTCATTTAGACCAGTGTTGAGTAAGGATGGAATGCGCTCGTCTCAGGTGTGAGCTTATGTACATATGCCCTGAGTGTAGCGTGTATGCAAATGGCGTGTTAACTTCTGTGTGCACACCTGAGTCTGCATCTGTGTTTGGCTGTACACATATGTAAATTAACTATGTATATTTGGGTGTGTCTGCCCATCCGTGTTTTGGTCACTCCAAGGATAAACTTTTTGGTTTCAGGTATGGAACTAGAAGCTGAATTTCCCTCCTTCCAAAAGGGTGGGCAGACACACAAATGTAGGTTAAAAATAACCAACCTTTAATGTTCTCATTGCCCAGGGATCCAGCAGAGAAAAAAGAGGAAGACCGAGAACTAGGGAAGGGAGTTAAGGTCCTAGTTTCTCACACCACAGGCAGAATATGACATGCTGACACCAATGAGGGAGATTGTCCTAATGGCCTGTGGCTCCATAGGATGGGTCCTTCCTTATCTGGTGCAGGCAGGGTAGGAGAGTTATAACTCAACGGTTCTCATCATCCAGCCAGGTAGTTCTCAACTACTCTAGGAGACATACAGCAATATTTGGAGACATTTTTGACTGCCAAAACTAGACATCTGGTGGGTAGAGACCAGGGGTGCTGCTAAACTTCCTACACTGAATAGGATAGTCCCTGCATAATAAAGAATTATCTGGCCCAAATGTCCTTAGTGCTGAGGCTGAGAAACCCTGTGTGACCTGAGCAGTTTGTGCCTGTGCTTGGCCAGTCCCAGGCTGCATCTGGGAGGTGGCCCTCTTCATGGAGCCAACTAGTACAATCCCCGCTCTGTGAAAAAAGTGGCCAAAGAGATAGGGCCGGCTGCCCAGACACAGGGTAAGATTTAAGAATTCTTTAACAGGGCGCCTGGGTGGCTCAGTGGGTTAAAGCCTCTGCTTTCGGCCCAGGTCATGATCTCAGGGTCCTGGGATCGAGGCCCGCATCGGGTTCTCTGCTCAGCAGGGAGCCTGCTTCCCCCCTCTCTCTGCCTGCCTCTCTGCCTCCTTGTGATCTCTCTCCCTCTGTGAAATAAATAAATAAAATCTTAAAAAAAAAAAAATGTATAACTAGAAGCTAAAAACAGCATTGGTGCCAAAATTCTAATTGCAGTATTATAATTGAGTTCCGTCAGCCAGCTTTGTATTTATCACCTAAAGGCTATAAATAAATACATTTATTATAAGGCGATTGTAAATTTAAGGATTAGTCTAGTTAGACTCAAGAAAATGATATTTGTGTGCTGGAGGGAGAGGGGCAAAATGGGACGGATTGCCGTGGGGTCCTTTTACGAAGAAAACCCATGTCTGTGTATATACCCATGCAGGTGACTGTGTATGTGTGCACACTAACGTATTCATTCCGCACACACTTCCTGCTTTCTTTTCCATGTGGTAAGCCCCGGAGTGAAGCAGACATAGCCTTCAGTGGGGTCACAGTGAGTTTATTACAAGGGAGACCATGTAAAGTGATGAGTGCCAGTTGACTGAGCGAGATCTGCCTTTCCATTCCCCCACATTACCTCCTGATGTGAGCTCACCAGCGTGTGAGCCTCTCTCTGTAAATGTGTTGTGTGTGTTTGTGATTATGTGTGATGTGTGCTGATGCATTTTTGTAACTTGGGGCATATGCATCCCCATTTATGGGTAGGGTATTCTCATTCTCATGAATATTCATGTATGTGTACGCACACATACCTGTAAGCCCTTGCATGTGTGATTTCATTTGTGCCTGCATGCATGTGTTCATGCATCTGTGAAAGGACTGCACGTTTATGTATGTATCCGTTGTGCCTTTGTATATGTGAGAAAGCATTCATTGTTGGGGGGGGTCACCGTGTGGGCATGTTAGGTCATGTACAAGTGCGTGACTTGTCACTGTGTTGTGTATGTGTCTGGGTTTTGTTTTTGCCACCCAGGTGTCCCTGGTGGTGAACGTGGCTAGCGAGTGCGGCTTCACGGACCAGCACTACCGAGCCTTGCAGCAGCTGCAGCGGGACCTGGGGCCCCACCACTTCAATGTGCTTGCCTTCCCCTGCAACCAGTTCGGCCAGCAGGAGCCTGATAGTAACAAGGAGATCGAGAGCTTCGCCCGCCGCACCTACAGTGTTTCTTTCCCCATGTTTAGCAAGGTGGCAGTCACCGGCACCGGTGCCCACCCTGCCTTCAAGTACCTGATCCGTGAGTCCTGATCCTTTCCCTCATCTTCCTGTAGCTGGCTGTGCTCATGGCTCCCTGGGCACCAGAAGCCACTGGCTGGCTGGGTGACCTGGGGCCCCTTCCAGACCCCTGCATGTAGGTTCATGGTCTGTTCCAGCACTAATCTTTGAGGATGACCCGAGAGGTATTCCTGCCTGAGACTATCTCTACCCTCCACCCCACCCTGCTGCTTTGAGAACTCGGAGGTTCTCCCTCAGAGTTACTCTTGCAGACTTCTCTGGGATCCTGTTTTCATACACAGGGGTTCTTAAAAGGAGACTGGGCCCTCAGATTTAGTCGCCATGAATTAGTTGAGCTTATGGACTTAGGATAGAGAAACCAAGGCACAGACAGAGGATGCCATATGGAGAAGGCTGACCAAGATGGCTGACAGGTAGCTCCTGTCCTGAGTTAGCGGTAAGGTTTGTAGACTATGGGAGGGAAACCTTCGGAGCCAAAAATACCAGATCTTAATATTTCAGAAATAGATCCCTTCTGCATCTCCAGGAGCCTCAGAACCACAAGATGGGGTCATGGGCCAAGCTTGTCATTGTGGTCCTGTTTCCTCCCTTGGGCCTTTCTCTCCCTTTGGGGGCCTTCTATTTCATGCTTCTGACTGCCCTCCTATCTTTCACCACCAACCCCCATTCACTTGGAGGAGTAAATGAAAAACAACAGTGTAGCAAACAAAAGATCCCTTACTGAGGCAGATTTGAATTTTGCTCTATGGGTCAATCCTAATATTTGCTTTTTTCCCCCTGTGTGTTTTTATTAGCTCCTTTCCAGTTCCCATAGTTATAGATCAAACCTAACACTGCTTTAGAAGCAACAGGGGAGCTCTTAAAAGTGGTTTAGACTGAGACCTACTGAATCAGGGCCCAAGAATCTGTTGCTTTTAACCACCCCCACCATACCACCACCACAACCACCACCACCACGATTCAGATGTAACCAGTCCACAGACTAACATTTGGAAACTATTAAGATTTCATTAGCGAATAGGATGTAGACTATTCAGTAGTTTGAGATCATTAAGAAAGGAGAATCTGATACTGCTTTATCAAGCACTTCACAGAATCCTAAAGCAGTAGTTCTCAACCTTGGGTCCATACTGGCATCTCCTGGAGAGCTTTTAAGTAATACTGATGCCTGAATCTTAACACCAGAGATTCTGATTTAAGTAGTCTGGAGTGTGGACTGGGCATCAGGATTTTATTTTATTTTATTTTATTTTATAAGATTTTATTTATTTGAAAGAGAGAGTGAGAGAGAGCGCATGCTTGAGCAGGGGGGAAGGTCAGAGAGAGAGGGAGAAGCAGACTCCCTGCTGAGCAGAGAGCCCAATGTGGAACTTGATCCCAGACCCCAAGATCATGACCTGAGCCAAAGGCAGATGTTTAACCGACTGAGCCACCTAGGCGCCCCATGGGCATCAGGATTTTTAAAAGTTCTTTAGTTAATTCTGACTAATAGAACCACTGCTTCAAGGGAAGGATGGACCCCTGTAGTGGAATTCCAGGAGAGGGGACACAGGGAAGCACACTTTGCTCTCCTTCTTCCTTTTTCTCTAGAGACTTCTGGGAAGGAGCCCACCTGGAACTTCTGGAAGTACCTAGTGGCCCCAGATGGAAAGGTAGTCGGGGCTTGGGACCCAACTGTGTCGGTGGAGGAGATCAGGCCCCAGATCACAGCACTCGTGAGGAAGCTCATCCTGAAGAAGCGAGAAGACTTATAACCACTTTCTCTCCTCTCCCCTGTGCGCCCCCATCCTCCACCTTGAATGTGTGACCAAAGCAAACTCAGTGGTGCTCAATGGTGCTTAGAGGGAGGATCTATGGACTCTCCTTCCTCCATTTTTATCCCACCTACCCTATCACTCCTACGGTGGGAAATTTCTAGTATTTGGATTATTTGAGTCTTAGAACAACCTGTAGCAACTCTTGGGCAATGAGAGCTCTTGACCAGTGAATCACCAGCCAATAAGAACCTCTAGCCCATGAAAATATATGGCAAATAGAAGTATATCAAGCAATAATCTCCTGCCTATTAAGAACTCTGTAAAATGGGACCGATTCCTACCTCACAGGGTGGTTGTGAGGATGAGGATGAAAGATCTATGAAAGTGCTTAGGGCAGTGGCAGCTCACGAGGAGGCATTCAACAAATGTTTTGGGGTGGTTTTTTTTGTTTTTTGTTTTTTTTGCATTTAAACCAAAAAATAACTTGTAATCAATAAAAACTTGTGCCCAACAGGAATTTCCAGCCATTGAGGATCCAGGCCAAAAATTTATTTGTTGTAATTGTTTTCCTCTGTGTTATTTTTTTAAATTACAAAAGTAATGCAAATAGATTGTAAAATAATATAGGACGATATAAAATAAAAAATGAAGATATCCCCCTTGTTTTCTATATCTCACTCCCTGGAGGTAAATAAATACTGTCAGCAATTTGGTACAAAGACTTCCTAATTTTTTTTATCAAGCCAATCATTATTGCCCAATAAGAATTCACTGACCAAAAGTACACTATAATAACAAATAGGCAAAGGATATGAAAAGATAATTCACAGAATAATGTAAATGGATAATAAGGATATAAGAAGATACTCAACCTCATTAAAGTTGGAAGGATTTTTTAAAATGATAATACCCATAGTTGGTAAGGATGTGGGGAAATGGGCATTCATAGTAACTGTTGGTGGGACAATTAACTGGCACAAGTTTTTAGAGGGTGATTTGGCAGTATCTTTCATCATTTCTCATCCTAGAAGTCTCCCAAACTGTGCAAATATATATGTACAATAATATATATGTACATTGTTCATAATAGTGAAAATTAGAGGGACACCTTGGTGGCTCAGTTGGTTAAGCATCTGACTCTTGGTCTCACGGTTGTGAGTTCAAGCCCTGTGTTGGGCTCCACACTAGGTATGGAGCCTACTTATACAAAGAAATGAAGAAAAGGACAAGTATCCAATAGTGAAAATTGGATGCAGCCCTGTATCCATCAATATGGTCTGATAATGAATTATGGTACAAATCTAAATGGTACACTAATATAGTTATTAAAATGAATGAATTGGGGCACCTGACTGGCTCAGTCAGTAGACCATGCAACTCTTGGTCTCAGGGTTGAGTTTGAGCCCCACGTTGGGTGTAAAGATTACTTAAAAATAAAATATTTCAAAAAATCTAATTCATTAATCTTATTTTAATTTTTTTTTAGATTTTTAAAAAAATGTTAAGTAATCTCTACACCCAATGTGGGACTTGAACTTATAACCCTGAGACCAAGAGTCATATGCTCCACTGACTGAGCCAGCCAGGTACCCCAAAATGAATGAACTAGATTTCTATATGCTACCATAGAAAAAGTTTTCCAAAAGTGAAAAAAGGGCAACTTGTAAAACAGAATGAATACATGCACACACACAAAAATCCAATATAGGGGTGCCTGGCTGCTCAGTCTGTAGAGCACATGACTTTTGATCTTGGGGTTGTAAGTTCCAACCCCATGTTGTGTGTAGAGATTACTTAAAAATGAAATCTTTTTTAAAAAATCCAGTATAAAGAGCCGTTTGCAACGACATGGATGGAACTGGAGGGTATTATGCTGAGCGAAATAAGTCAATCAGAGAAAGACAATTATCATATGATCTCTCTGATATGAGGAACTTGAGGGGCAGGGTGGGGGGTCGTGGGGGGTAGGGAGGGAAAAATAATGAAACAAGATGGGATGGGGAAGGAGACAAACCATAAGAGACTCCTAATCTCACAAAACAAACTGAGGGTTACTGGGGGGTGGGAGGGTAGGGATAGGGTGGATGGGTTATGGACATTGGGGAGGGTTTGTGCTTTGGTGAGTGCTGTGAAAGATGTAAGCCTGATGATTCACAGACCTGTACCCCTTGGGCAAAGAATAAAAATAAAATTAAAAAAAAATCCAGTATAAAGAAGTATAATATTTTTATCAAAATTTTTCGATATTAAGTGAGAGAGAGAGAGAGGAATATAGACCAAACTTTTTTTAAGATTCTATTTATTTGAGAGAGAGGGAGCATGGTGGGGAAGGTGCAGAGGGACAGGCAGATTCCCCATCCCCTGAGAGGGGAGCCCAGCGCTGGGCTGATGCGGGGCTCAATCTCAGGACCCTGAGATCAGGACCCGAGCCAAAGTTAGGCGCTTATCCAACTGAGCCACCTAGGTGCCCCTAGACCAAACTATTAATGGTGGTTGTCAATGAGGGAGTCAGGAGAAAGGGGATAACAGGAGACCTTCACTGTCTTTTTTTTTTTTAAGATTGATTTATTTATTTGATATATAGAGAGAGCGAGAGAAGGAACACAAGCAGGAGGAGTGGGAGAGAGAGAAGCAGGCTTCCTGCTGAGCAAGGAGCCCAATTTGGGGCTCAATCCCAGGACCATGGGATCGTGACCCGAGCCAAATGCAGACGCTTAACGGCTGAGCCACCCAGGCATCCCCTTCACTGTCTTTGTTAAGTACTTCTGTAATGTTTGAATTTTGTATGTAAAATATGTATTTCACTTTTATAGAAATATAAAAAGAAGCAGCTAAAAACTGAGGTGATGGGCAAAGTCACTGATTGATAATTCATTAACCAATAAGAATTTCATGTCCACTTCTCCTAAGGTCACTTTTCGAGAAGGGAGACTCAGATTTAAGTCCTGGCTGTGCCCTTGACTCATAGACTGAGCAACTTGTTTCCTCTCTGCTGTCTTCCATTTTCCCACTGGACAATGCAAGGGTTGAACTGTGCTTATAGTTCTTGCAGTGTCCCTTAATGGTCCCTCTCAAAAGCTACCCGGAATAAATGAAGGCTCTCTGTGAGCCAACCACAGGCCCCACTATGGTGGTCTCCAGCCTGTGGTTACACACCCTGCTCCAAGTTCCAGCTCTGCATATGCTGTGTGTGCATGTGGGCGTGCGCGCGCACGCACACACACACACACACACACACACACACACACACACACACACACACGATGAAATGCAGCGATCATAGAAATGTTCGTGATGGACACCTCAGAACCACATTCTCAATGGATGTCTCTCTGACCTATCCTGCTTGATCTGTCAGCCACATCTGACATTGCTGACTGCACTCTTCTCCCTGACACATTCTCTTTGCTTTCATGCCACTTTCTTTCCTGGTTTTACCCCTTTCTCTTTCAGTGCTCCCTCCTTCTCAGAATCTGTTGGTGTCTCTTCCTCCTGCCCACTCCTTCCCCGTAGGTCTTCCTTGGGCTAATAGGCTGGTCCTTCTTCTCACTCCACGTATTCTTCCGCAGCCATCTCATTTTTCCTCATAGTTTGACCACCATCAATGGCCTATTTTTTAAAAAGATTTTATTTATTTATATGTTAATTTATTTAGAGCTAGTAGACGGGGGAAGGGAGAGAGAATCTCAAGCAGACTCCGAGCTAAGCGCAGAGCCCATCATGGGTCTCTGGCCCTTAACCCTAAGATCATGACCTGAGCCAAAATCAAGAGTCAGGCTCTTAACCCACTGAGCCACTTAGGCACCCCACCATCTGTGCCTTACTGACACCCAAATCTCTACCTAGTATCTACACTGGACTCATATTCACCTGCCTAGTGGTCATGTCTACAGACATTTCAGTTCAATGCATCCAGAACTAAACTCATCATCTCTCCCTGACACACCTCTCTCCCTTCCACTCAGTCTTTGCAAATCCTCAGAGCCTTTCCTTTCACACACCACTCACTCACTACACTATTATTATTTAAGCAACTGGTCTTCCCTCTCTTCTTAGCCCAGCACCTGGCCTTCAGCATATATGACTTAATTATAGGGCGCCTGGTTGGCTCAGTGGGTTAAAGCATCTTCCTTCAGCTCAGGTCATGATCTCAGGATCCTGGGATCGAGGCCCGCATCGGGCTCCCTGCTGGGCAAGGAGCCTGCTTCTTCATCTCTCTGCCTGCCTCTCTGCCTACTTGTAATCTCTTTCTGTCAAATAAATAAATAAAATCTTTTTAAAAAAATAACTTAATTATAAAGTATGCATCTGAGCATCAGTTCCATGCTGTCCCTGACTAGGACCTATCTAGAAACCAAAGATGAGCAAACAGTTTTCCCCAGAAATTTAGAGTCCAGCTGAGGACTTTGCAGTCCTAAGTAGGCCTTCATTCCTATGCTTTATCAGCATTCTGCTGCTCCCATGTCCCCTCTACTGTGCAAGAGTTCCCTAGGAAAAAAGAAATCTCACTTTAAATCCTTATCAACTATTACCTTAGTCATTGGCTAACCAGTATCTGCTAACAACTTAGTTTTAAACTAATCCCTTGATAATCAACTAACACTTGAGTAGTTAATATCTGATTTTCTACTAGCACTTTAGTTATTTTCTAACACTTTATTTATAAGCAATATACTTTATTTATCAGGTTTTATCTTAGCACTTAGTAATTTAGCTATTTTCCAAGCCTTAATTATTAATCAATATTTTAGTTGTCTGCTTAAATCCTATACTGATCCCTTAGCTATCTGCTATTGGTTTAGAGTAAATTAGCAAACCAGAGACCACCAGTTAGAAGTTTGGAGAGGGGTCACTTCTGGCTGTGGATATGACAAAGGCCTTTGTGTTTGGCTGATCTCTCCTTCATCAGTTAGTCCTGGGTCCTCTAAGAAAGGGAGGTCCATCCTAATTGCTTATTTACCTCTCTGAGTGGGGCTAGAGTGTGGTGAGAGGAGAGTGTGACTATGAGGGTGCTTCCTGGAAAGTTATGGTTGAAAGAGACATTCATTCATCAACAAGTATTTCTTGAGGACTGTTTATGTGTCAAGTTCTGCACTAGGGTCTAGGGATACATCAGTGAACAAAACAGGGATGTTCTCAGCTGCCATGGCACTTAGACAATTGTGGGAAACACAAACATTAGTGGGAAAGACAAGCTTTAAACAAATAATTACACCAATTATTACATAATTATGATAAGCACCAGGAAGAAGTACAGGGAGGCTGGCAATGGAGCTATTCTGGAATTCAGAGGTCTCCCTGAGGAATGACATTTAAGCCAAGAGCTGAAATTTTATTTATTTATTTATTTACTTACTTACTTACTTACTTACTTAATTACTTATTTTTAAGGGTTTTATTATTTATCTGAGAGAGAGAGAGAGAGTACACAAGGTGGGGAGGGGCAGAGGGAGAGGGAGAGGGAGAAGCAGACTCCCTGCGGAGCCGAAGGCAGATACCTAACCAACTGAGCCACCCCGGCATCCAAGAGTTGAAATTTTAAGAAGAGTTAGGGGAAAGAGGAGTACCTAGGTGGCTCAGTGTGTCAAGCATCTGCCTTCAGCTCAGGTCATGATCCTGGGGTCCTGGGATCAAGCCTAACATCGGGTTCCTTACTCAGTGGGGAGTCTGCTTCTCCCTCTGTCTGCTGCTCCCCTTCTTGTGCTCTCTCTCTCTCTCAAATAAATAAATAAAATCTTAAAAAAAAAAAAAAGAATTAGGAAAAGAAATGGAAAGTTCCTAAGTAGATGGAGGCCCTAAGGAAGGAAGATACTCAGTAGGATGGAGCCAGTGCTGTCTGGAGCCATGTGATAAGGTGAAGGGTGAGAGAGGTAGTCAGGGGCCAGACCATTCAGGGCCTTGTGGAATCCAGGTAAAAAAAACCTGACTTGTTATGGACGTTGGGGAGGGTTTTTGTTATGGTGAGTGCTGTGAAATGTGTAAGGCTGATGATTCACAGACCCGTACCCCTGGGGCAAATAATACATTATGTGTAATTAAAAATAAATAAAATAACAAAAACAAAACAAAACAAAAAACCTGACTTAGCATGACCTGCTAAGAGAGTGACCTGACTTAGTATGACAGAGCCTGTCTTCAGTCCCAAATCTGAAGGCCAGAAATAAACTGTGGAGCAGGAGAAGCAGGCTGCTCTACTGGCCACGTGGAGGAGAGATCACTCTGGAGACCCTTGTGGAAGGCAGGCAGACCTGGCAGATCCTACCTAGTTCCAGCAGGGCCAGCCTGGCAGCTGAGGGAGCGGATTGCCAAGGCCTGGGTCCCTACAATCACCAAGTGGACTCCACCTGACAGATGACACTGCAGGTGGTCAAAAGGGTACAGTTCAAAAAAGAAACACTGCCTTGGGTCTAACAAAAACCTCTGCAGCTTCCTCTCTTCCCCACATCTCCTTTAGCCCCTACATCTTAGCTCTCACCTATGGCTTTTACCGCTTTGTGTTAGGATGGAGATTTGGCAGCTATAACAGGAACCCAAAGTAAACACATCCTCAAATAAAGTGAAAGTTTATTTCTATCCTATGTAAAAGTTGGACCTTGAGCCAGGTTAAAGCTCTTCCATCCTCAGGATATTGCCATCATCTGCACAACCCAAGACAGCTGGTCATCTCAACTCTATTCTTTTTTTTAAAAAAAAGATTTTATGTATTTATGTTATGTTATGTTATGTTATGTTATTTATTGAGAATGTGTGAGCAGGCATGGGGAAGAGAAAGAGAGAGAGAGAGAGAGAGAGAATCTCAAGTAGACTCTGTGCTGAGCACAGAAACCGACATGGGACTTGATCCCACCACCCTGAGATGATGACCTGAGCGGACACCAAGAGTCGGAGTTCACCACCCAGGCACCCTCAACACTATACTTATAAGTTAGGGCACTACAGCACATCCTACAGGTCAGACGAACTTAACCAAATAGCCACTCAGACAAGGATGACCGAGAAATAGTTTTGATTTGTATGGCCATGTGCCCAGATGAAAATTGGGAGTTTCATTAACATAGAAGGGGAGAACAAATAGCCCCAATAGTTGGGGGCAGGAAAAAAAGCCCCACATCTTAACATCTTTCAAATCTTTCCCTGCTCTTCTTCCTGCTACCATTATCTTAACTCAAGACTTATCATCCTTCTAGCTCATCAGCTTGGTTCCACTTCCCTTCTCCAATCCATTCTTCACATCACAAACTAAATGATGTTCCAAAAAGCAAATCTGAGCATATCATCTCTCTGCTTCAGTGTGTCCTCCATTCCTATTCTTGGAGTAAAGGCTTAGTTCCTTAATCTGTCATTCCAAGCCCTTGTGCCTCATCTTCCTCCATTTCTTGCCATATTCTCTTTACTCCTTCCTCCCAGTGCACAGGTAAAAAACTTTCTCACTTTCTTTGTTATTACTATATTGATACTGCCTTATCCCTCTTTGAGTATAAAAAATGCTTGGCTCAGAGTGGATGTTCAACTGACCTCATTGTCATCATCTACATTTCTGAATGTCCCAAGGGCTTCCTGAACTCCTGTATCAGATGGGCTCTTCCCACAGAAGGGGCGAGCCATCTCAGTGAGATGGGAAAGCCCAGTCAGAAGACCCCTTCCTCTAATCCCTTAGAATATAAGTGCTCCACTCTGATCGAATGGCCAACTGAGCCCTGCTCATCATTCGCCAGTGGGAGTGCCAGGGCCACCACTGTCTTTGGTACTAGTGATGATTACATGGGGCATACTTCTATTAAAAAATTATTTGCTGTTGGGGCACCTGGGTGGCTCAGTCGTTTAAGTGTCTGTCTTCAGCTCAGGTCATGATCCTGGGGTCCTGTGATTGAGCCCCAGGTCAGACTCCCTGTTCAGCAGGGAGCCTGCTTCTGCCTCTCCCTCTGCCCCTCCCCACTGCTTTTGCTCTCTCTCTCTCAAATAAATAAAATCTTCAAAAAAATTATTTGCTGTTTACCTGAAATTCAATTTTAACTAGCCACCCTGTGTTTTATCTGGCAACTCTTCCCTGGATTGAACACCATGCAGTAGGGAGTTGAGCTAATAGCCTCTAAGATCTGTTTAACTCCAGGAAACAAAGATTCCAACTCTTCTGATTGACCTTGTTCCTCCTAATGAAAGCAGAAACTCTTCTCAGGATTTAAGTAGAAAAGCTGAGAACAATAGTTAACAGGTTAATCAACAAGATAAATGACAATACCCACTTACGAGCTGTGTAACCCTGGAACTGTCACTCAACCTCACGAAACCACCATCACTTCATCAAGCCAATAAAAGAAAATCAAAATGTTACCTAATAATAAGTACTGGGCACTGTGCTAGACACTTCTGTCTATGTGTTCTCTCACCTGGAATATTCAGACAAACTAATGTATGGGAAGGCACTCTGCAAGTGGAAATGGGCTGTAACAAATATGAAATAGTATCATCATCAGTGTAGTATTTGTCTGCAGTTGATTTCCTTTACTGACTCTTATGGGGAAAGAAGCTTCCCAAGCTTGGTCACATTGCAGAGGAAAGACATTGTCTAGGACTCTAGAGCATAGACAAGTGGTTTTTAATTAAGGGTGATTTTGCTTGCCAGGGAACATTTGGCAATATCTGGGGACATTTTTCGTTGTCACGATGGGGGGATGGGTACTACTAGCATCTAGTGGGTAGAGGCCACAGAAGCTTCTAAACATTCTGTAATGTGCAGGAGTGTCCACCAGAACAAAGAATTATCTCAAAATGTCAATAGCTTGAGAAAAACTAGTCTAGAGTATTGCAGAACAGGATTCACCTCCCAGTTCTGCTGCTGAGCAGCTGGGTGACTCATAAACAAAGTACTTTACCTCTCTGGGTCTCAGTGTCTTCCTCTGGGACATGGGGGATATTAATAGCACTTAACTCATAAAGCCTATTGGGATGATTAAATGCTAATACACCCACAAAACACTGCAGTGTCTGACACATAGTAAATATCCAGTAAATGATAGTTCTTCTTGTGGTTATTTAGGAATTACTGTCTCCATTTAAAAGACAGGAAATTGAGGCTCAGAGAGGGGAACAGACTTGCCCAAGATCAAGAGAAAAGGCAATTCCAGTCCTAGGATTGACAAACATCACTAAGAATCTTCTGTAAACAAATGCTGCAGTTTTCTTGTGTGTAGACCCAACACGAGACATAATCCTTGCTCTTAGCAAAGTGGAAGGAAGAGGACTTAACTTTTCCCAAGTGCTCACATACCTCTATCTCATTCCTATAAGGTAGGTATTTTGAGTTCCATTTTACAGATGAGGCTAAGTAAGAAGTCCAAATTCTCCCAGGAAGTCAACTGCCAAGTAGAGACAGGCTGATCTGGTACCAAAGTCCTTGCTTTTCCCTATTCTCTGCTTCCTGGACTCTGATAACACTCTAGCTAACATGTAACATGTAACATATAAAGTAGTGGATTCATGTTGAGACCAGAGAAGGAGGTAGTCAAAGGAGTGTTTCCTTGAGCTTTGGGGACTGACAGACCCAGGACAAAACCAACTAGGTCCTCCTTGATATATGTAAAACTGTGAGTAGTTTAACCTCTGTGAGCCTCGATATATGTAATACTTACATACATATATATATATATATAATATTCATATTTCAGAATGATTTGTTCAGTTATTACTTGCTTCCTTCGGAGGGGTGCCTGGGTCGCTCAGTTGGTTAAGCATCTGCCTTCAGCTCAGGTCATGATCTCAGTGTCCTGGGATTGAGCCCCACATTGGGCTCCCTGCTCAGTGAAGTCTGCTTCTCCCTCTACTCACTCCCCTGCTCTTGTTCTCTCTCTCTCTCTCAAATAAATAAAATCTTAAAAGTAAAAAAAAAAAATTATTTAAAAAATTGCTTCCAAGGGCATAGGTGACCCTTGTGGCCATGCAGGTTTTGGAGATGTGCAGCAGAAGAGACAAGTGGAAATTGAAATCTGGCCTGAACTCTAATTACCCAGCCTTACCTTTGGCATAGAGCTACATTAGTCCCCAGGAAGGGTCACTTTTTTTTCCTGATATGCACAAAGGAACCAAGGCAGCACAAAGCAGCAGCCCTGCCTTCAAGAAGAAGACCCTAAGCTGAGTGCAGTGAAACTGGGGCTGAAGGAAGTACAACTTTCATCAAAGAGGAGCCTGTAGGCTGAAGCTCTAATTGCTAAATGAGATGATAGCACATGGAAGGTGCTCAAGGAATGGTACATACGTCAGGACAACAGATACTGCAAAAAAGAATGATGCCCTGAGAGTTGCTCACAGAAAACCTTCCTGCAAAAGGGGTTTCTTCGTAGCTGGACCTTGAAGGGTGGAAAGGATTTAGATAAGCACAAGAGGGGAACTGCATGAGCAAAAACTCAGGAGAGAAGGTTCTTTTCTCAGGTCAGACGGTTAAATCAGAAGCTTCCTCTAGGAAAGAAGAGACAGGTACAGCTGGAGAGGTAGGGAGAGTTCAGATTTTAGAGGTAAAACTGGGATCACTGGGGCTACTTCAACAGCTCAGGACAAGCCTTCAGAAAATCTCTGTTGATGATGAGAAAATAATCAAGTCCAGGAAAATAATCAAGTTCAGAAAGAAAAAAAAGAAAGAATCTGCCTCAGAACTCAAAAGAATTTTTTTATGACGTTATACTAGGGGTCCTAGATGATGTAATAAAACAAGAAAAAAAAAACCCAAAAGGCATAAACTGGAAAGGAAAAGTAAAACATTATGTTGTCTGTGAATAAATTACACTTTTATGTTAACAAAAAATCTCAAGGTAGTCAACAAAAAGGCTACTAAAACAAATAAGTGAATTTAGTAAGTTCTCAGAATACACAGAAATAAATTGTATTTCTACATGCTAGCAAAAAACAACTGGACAATCACATTAAAAATGTCATTCACAATAGCATCAAAAACAGAAAAAAGGGATAAACTTTACAAACTATGTACAAGACCTGTACATAAGAGTACAAAGCATTGGGCGCCTGGGTGGCTCAGTGGGTTAAAGCCTCTGCTTTTGGCTCAGGTCATGATCTCAGGGTCCTGGGATCGAGGCCCGCATTGGGCTCCCTGCTCAGCGAGGAGCCTGCTTCCGCCCCCCCCGCCCGCCTGCCTTTCTGCCTCCTTGTGATCTCTCTCCCTCTGTGAAATAAATAAATAAATAAAATCTTAAAAAAAAAAAGAGTACAAAGCATTGCCAAGAGAAATTACAGAAGAACTAAATAAATGAAGAGATATACCATGTGTATGGACTGGAAAACTAAATATTAAGATGTTAATTCTCTCCAAGTTGATCTGTTAATTAAATGCAATCCTAAGCAAAATCCCAGCAGGGTTTTGGAGGGCAGAAATTTACAAGCTGATTCTAAAACTTATATGGGGGTGCCTGGCTGGCTCAGTTGGAAGAGCATTCAGCTCTTGATCTCCAGGTCATGAGTTTGAACCCCATGTTCAAGAGTGTAGAGATTACTTAAATAAATAAAACTTAAAAAAAACTTACATGGAAATGCAGGGACCTAGAATTACTAAAACAATTTTGAAAAGTAAGGGCAAAGTTAGAGGATTGACACTACCTGATTTTGAGACTTACTTATAAACCCACAGTAATTAAGACAGAATGGTATTGGCTTAAGGATAGATTCAGATCAATGAAATAGAATAGAGAATCCAGAAATAAATCCACACATTTATGATTACTTGAGTTTTGACAAAGGTGTCAAGTTAATTCAATGGAAGAAAGGACAATCCTTTCAAAGGATGATTTTGGAACAACTGGATATCCATATGTATTTTTTTGTTGTTGTTAAGTTCTATTTAAGCAAACTCTACATCCAACATGGGGCTTGAACTCACAACTCTGAGATCAAGAGTCACTCACACTTCTGACTGAGCCAGCCAGGTGCCCTTCAATCCATATGTAAAAGTGCACTACAAGCATTGCTTCACAGTAGACACAAAAACAAACTCAGAAAGATAAATGTAAAATTCTAGAAGAAAACAGAAGAAAATCTTTGCCATCTTGAGGTAGGTGAAAATTTTTTTAGATAGAACCCAGCAAGCACAATCTTAACAGAAAAAGAGTGATAAATTGGACTATCAAAATTTTAAAATTCTGCTTTAAAAAAAAATGATTTATTGATTCCTTTGAGGAGTTCATGAGCAGGAGGGGCAGAGGGAGAGGGAGAGAGAGAATCTGAAGCAGACTCCATGTTGAGCGAGGAGCCCTATGGGGTTTGATCTCACCCTGAGCTCAGACCTGAGCTGAAAACAGGAGTTGGAAGTTTAACTGACTGTAACACCCAGGCACCCCTAATTTCTGCTTTTTGGAAATCACCTTTAAGAAAATGAGAAGGCATGGGCGCCTGGGTGGCTCAGTGGGTTAAAGCCGCTGCCTTCGGCTCAGGTCATGATCCCAGGGTCCTGGGATCGAGGCCCACATCGGGCTCTCTGCTCAGTGGGGAGCCTGCTTCCTCCTCTCTCCTCTCTCTCTGCCTGCCTCTCTGCCTACTTGTAATCTCTCTCTGTGTCAAATGAATAAATAAAATCTTAAAAAAAAAAAAAGAAAATGAGAAGGCAGATGTGTCTGGCTGGCTCTGTCTGTACAGCAGGTGACTCTTGGTTTCCAGGATGTGAGTTTGAGCCTTACACTGGGTGTAGAGATTACCTTAAAAAATTTTTTTTAGGGCACCTGGGTGGCTCAGTGGGTTAAAGCCTCTGCTTTCAGCTCAGGTCATGATCTCAGCGTCCTGGGATCGCGGCCCGCATGGGGCTCTCTGCTCAGCAGGGAGCCTGCTTCCTCTCCTTGTCTCTCTGCCTGCCTCTCTGCCTACTTGTAATCTCTCTCTGTGTCAAATAAATAAATAAAATCTTTTAAAAAAATTTTTTAAATAAAATAAAATAAGAAAGCAAATCACAGACTGGGAAAAAATATAGTAATATATTTAATAAAAGTTTTTGTGTCTAGAATATATAAGAACTGTTATGATTCAATACAAATACAATGCAATTTAAAAATAGGCATAACAGACATTTTGCCAAAGAGGATAGATGAATGATTAATAAGCATATTAAAAGATGTCCATCATTAGCCATTAGGGAAAAACGAATTAAAGCCACAATGAGATACTACTTCATATGTGTAAGAATGGTCAAAATAAAAAAATACTGACAAAACCAAGTGCTGGGGTGAATGTGGAGCCCTGCTTGCTTGCTTTCTTTTCTTTCTTTCTTTCTTTCTTTCTTTCTTCCTTTCTTTCTTTCCTTCTTTCTTTCTAAGATTTTATTTATGTACTTGAGAGAGAGAGCCTGGGTGAGCAGGGATGGGAACAGAGGGGGAGGGAGAGAGATGAGCAGACTCTACACTGAGCATGGAGCCCAATGTGGGGCTCAATCCCAGGATCATGACCTGAGCTGAAACCAAGAGATGCTTAACTGACATAGCCACCCAGGTGCCCCTGGAGCCCTGCCTCTTTTTTTTTTTTTAAGATTTTTTAAATTTATATGACAGAGAGAGATTACAAGTAGGCAGAGAGAGAGGAGGGAGCAGGCTCCCTGCTGAGCAGGGAGCCCGATGCGGGCCTTGATCCCAGGACCCTGAGATCATGACCTGAGCCGAAGGCAGAGGCTTTAACCCACTGAGCCACCCAGGCGCCCGAGCCCTGCCTCTTATACATTTTTGGTGAGGATGCAAAGTGGTACAGCCACTCTGAAAAACAGTTTGATAACTTCTTATAAAATTAAACATACATCTATCCTAATATTCAGAAAATTCCACTCCTAAGTATTCACCCAAGAGAAATGAAAACATATGTGTGCACATGGTGCGCACGCACACACACACACACACACACACAAGCATACATGTAGAAATGTGTCTAGCAACTTTATTCATAATAGTCCCAAACTAGAAACAATCCAAATGCCTATTAATGGTTCAGTGGATAAACAAATTGTACTTCCATATAATGAGTATATTTCCATGAATTCAGCAATAAAAAGGAATAACTGTACATGCAACAATCTCTGAGTATCTCAAAGGCACTGTTGTGAGGAAAAGAAGTCAGACACAAAAGACTTACTATCCAATTCCATTAACACTGTTCAAGAATAGGCAGAACTTATCTATAGGGACAGAGAGCAGAGCAGTGGTGTCTAAGGCAAAGCTGGGGGTAGAGAGGAGGGCTGATTGCAAAGGGGCACAAGGGATAGTGATGGGTGATGGAAATGTGTTGTATGTTGACTGTGGCGGTGGGTACATGAATGTATGCATTTGTCAAACTCACCAAGCTATACACTTAAAATGGATATGTTTTATTGTTTGTAAAATACACCTCAATAAAATTGATTTTAAAAGAAGGAAAAAATCTCAAGAGAAGCATCATTGTATAGCAATAAAAGAAATTGAAAGGAACCTAAACATTGAAGAAAATGGATAAATCATCATATATTCACTAAATGGAAAACTACACAACAGCAAAAATGGGTGAACCAGATTGAACATATACATCAATACAGACAAAGCTGACAAACATAAGATTGAGTGAAAAAGGGCGCCTGGGTGGCTCAGTGGGTTAAAGCCGCTGCCTTCGGCTCAGGTCGTGGTCCCAGGGTCCTGGGATCGAGGCCCGCATCGGGCTCTCTGCTCAGCAGGGAGCCTGCTTCCTCCTCTCTCCTCTCTCTCTGCCTGCCTCTCTGCCTACTTGTAATCTCTCTCTCTGTGTGTCAAATGAATAAATAAAATCTTAAAAAAAAAATGTTAAAGATTGAGTGAAAAAATAAATAGGTTCCAGAAGAATACATGCAGTATAATGATTTCTATTTAAAATTTTATCACATGTAAGGACACCTGGGTGGCTCAATCTGTTGAACTTCAGACTCTTGATTTTGGCTCAGGTCATGGTCTCAGGGTCCTGGGTTCAGCCCCTCTTCAGGCTCTGCTCTCAGCGAGGAGTCTGCTTGAGGGTTCTCTGTCTCTCCCTTTGCCCCTTCCCCTGCTTGTGCTCCCTCTCTTCAAATAAATAAATAAATCTTTTTAAAAATTAAAAACAGGGAGAATAATATTGCACAGGGTTGTTGTGGGTTTTAAAAGAGTGGATGAAAAGCACAGAACACAATCTCAAGATTACAGTGTTTCTCCATAAATGTGAGTTCTCCCTGCTCATCTGTCCCTCCTATACTTTCTTTCTCTTGTGGTGTTGGAGACTCTGGTCCCCAGAACTCAGCTGGGGAGGAAGGAGTTGGTAGGATAGGACTCTGATCAGTTACTAGCTGTGTGGCTTTGGGTAAATCACTTAACTTCCCTGAGTCTCTTTGCAACTCTTTGAGTTACTTTGCAAGATGGGAAGAATAACACCTATCTCAAAGGAAGTTTTCAAGGACTATATGCCATACAAGATGGGAAACTTTCAGGTATTTAGTAGGTCTACAATAAGTGCCTGCAGGAAGAACAAGCATTAGAGTAGGATTTAGGCCAAAAGAGCTAGAGGATTTTAGCACAGGCTCCACAGAGTTCAAGGGTTCCATGGTTAGAGTTCAGGGGGGTGGTCCTTAAACTTGTAATGGGAAAAAATTACATCCTGCTTTTGCTAACCACTAATTGGAATTTACCATTTCTTTCTCTCATGCAGGTAAGCAACAAATCGCAGTATTATTTAGCAGTACCTGTGACTCTGTCAACAATAGAAATCAGAGTTTCATATTATATTATAATAACAGTATCTTGAAAATAACTGTTTACACTCATTCACCACCTCAAAATTATAATAGCTAATAGACCAATCTCTAGATCTTCTTATATAATGTTTAAGAAAGACATTCATAAAATAAGTCTATTTTTAAAATATTTTATTTATTTATTTGACAGACTGAGAGAGAAAGAGAAAGAGAAAGCACACAAGCAGGGGGAGCAGCAGAGGGAGAGGGCGAAGCAAGTTCCCCGCTGAGCAGGGAGCCCAATGTGGGGTTCCATCCCAGGACTCTGGGATCATGACGTGAACTGAAATCAGACACTAAATGTTTGAGTTCGGCTCAGGTCCTGATCTTGGGGTCCTGGGATCAAGCCTCACATCAGTCTGCACGCTCAAGGAGGAGTCTGCTTGTCCCTCTCCCTCTCCCTCTGTGCCTCCCCCTGCTTGTTCTCTCTCTCCCTATCTCTCTTTCTCAAATAAATAAATAAAATCTTTAAAATATATATTTTGATAACGATTCTATATAACTGGTATTTTTGTTATCCTAAGTAATTTACCTTTTGTCATTAAAAGTACTCTTCTGCATAGGGGTCCCTAAGTCTTCATCAGACAGCCAAAGGAACCCTTGGCTAAACAGACCTGGGTGCCAGTCCTGCCTGGGCCAGCGACTGCTGTGTGACATTGGGTTTGTTATTTCTCAGGGGCACAATCACGCCTGCTTGGCTCACTCCACAGGATTGCTGGGAGGAACAAATTAATTCTTGGCTGGAAAAGGGCTCTGGAAACCGTTGGCAGCTCCACAATTTTCCCGAAAGTCAGAGCAGAGTGCTTTCTACCGCCCAGCTCAACCCTGTCTCTAGGAGACCTCTCTCCTTTCCACAGGATTTCCACTCCACCCCCTTTACTTTCCATCTGATAAATTAAGAGGCCAAAGTTCACCTTCATTAGGGTGTGCCATCCAGCCTCCAGTTTGCAGAGATGCACACCTCAGTAGAAAGGTTTTCTGGGGGACAATAACAATCCCCACCAATTTTCATATTTGACCTTATAGTGACCCTTGAGGACACTATCCCCTCGAAATTCTTCTCTCTCCAGACAGTGACCGCTCTGCAGCCATGGTCCCTACATTTCCCCTTTCACTGCCCTGTTCTATGACCAACTGTGTGACTCCCCCACCATACTGTGTGTTTCTCATGGGCAGACCCAGATCTGAGCCCTCTCAGGGACTCCAGTGCTCAGCTCAAAAGCATGGCACGTATTAGCATCTTAGAAGCTGGCCTAGATGAAGAAATGTAACCTGAAACACAGAGAGAAAAATCAGGGAAGGGGGAGAGCTAGGGTTTGAGCCCAGATTGCCTGATGCCTGTGTTTATCCCACATACACCCAAAGCAAAGGATGGAGAAACTGGGGAGTCCCAAGGCATCACAATAACTACTTCCTACTCTACTCCTGTGAAAAATTAGAAGAGCTAAAAGTCTTGTCATCTTGAGCCAGCTCCTGCGCATCTGTCCAATGAGAGATTCAGTGGCTTGCAAACCTTTTTGACCTGACTCAAAGTAAGAAATGCATTTTACATTGTGATCTGGTCCATAATATACACATACATCCGTAACTGAAATAAGCATTTTATGAAAGAACACTTAGCTTTACTATCCACAGTGCACCTTTTTTATTCCATTTAACTATTATTTTTAATTTTAATTTTTTTAAGTAGGCTCCACGCCCATCATGGAGCCCAACCCAGGGCTTGAACTTACGACCCTGAGATGGAGCCCTGAGCTGAGATCAAAAGTTAGACACTTAACGAACTGAGCCACCCAGTGTTCCTAATTATTATTTTTTAAAGCTAGTTGTGACTCATTAACTGGTTACATGTCCCACAGGTCTTTTTCAGCCCCAATATCCTGTGAGTAGCTGAATGGGACAACCAAAGGTCATATAAAATGGGACAACTAGGGGCACCTGGGTGGCTCAGATGGTTAAGTGGTTGTCTTCAGCTCAGGTCATGATCTATGACTCCTGGGATAGAGCCCCACCTTGGGCTCCTGGATTAGCGGGGAGTCTGCTTCTCCCTTTGCCTCTTCCCCCTACTCACACTCTCTCGGTTCTCCCCTGATCCTAGTAGAACACTGCTCTAGTGACCTGGAAATAATTTCTGAGAGTGGAGAGGTGTGCCAGCTTTGTATGCTGGGGGGGTGGGGTTCCATTTGGGACATCATGTAGCCCTCTTGTCCTAGGCCAGTGTGGCAGGGAGTGTGAACAGAGGAGTGTGGATAAATCAGTCCCATGAGATAGCTGCTTAGGGAAGGAAGTGACAGGCAAGGAAGCCAGAGGACGGAGACACTTAAAACTCTACTGGAGGATGCCTAACTGGAGGAAACGACTCTTAATCTGGGTGGCTCAGTCAGGTAAGCATCTGCTTTCCTCTCAGGTCATGATGCCAGTGTCCTGGGGTCCAGCCTTTCCCCTCTCTCCCCTACACAGCGGAGAGTCTCCTTCTCCCTCTGCCTCCCACCCCGCTCGCGCGCGTGTGTGCTCACTCTCTCTCTCCTAAATAAATAAAATCTTAAAAAAAAAAAGTCTAAAAAAAATCCACTGGAAAAAGAGGCACAGTGAGACTCCCAGAAAGAACAAGGGCTTAGGTGCTACACAGACCCGCGTTAAAATCCCACGGACTTGTGGGCTGGAGGAAATAGCCTCTCTGGCGCTTAGCTCTCATTTATAAAATGGGTTTGAAAATCCCTGCTCCCCTGGGTTGGCGTGAAGGTTAAGCGAAGCAGTGTACTAATCATCCCATACTGACCCTACTGTGTGGTCGCTGGCTGGCCGCTTGCGCTCCGCACCAGCCTGGACCTGCCCGAGGCTGCCGGCGTCGAGCACAGCGCCTAGCACCAGGAGGGTGCTCGGGTGCAGCTGTGGAACGCACGGCGGTGGCTTTGATGCCCGCCCTGCCACCTCGGACATGTCGGGTAGTCTCTGAGCACCCAGCACCCTCGCGCACAAGCCGGGAACGCAGTGAGGCGGGTGGCGGAAGCGCGAGCACAGATCCGCGCCCAGAAGGCTCCCCCCGGGCAGCTCCCTCCTCTCGGCTCCGCGGGTCGCCTTCCCATCCGGTCCCCCCCCCAGCCCCCCGCGCCCGCGCTCTGGCGCCCGNCGCTCCTCCGCCCTCCTCCCTTCTCTCCCTCCCTCGCTCTTCCTCCTCCGCACCCTCTCCCGCCGCGCCGGGGCCGCGTACCTGGTCGCCCTGCTCGGTCCTCAGGGACTCCAGGTCTCTAACCGCTGCGTCTCCGCGCCTCTGTCTCGCTGCTTCTCTCTGCTTTTCTCCCTCAATCTCTGTCTTTCTCTGGCTCAGTTGTGTCTCCGTCCGTTCCTCGCTCGCCCGGCTGTCTGGTGGCCCGAGGTGGCGGCGGGCCCGGCGCGGGGCGCGATGAGCGGCGCTTGCACGAGCTACGTGAGCGCAGAGCAGGAGGTGGTGCGCGGCTTCAGCTGCCCGCGGCCGGGGGGCGAGGCGGCCGCCGTCTTCTGCTGCGGCTTCCGCGACCACAAGTACTGCTGCGACGACCCGCACAGCTTCTTCCCCTACGAGCACAGCTACATGTGGTGGCTCAGGTACCGGCTGTGGCCCTAACCCCAGCTAGAACCCCACTTCAGCCTTAGCCCCTCACTGCACCCTCAGGCCAGCGCGTGCTAAACCCTCAGTCCTCACCTACGTGCCCACCCCACCGTCAGCATCGACCGCACTGCCCTTTAGCCCTTCAGGCCCAAAACTGACCTTTGCTCTCACCCTGTCACCAAGCCAACTCCCTCTGTAACCCCTTCCCCCATCCTGACCTGAACCATCATTCAGATCCAAACTTGAACCTCACCCCCAACTCCATCCTGGAGAAACTTCAGGCCATCCCTACTCCCAGTGGCATCCTCTGCCACCCTGAGCCCATCCCCAGATCACACACCAGCCCTCTCCCTGACACAACACTCCCATCTCCCACATTCACAGGAAACCCAAACTCTACCCTAATCCAAGAGCTCACCAGGGTCCCCATCCTAATATTAGCCTGACCTCAACCCTGACTTTACTCACTCTGCAGTCAATACTGATCGCCAGCCCCAACCTCCCCCTGAGTCCTCCAGGTAACCTACCTCAGCTCTCCTGCCCACCCTGACTCCAAACATGGTCTAGCCCTACACCCAGCCCCCAGCCCCAAGTCTTACTCCTCACCTCATGCTACACCCCAAGTCAGTCCCAGCCTAGTTGAGGCTCAATCCTTTCTTCCTCCTCATATTTAGTCATTCTTTCAGTTACCACTTACTGAGCACTTAGCTGTGCCAGGCTGGGGGTGGGTCCTGGGGAGGTACTCTACTCTCCAGCTAAAGCAGAGGACCAAGGGATCGGAGCTGCATGCAACATCATAATGCCACAGCAGAAGCCAGCTCAGTTTAGATTCATAGAAGTTTAATTTGGGTGAATCCCCACCCAAGGGACCTCAGTTTCCTTTCCTGTTCAGGGAGGGGGGTGGATAGGCCAGTGCTAACATTCCTAGAACCTAAGTGTGGTGCTGGGAGGGCACTGGGTCTCAGTCTCTATCAGTCTTCAAAGGCCTCACCCAGAAAATAGGACCAGAGCCTGAGCCTGCTCTGGGAAATAGGCATCAGCAAAAATGGAGTGGGCCATCTCAGTAGACAGTGATTTTCTTGTTCCTGGAGGTGTGTGACCAGAGGCTGCATACCTGTGGGTGGGAAAGGACAGTGTGCGACAGAAACCTCTCTGAGCCTATCTTTACAACTATCAGATGAAGAGTATGATAAATGATTGCCCTGATTTCTGACTAGGATCAAAAAGATAAAGAGGTGAAATCAACTTGACACATGCCACTGACAATTACAGAAAATCGCTTTTTCTAGACTGTTCAACAATTTTCCGATGACCAGGTTTTCCAATCCTGCACATTTGGCTGCTACCTGTAACCTGAGGAATTGTATTAGTTTGTTCTCTATTCAGCCACATATTCATTCATTCCTTATAGCCTTTATTTTGGGCCGGGTGCTAGTCTAGGCAATAGGGACACAAAAATTAATTATTCCCTGCCCCTGAGGAGCTCATCATCCATTTAACGAGATATGACATGCACCTAGAGTATAACAATGGAGTATTTGCTGAAGACCCGCTGTGTACTCAGCACTGAGCTGGGTGTGAAATATGGTAGCACTGACCTCCCTTTGAGGTATAGAGACAGTGTAGAACTCTGGGGCTAATTAGAATCCAGTCAGTCCAAACCGTGGTTCTGTCACTTAATAGCTATGTGAATTCAGCCAAATTATTTCCAAGGCTCTTTTTCATCTTCAAAATGGCAATCATACTACCTGTCTTGTAGAATTGTGAGGATTAAGTGAAATAATGCTTGTGAAAGTGACTAGTACATACGGTAGGTGCTCAGTAGAAGGGAGCTTCTTTCCCTGTTTCACAGGTGGCAAAGTGACGCTTGGAGTATGAAAGTGAATTGTCCAAGATCTTCTAGCAAAGTCTTGGTAGACTGAGATTTAAAGAACATCAGCTAGGACAAACCAAGAGTTAGATGTATTCACACATTCACAACCCTGGCATGTCTTCTGTCCATTTTACAGATGAGAAAACTCGAAAGCAGTTAAGTCACTCTCTGATAAGGCGCTGGTGAGAGCAAGTGGCAGAGCGGGGATGAAGACTCAGGACTGTCTGACCCAAGTCTGGGCTTGTCCTGTGGCACAACTGTCTAAATCTAGCCTGGTTCTCTCATTACCCCCTCTACTCAGAGCATTTGAAAAGACACTCATTGACCCTCTACTATCTTCTGGGCACTGTGCTGGCCCTTGGCAACACACCCCCCCCTCAGCACCTAGCCCAGATCCCCTCCTGCTTCTGACACCTCCTTCCCTCTGACACCCCTGTGGTGCCCTCCTGTTGCCTTGGCCCTGTGTGGTATGTGGAGTGCTAGAGTGGCTCAGACAATGAGGTGGAGGGTTGGATGGGGTGACCTCTGAGGTCACATCCCATGGCAGTGTGCTCTCATTCTGTGACCTCAAGGGCCGTTGAGAGGTCTGGCCTGCAGGGCTGACCCTTCCTCGGCTTGGACATAAATGTGGTTCTTAAACATCACAGACAGTTGCAAAGAGGAGGAGAGGCACGGAGGGTCCCCAGGACATCTAGGTAATCGGTCTGCTCTAAACCCTAAAACAACCCTTCCGGAGCGCTCCTCAGAGCCCCACCAATGCAGTGTGGAGAACTTGTTTTGCTGTCAATTCCATTTGGCCTTTTTCATGAAAGTTGTTGGTCCTTAAAAACATAAAAATCTCCAGGTAAACAACTGTTTCCGTGGATAGTGCTCAAGGAGAATTGCTGTCTTTAAAAGCGTGTGTCGGGGAGCGAAGACTCCCTGTAGAGAAGCAGCTGCTGCTATCACATGTCTGGTCCACTTTCCAAACACCCTTTATTAGGAGCTCTGTTTTTTACCAGGATGTGAGCCAAAAGGCAGGAGAGCCTTGCACAGGGCAGAGTCGGTTGTCAGCCGCTGTATATACACCACCTCATTTCATCTTTAGGACACCTAGTGAGATAGGAACCTTTATAAATGAAGAAAATGAAGATCAGGAGATGAAGTATTTTTCAGTTTATATATGACAGAACCCAGATTTGAACTTAGAACTGCCTGACTCAAAAGCCCTAACAGAGAAATGTGAGACTGCCTCTCCAATTCTTTCGTAGGGGGGGTCACAGTGTGTTATCTGTCTCTCAGAGTTATGGATCTGTGAACTCCTAGGAGGCTAGAAGCTCTTCAGTTTCTTAGCCAGGGCAGGAAACTAACTTCACCGAAAAGTGTGCTCGTCCCAATGCTCTTTACAAACCCGTGTGGTAATAGAGAACTTACCGCCTCTCGACGCAGTCCATTCACCTGGGGACAACTCTCATCATTTAAAGTTCATCTTCTGCCAAGCACAGATGTTTCCGCTTGGAGCCTCCTCTATTGTTCCCGGCTCTGTCCTTGGGGCCTGGTTCCTCCGTCCCCAGACAGACCATCAGAGACAGCGCCCGCTCCCTGACTGACTGCTAACCTGGGTTATATCCTGCCAGCTCCCTCACCAGTTCCTCAAAGGACCTTACTTTCGGAGGGCCCTTTCCATCCCGCTGGCCACAGATGTTCCATGTAAAGTGTGGGGTCCCAACCGGAGCACAGGCCTTCCAGGTAATAGCCTTGTAGACAGTGAGCACATCTCGAAAGGGGAAATAAGATTTGATTAATGTACTTACAAGAACTAAAAGGTACTGGATGCTCAATATGGAAAATGTGGAAAGAACAGGGGAATCATAGCAGATCTAGTGTCTTAGCTTGGATTCCCCAAAAGACTTAGAAACAAGGATTTGAGGGCAAGTAGTTTTTATAGAAAGCCATTCTAGAAAACATGGGTAGAGGGTGGCAAAAGGAGGCAGGGAAGGGAAAGAGCAAATGACAGTGGGTCACCACTGAGGATCACTGGAGCTTATGCCTGCTGAACTCTGCCAGCCCGTGTAGAAATTACACCCCATGAAAGGTGTAAGCCTGATGATTCACAGACCTGTACCCCTGGAGGGTGGGGGGTGAAGAATGTATCCTGGGCCATAAAACAAACTCAACAAATTAAAAAAAAAGCTAGAAAGAAAGAAATTACACCCCAGAGTCATCCCACCTGAGGGCCAGGAAACTGGGTATTCACATACAATTTGTGTCAGTCATTGGGTATATGGCTATGGGAGAAGGGAGGCATTAATTTTCCTGCACTTCTGACCTGCTCAGTGTACAAACAAGACTCTTCTGGGCCCAAAGAAAGCCCTCAGGCCAAGGGATACAGATGCTGGCATTTGAAACTCTGGCCAGAATATTCTACAATTACAAGACCCCATGGGACACAGACAGGACATCCACAGCCTGCACTACAACCAGAGACAGCCTGTTAGCATTTTGGTGTATTTCTATCCAATCTTACATATGTATACTTGTGTATATGCTTATGTTTATTTAAGTTGGAATTATGCTGTATATTTAGTAATATGTCCTACTCTTTTCACTTAGCATTACCTCATCAGAACTCATCCTTCGTCTTTTTATTTTTTAAAGATTTTTATTTATTTATTTGAGAGAGAGAGAGCACACACAAGCAGGGGAGCAGCAGGAAAAGGGAGAGGGAGAAGCAGGCTCCCCGCTGAGCAAGGAGCCTGATGTGAGACTCGATCCAGGACCCTGGGATCATGACCCAAGCCAAATGCAGATGCTTAACCAGCTGAGCCACCCAGGCATCCCTATCCTTGATCTTAAATATTATTTGAAAACATGTTTTTAATGACTCTATACTATTCCATTGCAAGGGTATTCAATAATTTATTTAGCCATGGGAAGGCAGATTCTCCAAAGCTCTAAGGGGTTCTGCTTAGTAGAACTTAGTCATCAGCTAGCTGGGAACTAAGTCATCAGCTAGCTGGGACCAAAATCTGGCAGCAGTGCCAAGGGCAGGAGTCTGGGGCTGGGGTCAGGGAGAAGGGTAGGCAGAAAAGCTGGTGAAGTAGTCATAGACAGGCAGGCACACAAACAAAGCTTGCTGCCAACCTCTCCACTTCTGTTGGCAGAATATCTCACAGTGCCTGACACATAGTAGGTATTCATTAATATTTACTAAATGCTTATTATGTGCCAGGGCTTCTGCAAGGGGAGGACAAAGCTGATTATTTATGGTCTGATTCTGCCGTCGAGGAATACATGAGGAGTATGTTGAATACCTATTATGTGTCAAGAATATTACATATATTAGTCATCCTGACTACTACCTGTGCAGTACTGTGTTTTGTTTTGTTTTTTAAGATTTTATTGATTTACTAAACAGAGAGAGAGCGCACAAGCAGGGGGAGGAGCAGAGGGAGAGGGAGAAGCAGACTCCCCACTGGGCAGGGATCCCGATTCAGGGCTCCATCTGAGGACCCTGGGATCATGACCTAAGCCAAAGGGAGATGCTTAACTGATGGAGCCACCCAGGTGCCTCTGTGAAATACTGTGTTTTGATCATTTTCACTTTTCAAAGAAGCTGAGGCTCAAAAGGTATAATAACTTCATCAAGGTCTCGAATGAGTTGTTACATACCTGGGTCCTAACCCAGGCAGGTTTGGTTCCAAAGCCCTTTGCTCTTTCCTACCACATTGGGCTCCCTGACCCAGTGGGAAGTGCTAAAGGCCCTGAGTGAAGTGTCCTGGGTGAATTAGCCTGGCATGGGAGGGAGCGGGGGTAAGGAGAGAGAAAGATGGCCAAGGAAAGCATTATTGAGGAGGAGACATTTGAGATGGGCCTTCAAGGACAAGTAAAACGCTAATGTGGGGAGATGATGGGGTGGAATCATGTGAAACAGGAAAGACAGTGACTCCCAAATGAGCCCGGAGGTAGTCGACTGGAGACCGGGTGACCAAGGCCTGACTTGGGGGAGGGGTGGCAAGATTGGAGGGTGAGGGAACAGCTGTGGGGAGGTCTTCTAAACACGGAGTCCACACTGGCGTGATGACCCACTGGAGGGTGAGTCAGAAACTACCTTGAGGCTGGAAGGACTGCTGGTTTTTAGCCAAGGCCTACTATGTGTCTTGATTTTTAAGAAACAGCATCATGGGGAGGGCTGTTTAAGACCATCTCCAGCTCCCTGGGTAGGGTGTGGGGGAATCAGATTGAAGAAAGTAGAGAGGGAAGGAGAAGAGAAGAAAGGGAACACATACTGAGTCCCAACTATGTGGTGGCACTGACGCAAGTTGTGTTACATGTGTGGTGAGTCCTGGGCATATAGCTAATGCTCTGTCTCATGCTTAGGCACAAACAGCCTAAGGCAAGTAGAGACAGAACAAAAGTTGAAGCCGGCTGATGCCTGCGACACCAACAACACTTCACACCTAACAAGTTGCCTCCTAAATCCCTTCCCAATACTCAGCTTCCTCTGGTCTTCTCTCCCCAGCATTGGCGCCCTTGTGGGCTTGTCCATAGCAGCAGTGGTACTTCTGGCCTTCATTGTCACGGCCTGTGTGCTTTGTTACCTGTTCATCAGCTCTAAGCCCCACACGAAGCTGGACCCCGGCTTACCGCTCCAGCCTCCAGGTAAGAAACAGACCTCACGATTTCCTTGTATTAAACAGGCTAGCACCCTTACAGAGGGGGGATATTTACATGATGTTTGGAACATTTGCCTTGCGAGAGTTCCTAGAATATTCTGAGGCAGCAGCACATTTTTTTAGGTGGTTCACAATCTGAACATTTTCATCCCAAACTCCTCATGTGCTCAATGTTTATCAGAATAACTTGATATAGTCAGCTCCATGTGCTCTATGTTTTTTGGAATAACTCGATATAGTCAGCATTCTATTTGTCACACAAAGATTAATCCATCTTGTGGATTTTCTCAGACAATGCTTTAAAATTCTAGCCTTAGGGAATGAAAGCTGATTTTAACATTATCCCAAACAAAATAGAATTAATAAGCAAATTTGCTGCTCTCCAAGCTCAGTTTGTTCAGAAATTAAATACAGCTATTTTTTGATAATCTGAATTGCTGGACTACCTCTTCCTTCATTATTACCATAGGCCCTCAAGAACCTCAAAGGGCCCCCCTGCCAAAAGTGTTGCTTTTTCATAAGTCTTTATCGCACACATATTTACAACCTCTGCAAGGTACTATAAAAGATACAAGTGCCTATTGGCAAATGATCTTTCCGTGTAGTTTGGTAGACAACACTCAAAATGAGTATTATTATCTCCATTTTACAGATGAGAAAACTAAGGCTAAGACAGATTAGATGACTTACTCAAAGTGTAACAGCTAATAAATGGTAGGGCTAAAATTCAGCCCATGTTTTTCTACACTGAATCATGCTTTTTCTTTTGCCTACCCGCTGGGGCTGTGGAGATATGTAATTAAGTACAAAACTGTTTAATACCAAGTATAAGGGTAATTTCAAAAAGGAGAGTAGATTTGAATGAGTGCTGAATTAGCAAAGTTGCTGGTTGGGTAAAAGGAAAAAAGGCATTCCAGGATAGGGTAAATAATGGGTAAAAATGTGTGGGCAGTTCTGAGTAAGACCTATGCAGTGACTGGGTCATTCATCCTGGGGCACCATCTGAAATAAGGCCAGGCAAGAATTTAAGCTAAGCAGAAGAAGCAGGGGTGGCAATTATCAGGGCAGTAGAAAGGTGGGCAGTAGCTAAATTTCAGAGAATGACAGAGAGGGCTTTTTAGTTGTGAAAGATTAGTTTTCCAGCTTGACATCAACTTGTGCAACAAGCAACAGCACAAAGAACTCTTCTCAGACCCCAGTGACAATAAATGACCCTGCTGTTGCTGAGCATTGAAAAGCAGGAGGGATGGCTTTTGAGGGTAGAAGGAATCTTCTGGCTCCCCTTGTAGTCAGAAACCTGGGAGGCTGGCAGGGGAATAGGAAGAAAGCCTGAGCATAGATTCATACAGCCCAGGGAGACCAGAGACAGCCCAGGCTGCAACTTTTATAGAGAAAAATCATAGAATGACTTCTATGAAAAGCATAAAAGAAACTATCTCATGAGATATGGCATGTGTATGGATAGAGGGCTCAATATCATAGACATATAAACTTCCCAAGAAAACATTTTGTGGAATTTGTCAAATTAGTTCTAAAATTTATCTAGAAGAGTAAAAGTGCAAAACAATTTTGGAAAAGAAAGAAGAGGAGGGACTTGCCCTATCAGATAAGAGACATTTTAAAAAATTTTAAGAATTGTCTGCTTGATATTGGCACAGCAATTGACAGAATTGGGCAGTGCAGTGGTCCTCAACGGCGAGCACATTTACTATCACCACCACCACCCCCAGGGACATTTGGCAATGTCTGGAGACATTTTTGGTTGTCGCAACTGGGGAAGGTATCTCTTGGTAGAGGCCAGGGATGCTATTAAACCTGTAACAATACAGAGGACAGCACTCCACAACACAGAATTATCCATTCCAAAATGTAAGTAGTGCCACTGTTGAAAAACCCTAGAATAAAGAGAGAGTCTAGAAACAGATTAATTAAAGTATATGAATTTGAATAAAACATTTAATTTTTTAAAATAAGGGGGAAAATTGGCAAATTTGCCTTCATCAAATCCAAATAGTCATGAAATAAAAATAAGACAGGGGCGCCTGGGTGGCTCAGTCAGTTAAGCATCCAACTCTTGATTTCGGCTCAGGTCATGATCTCAGGGTCATGGGATGAGCCTGAGTGGGCCTCACTGCTCAGTGGGGAGCCTGCTTAAGAGTCTCTCTCTCCCTCTGCCCCTCCCTGCTCCACTCATTCTCTCTCTCCCTCCTCTAAATAAATAAGTAAATAAGTAAATAAATAAATAAACAAATAAATAGCCTGGGTGGCTCAGTGGGTTAAGCCTCTGCCTTCAGCTCAGGTCATGATCTCAGGGTCCTGGGATCGAGTCCCGCATCGGACTATCTGCTCAGCAGGGGCCTGCTTCCCCCCCCCCCACCCCGCCTGCCTCTCCACCTACTTATCTCTCTCTCTGTCAAATAAATAAATAAATAAACAAAATCTTTTAAAAATAAATAAATAAGACAAAAGATGTCATATATAACGTTACAAAACAAGTGATGGACTACAAAGGTATTATAACCAAAAAGATAAATACATACATATAGACAATCCTCATTATTCACAGAATTGACATTTACAAATTCGTCTACTTGCTAAAATTTATCTGTAACCTCAAAATCAATACTTGCAGTGCTTTTGAGGTCATTTGTGGATGTGGACATGTGCAGAGCAGCAAAAAATTTGAGTTGCCCTATCACACACATTTCCAGCTGAGGTTAAACAAGTCTACACTCTGCCTTCTTGTTTTCAGCTCTCATACTGTAAACAAGGGTCTATTTAGTGCCATGTTTTTTGCGTTTTTGTAATTCTTGTTAACGTCACTGTTTTAAGTGGCCCCCTGGGGAGTCTGGGTGGCTCAGTTGGTTAAGCAGCTGCCTTCGGCTCAGGTCATGATCCTGGAGTCTCTGGATCGAGTCCCACATGGGGCCCCCTGCTTGGCAGGGAGCCTGCTTCTCCCTCTGACCTCTCCCCTCTTATGCTCTCTCTCTCTCTCTCTCATTCTCGCTCTCTCTCAAATAAATAAGTAAAATCTTAAAAAATAATAATAATAAAATAAAGTGGCCCCCAAATGTAGTGCTGAAGTATTCTCTACTACTCCTAAGCATGAGAAGGCTGTGATGTGTCCTATGGAGAAAATACATGCATTAGATAAACTTGGTTCAGGCAGGAGTTATAGTGCTGTTAGTCATGAGTTCAATGTTAATGATTCAATAATACATATTAAATAATGTGTCTTCAAACAAAACACACAAAAAACAAATTTATGTATTGGCTGGTTGGCAAAAGTGTTGTGACCATAGGTTCACAGGAACCTAACCTTGTATTTTCCCTGGGAGCAATGATTCAGCATTCACTAATTCACTAATTCAGTGTTTGTGGTGACTTTATAATAATGAATAATGAGAATCGACTATATATAAAATAGAGATGAGGCACACCTTTAAACAAATGAGGAAAACATAGTTTACAAAAAAAAAGAAATACAGATGCTCAGTATACACGAAGAGATGCTGCTCAACCCTACTAATAATGAGAAGAATGCAGGGCACCTGGGTGGCTCAGTCGGTTAAGTGTCCGACTCTTGATTTCTGCTCAGGTCATGATCTTGGGGTCGTGAGACTGAGCCTTGTGTTGGGCTCTGTACCAGGTATGGAGCCTGCTTAAGATTCTCTCTTCCCTCTGCTCCCCTACCCCAATAAAGAAAGAAAGAAAGAAAGAAAGAAAGAAGAATGCAATTTAAGAATGATGTAACTGGGCGCCTGGGTGGCTCAGTGGGTTAAAGCCTCTGCTTTTGGCTCAGGTCATGATCTCAGGGTCCTGGGATCGAGGCCTGCATCGGGCTCCCTGCTCAGCGGGGAGCCTGCTTCCCCCCCTCTCTCTGCCTGCCTCTCTGCCTCCTTGTGATCTCTCTCCCTCTGTGAAATAAATAAAATCTTTAAAAAAAAAAAAGAATGATGTAACTTTTGGGGGTGCCTGGGTGGCTCAGTTGGCTAAGCAACTGCCTTCAGCTCAGGTCATGATCCTGGAGCTCAGGATCGAGTCCCACATTGGGCTTCTTGCTTGGTGGGGAGTCTGCTTCTCCCTCTAACCTCTCCCCCCTCATGCTCTCTCTTTCTTGCAAATAAATAAATAAAATCTTAAAAAAAAAGAATGATGTAAATCTTTAAAAATTATTTAAAGCTATATTTATTTGAGAGAGAGAGAGAGAGAGAGAGAGAGAGAGAGGAAGATTTATTTATTTATTTATTTGGGAGAGATTGACAGTATGTGCACAAATGGGGAGGGACAGAGAAAGAGAGGAAGTAAGAGAATCCTCTAGCAGAGTCCCTGCTGAGTGCTGAGAGCCACTCTGCTGGCTCAATCTCGCAACCCTGAGACCATGACCTGAGGCAAAAGCAAGAGTTGGACACTTGACTGACAGAGCCACCCAGGCGCCCCAATTATATAACTTTTTTAAACAATTATATTGGCAGGGTGCCTGGCTGGTTCAGTCAGAGGAGCATGCAGCTCTTGATCTTGGGGTCATGAGTTCAAGTCCCACATCGGGGGTAGAGATTACTAAAAAAAATAAATAAACTTTATTTATTTTTAATATTTTATTTATTTGACAGAGAGAGACACAGCGAGAGAGGGAACACAAACCGGGGGGCAGTGGGGGAGGAGAGGGAGAAGCAGACTCCCTACCGAGCAGGGAGCCCGATGTGGGGCTCGATCCCAGGACCCTGGGATCATGACTTGAACCGAAGGCAGACGCTTAACACTGAGCCACGCAGGCGCCCTAATAAATAAACTTAAAAAAAAACCAATTACATTGGCAAAAGTCCCAAAATGGATCATATTAATAGAAATTTTTGTGTGAGGACTTGATACTGTCATATGCTACTGGTAAGAGTATAAATTGGTACAACCATTTTGTGGACCAATTTGGCAATATCTATTTAAATGAAAAATATCTATACCCTATACTCCATAATTCCACTTCTAATTATCTGCCTTAGAGAAATAGTTGCACTAGGAGAGGACTTGTATAGAGAGATCCATGATAGCTTGTCATACTAGAAACAAACTAAATGTCCATCAGTAGAGGAATAATGAAATACGATATCACAGTTAAAAGGAATAATTAATTCTAAATAGACCATCTTATTTGCTCTTCACAGTAACTGGGCAGAGTATAGATCTTATTACGATGCATTTTACAGGTGGGGATTTTATAGACAGGGACCCAAAGTCACCTAGTGAGTGAGTGACAGAGCCAAGTCCGCCTCCCCACCCCCTTCGTCTCCTTACCCTGTGCTGTGAAAGGGAGGTCCTCCTCGTGTACCAGACGCTGAAATTTTACATGCACTATCTCTTCACAACTACCCCAATGCAGTAGATATTATTGTCCCCCATTTCATAGATACAAAATCCAGGTGTCAGGGCGGTTAGATGACTTGCCCAAGGGTGTACAGCTTGTAAATCGTGGAACTGGAATTGAAACACATGTGTCTTTTTGTGTCTCCAAAGTCCTATTCTTTCTGTGCCACGAGGCCAGTTCTGTGGGGTGCTCCTGCTTGTGTCCTGCTCCCCTGCCCTCTCCCCATTTTATCGCCTCAAGCCTTTTGGACTCAAAGGCAGTACAGTTCATGCCTTGGCCCTGTGAATGAAAACCACTCTCCTACTTTTCACTGCTCAGCCACCAGCTGGATTATTCAGGCTCCAGGGCTTGAGACAGCTTGTGTTCTTGCTTTTTGCTTCTTATTTTTAAGATGGAAAATGCATTTCCTGACCTTTTACTAAGTGATAGCTTTCAGCTCTCTCTCCCTTTTGCCCAAACGCAGTTCTTAGTTCCTCCCTTTCATTAAGTGCTGTGCGCTCCCTCCTCTGAACTCACAGTATCTACCAGAAGCCTTCTGTCCCTCCTGCATTTGTTTACAGTTTACAGGCCCATTATCTTACATTCGTCAGAGCTTTACCTTTACAAAAATGTCTTATTTCTGTCTCCCTCTCTAGTAGGACATGTGCAGAGATCATTAGCCCCATTGTACGGCAGAGGAAACTGAGGGTTAGCCAAGGGAAGTGAATTAGCCAAGTCCACAGAACTAGTGAGCTTGTGTTGCTGAGGAGTCAATCCTGATGTCCCGGATTCTAGAGCCTACAATCATTGCACTGTATCTTGGGGCCATGATACCTGACTATGGGGGAAAGGGCAGTGTGGGAAGTACCTTAACAAGAGCAGAGTGGAAATGGACCAGAGTTTCTGAAAATAGGTTCCTCTTGCTGCCCAGGCATTCTGTATTATCCCATCATTCCCATGGCAACCCCATCCCCCAAACTGAGGATGCAACAAAGACCATAACTTTCTTACTCTGGTACCCTGGTACTGTGTGAGGAACTAGCTTGATCAGAAGGATGACTGAGTCTACCCTTGGCGCTATGCTTTAAACACCTTATCCCATTCAAACTGCTCAACTACTCTGCCAAGTGGCCATTATTAACTCTATTTTGCAGATGAGGTGAATGAGGTAAGTATAGAGGTGATATTCCAACCTAGACACATTCAATAAGAGACAAAAAAACAAAAACAAAACAGGGAAAATGATAGACAAGAGTTCAGTTCTCCCTCTAAAAGGTGTTGGTGGGAGACCCCTAGTCGGCCATTCTCACCATCCATCAGCTTAGTGTTTTCATAAAGTTAAACATACACTTACTATATATTAGCTTCCTATGGCTGCTGTAACAAATTTCTACAAACTTGGTGGCTTAACATAACAGAAATGCATTATCTCACATTTCCGGGGACCAGAAATCCAAAACCAGCCTCACTGGGTTGAAATCAAAGGCTCCAGGGGAGAGTAAGTGCCTCGCCTTGTCCAGTTTCTGGTGACTGCCAGCATCCCTCTGCTCCTAGCTGTATCACTGTAATCTGGGCGTGTGTCTTTACATTACTCTGCATGTGTCCATCTCCTTCTGCTGTTCTCTTATAGAGGCAGTTGTGATGGCATTTTGGATCCACCCAGATAACTCAGGATAAGCTCCTTATCTCAAAATCCTTAATTTGAGGTGTCTGGGTGGCTCGGTTGGTTAAGGGTCTGCCTTCGGCTCAGGTCATGGTCCCAGGGTCCTGGGACCAAGCCCTGCGTTGGGCTCCCTGCTCAGTGGGGAGCCTGCTTCTCCCTCTCTCTCTGCAGCTCCCCTGGCTTGTGCTCTCCCCCAACCTTCTGTCAAATAGGTAAATAAAATTTTTAAGGGAAAAAAAAACCACCTTAATTTAATCACATCTGCCAAATTTTACCATATAAGGTAACATTCACAGGTTCCAGAGAAGAGGACCTAATATCCAGGGGCTACCATTCAGCCCACTATACCATACAAATCAGCAATTACACACCTACGTATTTATCCTAGAGACATGAAAAGGTATGTCTGCACAAAACCTAAACATCAAAGTTCATAGCAGCTTTATCTGTAATTGACAAAAACTGGAAACAACCCAAAAGTCCTTCAATGAACAGATGGTACAACCATACAATGGAATATATGCAGCCATAAAAAGGAATGCACTATTGATACACACAACAATTTCATTTCAAAGGTGTTATATAGAGTGAAAACAGCCAATCTTAAAAGGTAGTATACTATATAGTTCCATTTATATCACACTTCTGGTATGACAAAATTATAGTAATGGAGAACAGGTTAGTGGTCACCAGGAGTTAGGTTTAGGAGGAAGGTTTGAGTGTATAGAGGAAGCATGAGGAAGTTTCTTTTTTTGGTGATGGAAGAGTTCTTTATCCTGACTGTGGCAGTGATTATCTAAGTCTATATATGTGATATACTTTGATAGTACACCAAAAAAGAGTACATATAAAAACTTGTAGAAATTGAATAGGATTTGTAATCATATTGTATCAATGTCAGTCTCCTAGTTTTGAAGTTATTCTATGGTTATTTAAGTTGTTATCATTGGGGAAAGCTAGGTGATGGATAAGTGTACTATTTTTGTAACTTTTTATGAGTCTTCAATTCTTTAAGAATAGAAAGTTCAAAACAAAACAAACAACAAAAAAGGAAATTTATTGGCTCTGTAGGTGAGAAGTCTAAAAGTAAGGTGAGCTTTATGCATGGTTTGACTAGATGTTCACTACGTCATCAGGCTTGTGGCTCCATCCTCTAAGAGTCTTTCAACTCTACCCTCTATTTTGAGTTGACTTACTCCTGAGGCTGACTTTTCTTATGGTAGAAAGTTGGCTACCAACAGTCCCAGGGGCCACCAGCTTTTTGTTTCCCTCTAGCCAGGAGAAGAAAGAGGGAACTATCTCTCTTCCTTCAAAGGTGTGGGGAACTGAGCTCTACTCTGATTGGACCATTCAGGTCATGTGTCCATCTGTAAACCAATCATTGTCCCCAGGGAAATGCTATGCACCCATTACCAAGTCATGTGGCAAAGGAATGAGATTATCTGATCGGCTCAGATCAACCTGGCCCCACTCCTAGAGCTGGGATGGGACCAATACCACCCAAACATAATTGCTATTATCAGATGGGAAGAGATGGAATGAATGTTAGGTAGCCAAATCCAATGTCCAACATAACTTCCTTCTTAAAATTCACTCTTCCCCTAGTTTCAAAGTTATCATTCTTCCTGGGTATCCCCCCCCCCCATCAATGGAGTTTTCTAGACGGAGAAGATATAAAATGTCATTCCAGGCAGAAGAAACAGCATAAGCAAAAAATCAGAGATGTAAAGGAACAGAGCTATTTAGGGCACAGTGAAAATTTTGGTGTTGCAAACATAGAGTTCTTAGGAGAAGAGTGATAATAATGAAGCCAAAGAGATGGGATAGGGCCAGTATGTGAAGACCCTTGAATGCCACCCCAAGGATAACAGGTAATGGGAAGACTTGAAGGCTTTTGAAAAAGAAAAGTACATGGACTCACTTGACTTTAGAAAGCTCTCTCTGGCTACAAACTGGAGGGTAGACTCAAGGAGACCCAACTAGAGGCTGTTCCAGTGGTCTGGGAGGAAGAAGATGAAAACCCTGACTGAGGGTGGTGGCCTTGAAGATGTAGAGAAATGGGTGAATATGGAAGATGGTAATTGGTGAAATCAGAGGGACTTGGTGACTCACATTTCTGGCTTGAACAGCTGATATGCTTTTTTTTTTTTAAGATTTTATTTTAAAGTAATCTCTATACCCAACATGGGGCTCAAACCCACAACCCTGAGATCAAGAGTCTCATGTTCCACCAGCTGAGCCAGCCAGGTACCCCTGAATGCTTGATACACTTTTTATCCAAAAAGGCAGGAATGTTCAATGGGGTCAAATGCTCCTGATAAGTCAAGGGAGATAAGAATTTGTAAGTGACAGTGGGATTTAGTGACAAAACATTTTGAGGTATATTGGGAGCAGAAACCAAGTAAATTTCAGCAGAGTAAATCATGAATGGGAAGTGGGGAATACTAATGTCAAGTGAGCCTCCTTTCAAGTTCATATACAAGAGGAGAGGATAACTCAGTAGTGTGTCATGGAATCTATTCTTAAAGAAGAGAATAATGTATGTTTTAAATGTTTCCAGCACTTCTCTGCATGCTAGCTATGTAGTCAGCCTGTATCCTCATCCATAAAATGAGTTTTTAATAGTACCTACCTTGTGGGTTTATGGTCAAGGTCAAGTCTTCATTTTTTCCTAACAACTGTTTATTGTCTGTCTCCCCCACTAGACTTTAAGTTCATTAGAAACACTGACAGCTCCTAATGAATGATGTAGTATGTTGCTAATAAGTATTTGTCAAGCGAATGATGCATTTAAGACTGAGTGCAGTCCTGCCCAAGGTAAGCGCTCAGGAAAGTTAGCCAGAGTGCATTTGATTGTGAGGGAGGAAGGTCTGTAAGAGGAATGCCTTCTGCTTGCTGTGTTCCAGACCCCAAGGAGGAGGCGCCCCCTGACTGCCAAGGTGGAAATGCAGGCAGTTCGATAGAGGTGCCAGGAGTGAGCATTCTTGGGCAGAATCACCCCTTCCTGAACCCACAGCTGGACTACAATGAGGAGCAGACTGTGGACCCCAAACACCTGCTCCAGTACTGCTTCATGGCCACAGTGACTGCCAGTGACATCCCAGGCAGCCCTCAGGAGGCCCCTGTCCCAAATCTAGACTCATGTGGACCAACCCTATAAACATCCAATAAATGTCTCTACACCATCCTTTTCTGGAGCCCCTTTTCCATGAAAGGTGGGGTAGGGATGATCAAAGGGACTTGGGAGACTGGTGGGATAAATGAGGGCTTTTCCCAGCAAATCCACCCAGGCCCTGCTTTGGACCCAGTTATACTGCTCTGCCTGGCCTCCTGTGGGTCAAAGAGAGTTTAGACGTGAGCCCCAGGGAAATGGAGTAACAACTCCATACAAGCAGGGGGAAGCCTGGGACCTGTGGAGGCTCAGGGGAGCTGCTCGCCTAACTTAGGGAGTCAGAGAACTCTGACTTGGTCTTCCTGTTACAGAGCAGGTATATTTAGGACCCCCCAGGAAGATGGCTGGGACCCAGAGGCAGGTGACTCCTACTTCTCCTGCAGCTCTGCCACAAGGAACAGAATAAGGAGTGTAGAGTTTGGGCGGGGGGTGGGGGGTGTAAATTACTTAGTCCATGAAAAGTACTTAGAACAGTGTTGGCACATGAAAAGCACTATGTGTTAGCTATCATCATCATCATCATCATCATTGTTATTATTATTATTTTATTGTTAAGGAATCTTAGGGCAGGATGGATGACTGCCACCCCTCTCCTGCAGTGTCTATTCTGTGCCAGGACTTGCACGGGTTTCTGGAAACAATGGGGAATGAGCCACAGCTGCTGCCCTCAAGGGGACCCCGTGGAGGGCAGGGAGAGTACATGAAAGGGAAGTGGGCCCAATGGTGGCCCCTCACGCAGTTTGAGCGAGGAATAAGTGATGTCTGAGCTGAATCATCAAAGATGAGTTAAAATTTCCAGGTGAGATAAGGTCAGAAGACATTATGTTCAGAGTACAACATGTTCTAAAACAGAAAGCCTAGCACAGCTCAGGAATTGCAAGTTAGCTGTTTGAGAGAGAGCTTAGAGTACTTTGGGGTGTGTGTGTGTCTGTGTGTGGCACGAGTGGGTAACAGACAGGAGGTTTAGTCACTGATGTTCTGCATGACCTTGCACAGGACAGATCCTGTCTCTCTTCTTAGTATCCCCATCAGTAAATTTCAATTTTCCTCCAAACTTCCTGTGCTGAGCCTTCCAGGAGGTTTCAAGGAAGAATTCAATATGTCCTATGCCTTTAGGCTGCTCATGGTCTGATGGGGAGACATAGTCTGTAAAACTCAGTTTTAGACATAGTCTAAAAACTCAGTTGGTCATCAGTGGCCTAAAGTAGTGGTTCTCAAACTTCAGACTACATCAGAATCAGATGGAGGACTTGTTAAAACACAGATTGCTGGGCCCACCTCTCTCCCACCTTGGAGTGTCTGCATCTGTAGGTCTGGAGTAAGTCCCCACAATTTTAACTAGTTCCAGGTGATGCTGATGCTGCCGGTCTGGGCCAGCTTTTTGAACATGACTGGGCAGGAAGAACAAAGAGGACTCAGCTGGAGAGATTAAGAGGCAACCTCACACTGAGGAGGTTCCCTGAAGGACTAGCAGAACTTCCCAGGAGGAGCCTGTGTAGATGGGGTGGAGAGAGGGAGAAAACAGACCCCCCCTTTGTCTTTGCTGACCTATACATCCCATGCCCCATGTTTCAGGTTCTCCCACTTGAATTCAATCAGTCCTCAGAGCTGGCTCTCACTGGGGTTGGCTTCTCTGAGTCTGGTGTCGGAAGCCAACTGCCTACCCTGTGCAGTGGGAGCCCCTTTCCCCAGGGCAGTGGAGGAGGAAGGAAGCTGGGTGGGCTGACGCACAGACAGAAATAGTCTGTACTCACCGCTGCTCCCAAGCACACATCGACCAGCAATTACCTCTTGTAAATTGCTTTCCCGGTTATGTTCAGAACATGTGAGTGTGTCTGCCTGCCTGCCTGCCTGAAAACAAACACTCAGAAGGCACAGGGTGAAGGTGGCCAGCTGGGGAGTGGGCTCCAGACAGAGGGAAGCCCAAGTCTGAATCTTCAGCCAAGAATTAAGGAATTGTTTTTGGCTATCAGGCCTGGGAAATGCTAGAACCTTGCACTCACCCTTACAACACTCCTGCCACCTGGTTTTCCAGCCTCTCAAACATTCTCATTTGTTTCTTCCTTCAACATTGACTGGCAGTGATTCTCTGCCAGGATCTGGGCTAAATGAAGTCCCAAGTTCCTGTCCTGCAGGGACTCATGGCTACAGCATCTATAGAAGATCCCTACCACAGCTAAGGGCTTCAGGGAAGCTTCTTGGAGGAAGTGATATCTGAATTAAGTCTTAACCCACTGACAGGTGAAAAGGGGTTTGCAATGCAAGATGGGGAACAGCATTTAAGGCACAGGGAATAGCATACACAAAGGCCTGAGCTAGGAGAGAGCTGATGATGATTCAAGGGACAATAAGTAGCTCGGTTTGGGTGGACACTGGAGTCAAGGTGGGATGGTGAAAGACGAAGCTGGAGGGGTATGTGGGCCAAGTCCTGAAGCCTTTGCCATATTAAGGTTAATGGAAGTGACTGGAAAGGGTTTAGCATGGGAAGGAACTCAGAACCTTATGTGATAACTTGCTTTCATGTTCTTCATGATGCTGAAGTAAAATGTGTTACCCAGGAGCTCTGCTTTGGGGGCCTATTGAACACCTTCTCCTTTGGTTCCTGAAATCTCAGAAGTCTGAAGGGCAGTGATGGCTCACGTGTCCACAAGAAACGGCCCAGATCCTGACTCTTATTAGGGGGAGAAGGCCTCTCCACTGTCATTAATGACTCTGCTCTTCTTGGTCTATGCCCAGTTAGCTCAGGGGCCAGAGCCTGGTGCAACAAAGGCCCAGGCCATAGAACCGGAGCCCAGAAGAGTACTGTGCCTCACTCTGTCCCAGAGACCCAAGATAGCTCCTTGCATACCTTCTCCATGCCTCACAGGATCAAGACCACCAGAGTGGATGGTCCACTCAACACATCGGGGAGTGTTAACTGAGGACATCCTGTAGGCCCAGCACTGTGACAAGCCCTTTAGGAGAGAACAGGTAGCTCTATAAGTCTTGGTGACTTATCACTAGGGATGAAAAGTAGGTTTGACCCATAAAACCCCTAGGGAGCAGTGAGAGAATTCAAAAGCAAATGTAAGCTCTGGGTTAAGAGCCATTAGAGTTGCAGAGAGTTTATAACAGAAGAATAGAAATAGCCTTGGAAGCCTTTATGGAGGAAGTGGGGCTTGAATTTGACCTTGATGAATCATGGCAATATCTGAAGGGTCTCAATGAGGTAAAGAAAGTGTTCTATAATGTCAACTTTATATTTAAAGAGAATACTACGTGTGGCTCTAAGGGCTTTGGACAAGTAGATCATTCAACAGCCCTATCCCAGCCAACCATTCAACAAACATGCACTTAATATCTTTTGTGTGCCAGAACTTGCTCTGAACACGAGGAACAAAGTAATGAGTCAGTCAAAGTTCCTGTCCTTGGGGAGCTCTCAGGCTACTGAGGAAGACTGATAACTTAAAGAGACAATTACAACATAGTGTAGACAGTGCTTTGTCCATTCACTGATTGAAAGATGGTTATGCTAACCTTATACATGGTGCTACATTAGTGCAATGTAACTTTGCCACCCCTCAGTCAAGCAATGGAATGTATTTTCCCATCCTTTGTTTCTATGCTAACTTTGTGATTTGCTTTGAAAAATAGCAAGTGGCAGAAGTGACATTGTACCACTTTTGAGTCTAGGCTTTAAAAGACTTTGCAGCTTCCTCTGCAGCTTCCTCAACTTCCTGGAATGCAGCATCACTATGCAAGGAGCCTGGGCTAGCCCGCTGGAAGATGAGACCATGCAGACTCTCCATTGAGGCTCTCTAGACCCACCAGCTCCCAGCTGAGTGACCAGAAGAGTGAAACTACATGAGTGACCCCAGGTGAGATCAGCAGAAGAACCACCCGCTAAGCCCAAAGTGCCAATCCACAGAATCATGAGCAAATAAATGGCTATTGTTTTAAGCCATATGTTTGGGGTAGTTTGTTACATAGCAAGAGATTACTGATGCAGTTCTTTTCACATATTTTGTTACAATTGTGAACGTGTGTACACTTCTTCTCCATTTGTCTGTGACCTCCTCCTTAGGGGAAAGAAACTGTGCCAAATGTCTTCTGTTTGCAGCTCCAGATCCACTTTCTTCCTTTCTCCACCTTGCTCTGTACCTTGAGAGTGTTACACAAAGAGGTTACCTTGCCCTCTGGAATCTCGTGGGGTCTGGCCAATTGGAGTCCCAGCAGAGTACATATTCTCCTAGCTTCCTGAAGCTTCACCACAGGGTGCATCTCTGGACCAAGGGATATCATTCCTGTCAGATAACCCTTACAACAGCTCTGTTTGTCCAGATTCTAGTAATTGCTCCCTCTCCTGCTCCTTTAGGCCTAAGGGTAGTAACTAGTGCTCTAACATGACTTGCCCTGGAGTATTTCCCAATTCCTTGACACTATATTAAATAGTTCCTTTATTAAACTCTACTCAAATCACCCAGTTTGAGAATGCCACCTATTTCCTTCTGACATCCTAAATTATTGTTTCTTATTCCTTTTTTCTATCCTCAGCTGCCACCTAGCTCACAGTATATGCTCAATGAATGCCATTTGGTGGAGAAATGAAGATTCCAAGGAATCTGCTGTTAAATAAAGTTACACTTGGATCAGAAACAATGGGGTCTGGATTCTGACCCTGTAGTTTCCTAGCTATATGGCCTTAGGCAAATTTCTTCACTTCTCCAGAATAGTCTGTTTCCTCATGGGTTAAATTTGGATAACAAATACCAACAGTCCAGGATTGTTACTCAGATTATAGATAATGTTTGTAAAATGTTTAGTTCACAGTAAATGATAAATATGACTTTGGTGAGGAGGTAGGAAGGCTTTCATAGCCATTTTCCCATTTCATTCTCATTACATAGCTATGAAGATCCTTATCTACTTATCTATCTATCTATCTATCTATCTATCTATCTATCTATCTATCTATCTATCTTAGCGAACTAGGACCAGGAAAGGAAAACAACCTGTGGAAGACCACACACTGAGCTGGAAATAGTCAGAATTTGAATCCAGGTCTCTGACTCTTGGTTCATCATTCTTTTTTGCCATACCAGGTGAGGGGTGAGGAAGAGGCATGGCCTTGGCATCCCTCTCCAATAAGCCAACCCCGAAAGAAAAATAAATAAAGTGGGACCTCCCAGGAGAAGCCAGCAAGGGCTACATGCCTCACCCTCTTCCTCAGCAGAAGTTTTTGAATTTTTCCAAGGGTCTTAGCCCAGCTGCCTACTTCATTGCCCAGCAGGAAACTTGAGAATGAAATCATCCTCCTGGAGACAGGATAAGGAAAAGTCATATTTGTCTGGGAAGCCCCAGACAAAAAGTCTTTTCAATGACTTGAAAGCAGTGCATTTAGTTGGGCAGCTCAAGGCACTGGAGTCTTCTCCCTTCATCTGTACCCTCGTGAGCACCTCTTTCCCTTGTCGCCCCAGACTTACTCCTCCAACAAAGCTTCCAGAACGCTCCAATCTCAGTGACTGAACCCTTCTCTGAGCTATCACAATGCCTGCCACATAGTAGGTGCTCTTTAAACCTTGTGGAACCAAAGCGTTAAGTGTGTCCATCCGCATAAATATTCTTTCCACAAATACCAATGGCCATTCCGTGCCTCCCCATTTGCTGGGGTGGAGGATCCAGAGACAAATCAGACAATGCCCACCCCTCACATGATCCTCATCTTAGTATCCGCCATACCCAGTGTGTTTGCGTAGTTTTGTTGAACACTGTCCGAACGCAAAGGGCCCTCAGAGACCTATTCCTTTCAGCTGTCTCATTATACAGCTGGGGAAACCCAGGTTCAGAGAAACAGCATTCTGGTACCGAGAAGGGCACTGACGAGGGGTCCGGACGGCGGGGCTCAGATGGCGGCCCTGCCGGTGACTCGCTGCCATCGTCGGTCCCCTGGCCGGGCCGCGTTCCTCCCGTCTACGACAGGGGGCAGGAATCACCGCGCGGCCCGCGCTGAGGGCGGCTCCGGCGCGGACAGACGGATTTTTCTCCCGCGACGACGGAGCTTCCTTTGTGAAACCTTCTTTTTCAAAACCTCCGGCCCAGGGTTCCCAAACCCCGCCTTCTCTCCGGGCTGCCGGGTGTTGCCATGGAGACCGTAAGCCCCTCGAAGCTCCCTGCCGCGCGGAACCCCTCCCCCTGCTCCTGCTCTCCCCGCTCTTTCCCCCGCGGCCGCAGACCCTCCCCAGCGCTGATAAGCTCCCCCAGCTTCCCCAGCACGGGAATTTTCATCCCCGTTTGAAATCGGGGAAAACCGAGACCCCGAGAAGGGGAGGGGCCTGCCCGCGGCTGCCCGCCCCCCGGTTAGTGGCCTGCCTGAGGCGCCCCTCGCCCTCACCACAACCTCCCTTTTGGGTGGCGGCGCGCTCCCACCCAAGGCGACTTATTGTTCCTTTTCTTCTTTCCGCATTTTTGGTAGTTTAGCTCTTTGTTCTAAGAAATTCAGAACAGGTTCTGACTAAACCCGGAGTGACTGGAAGTTCTGTCTTTACATTAGTGACTTCAAATCTATTCTTGGATAAGTTGTTTAAGTCTTTTGTGAACTGAAATAGTGCAGGATGATAAAACCTGCCAAAAAGCTATTGCAGAATGTACCCGCCCTGATTATGCTGATGCAACAAAGATAATCACATCTTAGAGCATTGCAATTTTCCAGAATGCTTTAAAAAAAAAAAAAGTATAGGACCATGCAGAATTTACACAACAAACATCTGAAATTTTGGACACATTATGTATGCCAAGTAGTTAAAAGTGTTTCTGTAACTCTAAAAGACAAGGGTATCAAAACCTTGCCATATGGAAAATAGAATTTATCCTGCAAAGCTGGATTTCAGTCCCAACCTGCTCATTTGGATCTTCTGCACATCACTCAACCTGAAAGTGGAATATCACCCCCTTCTGTGTGACGGCTGTGCAGATGTGAAAGTACTTTGGAAGTTGTGATAAGCTCAACAGATGTTATTTGTTGTTATTAAATGAAGGCTGGATTAGGATCGCCTAAATTTTTTCCCAAGGGCCCCCCATTGTCAGATTGTTAGATTCTAAAGTTTTCTATGATTAACATGTGTGGTGCTAAAGGTCTAGATTCTAGAATCCTAAACCTGATTCTAATCCCAGAATCCTGTGAGTCTGACATTCTCTGACTCCATGCAAGTGTGAAGGCAAGGTCTGAAGGCCAGGCAGGATGAAAACCCAGGTCAGCATTCTAGGCCCCTGGGGAGGAGCAGCTGTCCCTGCGGTCTGTTGGGCTCACCCAGGGAACCATACCGTAATTCCCATTAGACCTGTCTTCAGCTCCTACCCTTCCTCCAACCAGCCTTTCTTGGGGCCTCATCACCTGTATTATCCATATTCATCACACATAGCCTCCCATTACGTCCAATTAAATCACTTTGCCAACACTGCAGGAATCAAAACCTCCCTCAATTATTAGGCCCAACAGAGGAAGCCCCCACTGAGGATGACTTCACCTGTCATCCCCCCTTACCCCGTACTTCAAGCACCATCCCCCTAGGCCCCCACACCCATTAGCATAGTAGCTACAGGAGCATTCCTTTCTTCAGGTTCTGGTACATGGTGTTCCTCCCCGATGACCTCACAGGCAGCTGCTGACTCACCCCAGGTCGCTAATGCAGCAGATATCTACGTATTTAGATGGGGCTGTTTTACCAGCTGCAGCATCCTGGACACATGTGAGTTTATATGCATGGACACCACAAGGACACTAGCCCTGGGCTGCAGGCCTGAGACCTGGCTCCCAGGCCACGACTGTTAACAGGGTTTCATCGAGCGAATACCTTCCTTTCTTATCTAAAGAGAATATGCTGGCCCTGTGAGTCTCACAGGGTGTTCTGAAGCTTCTGATCAAATGCATCAACAGTAAGTTGCTCAAAAATGATGTGTTGTGATGTAAAGTGATACCTAAATATAATATACCACTAGGATGTTCATGGTCAGCCCCATACCAGCATCACCGCCCCGTGGTGTGACCTCAGGCAGGTCATTTTACTTTTCTGAACCTGTTTCTGTGTGCGTGTGTGTGTGTGTGTGTGGTTTTTGAGGGCTTAGTATATGCTGGGCACTGTGTCTGGCATGTTACCTGGTTTAATCTATACCACTCAGGATTCTCAGTTGCAAACAATTGAAACCATCTCTGGCAAAACTAAGCTAAAAGGAGCTTTACTGGAAGGCTGCTGGATCACTGAAATGATGAGACTAGAGAGCCAGACAGAAATCAGGGGTAGGGCGCCTGGGTGGCTCGGTGGGTTAAAGCCTCTGCCTTCAGCTCAGGTCATGATCTCAGGGTCCTGGGATTGAGGCCCGCATCGGGCTCCCTGCTCAGCGGGGAGCCTGCTTCCTCCTCACTCTCTGCCTGCCTCTCTGCCTACTTGTGATCTCTCTCTCTCTGTCAAATAAATAAATAAAATCTTTTAAAAAAAGAAAGAAAGAAATCAGGGGTAGCTGGGAACAGACAAAGTCCTCTGCAGGAACTGTCTGTTTGGGACTGACTCCACTTCATGCTACATGGCCATGTGCTGCTCACCACTGCCCTGCTGGGCTCTTGTCCCCACTGCAGCGTCCTGATGTAGTCTCTGTCTTCACATCTCTGCCTAACTCCCACTGGAGTCAAGACCTGGTGGGGGGGGAGTGCATGGACTCGGCCCAACCCAGCCCCACGTGAGTCAGGGGAAGAGTTGCTGCCCCCCTCAGCTTCCATATAGCTTGAAATTCCTCCAAATAGCCAGGTATCTGGATGCTGGGCAGCCATACATGGTCAGTGTCCACCAAAGCCTTCAGCAATCTTGAAATCTTGAGTCAAGGAATGTTACATTTTACAGATGAAGAGACTGTGTCTCTGAAGGGTTTACTTACTGGTCACCCGGCAGGTAAGTGGGCACGCTAACCCTCACCTCACAGGAATGGAAGGAACAAATGGATGTAGGTAGGCAGCAAATATTAATTCCCTGGAATGTTTGCTCAGCCACGGGGAAGGCTTTCAAAGACTTATTCATATTCCCTGTGACTCTGGAGCTGGCCTCTAACTTCCTGGCAATACCCCCAACTGTAGTTTATACCAAGGGACTGACTCCTATCCAGACAGATCATTGTCACCATCATCACCATATTGCCTTTGGCTCATTGGAGCCTCATAAAACCTATGAGTTAGGTATCACATCAGTTTACCAAATGAGAACACAGGGGTGCTCAGAGAGGTTAAGTGACTGTTTCAAGCTCACGAAGCAAGTCAGAGCCCAAATCATATCCAGGTCTCCCGTTTCCAGAGTCTGCTCTATCACATGGCCTCTATTTTAAAGGAGCAGGCTGAAAACAGGACATTCAGAATTCAACATAGACACAGAATGCCATAGTAGGAAGAGGTCTTAGAGTCTTTGCATCCTTTCTCCGTTTTTACTGATGGGAAAGCTGAGGCCTAGAGAAAGAAAGTGCCCTGCCCCCCCTCACATAGCACCGTCTGTGAAACCTCTGTGGAAGAGCCAGGGTTTGAATATAGTTCAACTCCCAGTTTAGTGAGAACTGCCTATACCGCTATGGAGCTCGTTTTAAACTTGATGGAACTCAGATGGACAGAAGGGGAGTAAATGGCCCACTCAGCTGTTGGGATGAGGGCCTGGCTTAGGTGTGGGCCCAGAAGGGAGGACACAGCAACAGGATGGCTGAGAAGTAGGAGGCGTTGAACCTACAGAAAATCCTGTTCCCTCATAATCAGGAAATGTCTCCAAACATTAACAGCCAATTATCTCATCCTGGTTGGAACAGACTGGTACAGACTTAAATTTGTGGGTTATTAGAATAGTTGGGAGAAGGAATCTCTGAAGGCAATTAGGATTAGACCTGGACAGATCAAACTCATGTGGCCCAAAAACTGGACAGTCTGTGATCATTAGTACCTTCATCTGAGGCCCACACCAGACACTGGGGAATTTCCATCTGCCTTGGCCCTTGAGGCAGCCTTCCTACCACACAGGTGCCCCCTCCTCCCCTCCTGACTCCTTCCAGAGTCAGCTCAGATAGCATTCCTCTAAGAAAATTTTTTGATTCTTATGCTGGGTTGGGACCTACCCTGGTCTCCCACAGCTCCTACTGCTTCCCTATGTATGTCACATCTGTGATCACACTGGGCTGTCACTATCTATGTGCCTTGTCTCCTCCGTTAAAGACTATTAACTTCAGTGTATGGAAAAGTCTGGTGCAGAGAGGCCTCAGCAAATGTTAGCTAATTGAGAGAGTGGATGGAGAAAAGGAGGAGAGAATGCCCAGGAACCCAGTCCTTACCCCAATTCCTCCTCTATTCACACTCTAATCTCCAGGCTGAGAGACATCAGTCTCTGTCCCATCCTAATTCCTGGACTTAGCCTCTGGATCCAGTTTCTTTGATAATGAAGCCTCAACTCTCTCCCAACTAACTCTGAACTGGCTTCCCCTGCTCCTGACCAACTACAAGGATCCTGAGTTTGCCTTCAGTCTAATGTCCCCAGAAAGTGAACTCCAACCCTGAGAGCCCCATCTGCAGGTAGCTTTCTGGCCAGCAACTTAGGCTATCCTAGAAGAAAGGACCAGAAGAAAAGACATACCAGAGCCACAGACTGGTATGACCTCTGGGCAGGCCCTGACAAAGGCATTGAAGATACAGAAGTGAACAAGGTAGTCTACTGGGGTCTTGAATATGCAAGGTTTTTGAGACATAATCTCAAAGAAAAGTGGACAAATGCAGAAAGGAAAAGGCATCTCAGTGTGAAGTTGACAGAAACCCATGAGCCAGCCAGGTGCCCACAAATGAGAAGCTCTAGCAGCCAACTGGGTCTTTACCTGGCCCTTATAGGGCACTAAGCTAAGGGGATGTGGGAGTTAGAGTCTGAGTCAGAGGCCCAACAATGAGGTAAAACTAAGCAAGGAGGATGCCATGACATGTAGAAGGAGGTATTTTAGGGACCTGGTTCCATCAACATTGCAGAACATGCTAATATTCTAACACTGCATTCTGTCACCTTGCCATTTCATTATGAGACACATTCCACCCCTGCAACATTCCTCTCCTGCCACTCCAATGTTCTGCCCCACCAACAATTCTCCATGCCACCACTCTACCATTCTCAAATACCAGCAGAACAATAGGAACTTCCAACCTTCCAACTTCCTTCTACTAAAAGCACTTACTTGTTTCTTGGTTCACTTATACCAATGGCTCTTAATATTTGGGAGAATGCAAACTCTTTTAAGAAATTATTAAAATCTCTGGCTCCTTCTTGCTCAAGAAAAAAAATATATATACATAAATTTTGCATATCATTTCAGATTTTCAGTGACCCTCAGCAGGGTCCATGAACTCTAAGATAAGAACTTTAATTTTACCCTGCCTTAATCCAGGAAGACATTTAAAATAAAACAAGATCTAAGTTTAAGATGGGATAAGATTGAAAAAAACAAAACAAAACATGGTAGGGACAAAGTGGAGCCTGGAATGATGCAAAAGGTGCAGAACATAGTGACCTACACAGCTAAATTTGTATCCACATATTTAGCTCTAAGACTTCCAGCAGCCAAGGCAAAAAGGGAAACCTGTTCACTTACACAGTTCACAGTGTTCATGAGATAAAAACAAACCACTTACTCTTTAGGGGACATACAACTATTCTTGGTATGAAGACCAGACAAAAATTTCTCCTGAGATCCTCATAAAGAATGATGTAATGGACCACAGCCTCAACAGCGTTCCCTCATAATAGACCCAGAGATGTGTTCTGTAGTACAGTGACCAATTCATGTCAGTTGGCCTGACACTTTCTCAGTTTTTGTTTTGTTTTGTTTTTAAGATTTATTTATTTTAGGTCACCTGGGTGGCTCAGTTGGTTAAGTGTCTGCCTTCAGTTCAGGTCATGGGATTGAATCCCACAGTCCCTGATCAGTAGGGAGGTTGCTTCTCCTTCTCTCTCTGCCCCTCTCCCTGCTTGTGTTCTCTTGCACTCTCTCTCTAATAAATAAATAAATAGTCTTTTAAAAAAAAGATCTATTTATATATATATTTTTAAATCAAATATTTTTTTTAAAGATTTTATTTATTTGACAGAGAGAAAGACAGCGAGAGAGGGAACACAAGCAGGGGGAGTGGGAGAGGGAGAAACAGGCTTCCCGCCGAGCAGGGAGTCCTATGTGGGGGCTCAATCCCAGAATCCTGGGATCACGACCTGAGCAAAAGGCAGATGTTCAACGACGGAGCCACCCAGGTGACCCTATTTATTTATTTATTTATTTATTTATTTATTTTTAAGATTTTATTTATTTATTTGACAGAGAGAGAGGGGGCAGGCAGAGGGAGAGGGAGAAGCAGACTCCTGGCTGAGCAGGGAGCCCAATGTGGGGGCTCAATCCTAGAACCCTAGAATCATAACCTGAGCTGAAGGCAGATGCTTAACCAACTGAATCACCCAGATGCCCCAGGATTTATTTACTTTAGAAAGAAAGAGAGAGTATGTGTGAGAGAGCAGGGGGAAGGGCAGAGGAAGAGAGAGAATCTCAAGCAGACTCCCTGCTGAGTGGAGAGCCCAAAATGGGGTTCAATCCCAGGACCCCAAGATCATGACCTGAGCCAAAATCAAAAGTCAGATGCTCAGCCAACTGAGCCACCCAGGGTCCCCAACACTTTCTGAGTTTTAACACTGGAAGTCTTGGGTCCCGTGAGTCCCTTTGGTCCCAGACAAACTGAGATGGTTGACCACCTAATTTATGAGTTATAGTTCAGTCAAAGCTTACCTAGGGTAAGATTCTAAGGTATCACGTAAAATGAAAATATCCTTGAAAATCCTTTCAATCATTCAACAGGTAAAGTACAGAGCCATCTCTCAATAGCACAGCCAATTTTACCTCTAGTAATAGAACAGACTGCTCTTTCTTTGGTGGCATATCTGAAGAGACTGGCTTACCTTGAACACTAGAATCATACTCAACGTGGCAAAATGTGCACACACTAAGGATTTTATGAAGCATGTAGGAACTGATACCAATGGAAGGAACAGCAGATTTACCTCTCCCATAACACACCATTTTAGGGAATATGCTGGCTGAGTGAAATAATATTTAATATATTATTGGTCTTTCTCTTCTCATTTGTCTCTTTTTATTCACAGCAAGTAAAACTGAATTTCTCTAAGTTAAAAAAAAAATAGTACCTATCTCATAGGGTTGTGGTGAGAATTAAGAGTTAATATTTGTAAAGCACTTGAAAGAATACCTGGTACAGAATGTTTGCTCTGTTGTTAAGTATGGAGATGCTGGCACTCCACCGTATGTCCTACAGCAATCCAGGGGATTAAGTTGATGGCAATTTGGGAAAGATATTCTGTGGCAGGGGTGAGGTTTAAGACCCTAGCCCTCTGTAGTTCCAACTTCATGAAGGGATACTTTCTAAATTTCTAGAGTTGCTGAGGGACTGCCTGTCTTCAGACAGTTCTCCCCAAGCACTGGATCCGAGTCTGAGGTCTTCAGTGTGAGTAGCCATGAAGACACCCTGGTGAGGCTTTTGCCCCTCTTGGTCCACTCCTTGACTTGGAAGATCCCCAAACATCAGCTAGAGAATAATAGCTCACCAAGCTCCTTCAGCGTCCAGACCAGACACACCCCTCCCATGTGGTCTGTGCTGGTCTTGGCGTGTAGCCTGGGCCAGCTGGGGTCTGTTCAGAGGCCTGGCATAAGGACTGAGCTGTCTGCCACACAGCCCCACAGACCAATGAGCCACCAAATGGGAAAACACTCTGTACACTGTGAAGCGTTGTGCAGGTGTGAGAGACCAGGATTAGTATACAGTGGTACTGAGTTCAGATTCCAGAGAGATGCTGAGACTGGAGCTTGGGCAGTGACCACAGGATGAAAGGAGGGAGCAAACAGGCAATTATTTCAGAAGGCCTGGAGTGAGACACACTTGATACTTAATTATGCCAAGGCCAACAATTGGTAAGAAATCCCAGGCAGCTGGGTTCCTGAATCCTTCTCCAGGCAGAGCGTACATTTCCCTGAGAATCTCAGAGAGGAAAGAAATAATAATTACTTGATTAGTTTACGAAAAATTCACCAGATGCCTACTCTGGTCTATGTACTGTCTGACCTAACTCCTAAGGTAGGATCTCCTTGAGACGCCCTTGGCTGTTGGCCACGTTCTGGCTCCAACAATTACCAACTCTGTGATCAGCAAGTCACTTGCCTCTTCTAAGGCTCAGTTTATCTGTTAAATGAAAGTAATGCTAAATAATACCCACATCATGGGCGCCTGGGTGGCTCAGTGGGTTAAAGCCGCTGCCTTCGGCTCAGGTCATGATCCCAGGGTCCTGGGATCGAGGCCCGCGTCGGGCTCTCTGCTCAGCAGGGAGCCTGCTTCCTCCTCTCTCCTCTCTCTCTGCCTGCCTCTCTGCCTACTTGTAATCTCTCTCTCTGTGTCAAATGAATAAATAAATAAAAAAAAAATTTTTAAATAAAAAAAAAATAATAATACCCACATCATAGAATTGTCCTGATGATTAAATAACTAACAAACACATGCAGTGCTTAGCGTGTCTGACACTGTTAAAAGTGTTTTCCATATGTAAACTCGTTTCATAAAAATAACCTCCGGAGGTAGGTACCATTCTTATCCCTGTTTTCCAGTTGATGAAAAGGAAGCACAGAGAGGTCAAGTAATTTGCCCCAGACCAGACAGCTAATCAGTGGTGGAGCCAGGACTGAACCAAGGCAGTATTGTTCCAGAGCCTGTGTTCTTGACCACTCTACTAGCCTTCATTTCTTTTCTTTTCTTTTTTTTTTCAGTAAGTTCTATGCCCAATGTGGGGCTTCAATTCATGACTCCAAGATCAAGAGTTACATGCTCTACTGACCAAGCCAGCCAAGAACCCCTATCCTTCATATTTTCAATGAAGTGCTTAGCATAACTCCTTGCACACAGTAAGCACCCAGCTGATGTTAACTGCCATTATTATGACTATATTTGTAACAGTTTTCCTTAAGTATATTTTACACATGATGATTATGTTTTGACTATTAGGAAACACTTTCTCACACTGAGCTGAAATCTGCCTCGGATCATCCCCCTCCTCTGTGGGTTCCAGTTCTACCCCCAGAATCTCCCGAAAGCCTGTCTTCTCCCTTGCCCCATTCCAGTCTGTTAGAGATTTTCAGTCACAGGCCAGACCTGCCGAGGCTTGATCTGGCCTCTTTCCTGTCTGTTGGTGACTCAGCCATTGGGCCATAGGGATCGACAAGCCTCGGACAAGCCCCAGGGTCATCGTAGGTCAGGGGCTGCTGCCTCCCAGCCCAGAGCACAGAACCCACATCAGGAAACCACATTACCTGTAGGGCCCAGTGAAATGAAAATGAAAATACAGGGCTCCTTGTTAAGAAATTATTAACAATTTTAAGGCTGTAACAGCGGAACATTTAAACAAGGGTGGAGCTCTATGAAGACACACAGGTGACACAGGCATGAAACCAGCCTGAGCAGCATCCTGTCTCTCTGGCTCCTCACCACCCACCCCACCTTCCATCCATTCAGCCGTGCGCTCCTGAGAGGCTGAGACTGAAAAGCTCCTGGCACTCCTGAGGAACACAGGAAGCATTTGGCACCAGAAGAGTTAAACCCCACTTGGGCTCTGCAGTCCATCAATTTAGCTCTAAGTCTACCTTGAACCTCCCTGGCTGTAAGAGTCAGTCTACCCACTTCCTCCCTGGCTCCCTTTGTTGGAGGCAGCCCTGTGGGTTTAGTGGATAGAAGTACGAATACTAGATTAGGATTGCCTTGCTGGGCAACTGGAGGAATTTCATGTCCTCTCTGGTCTCTGTTTTCCTGTCTATTAAAGTGAAATGGTAGAATTCAGTATCAAATTAAATATTCTTTCACTGAGCACTGACCAGGCATGTTCATATCATAATGATCCTATCATTAAATCGAGCACTTATTATTCACCAGACACCATTACATTACCAGACACATTATACCATTGTACATTTCTTGGTTTGATCCTCATGACAATCTAATGAGGTAATTTTTCAGAACTCTAGAATTTAAACTTGACAGAGGTAGTGATGTTTGTCTTTTTTCCCTCCCCTCCATGATGTATCCCAACTGCTAGAATAATGCCTGGCACAAAGGAGGTGTTCAAAAGTCATTTGTGGGGGCTCCTGGGTGGCTCAGTGGGTTAAAGCCTCCGCCTTCGGCTCAGGTCGTGATCTTGGGGCCCTGGGATCGAGTCCTGCATCGGGTGCTCTGCTCAGCAGGGAGCCTGCTTCCTCCTCTCTCTCTGCCTGCCTCTCTGCCTGCCTGTAATCTCTCTTTCTGTGTCATATAAATCAATCAATCAATCTTTAAAAAAAAAAAAAGTCATTTGTGGAACAAACGAATGAGGAAACAGTCCAGAGAGGCAGTGATGTGATTTGTCCAGGATCTTAGTTAGAAAATGCCACAGTCAGGATTCTAATCCACATCTGCCTGGCTCCAAAGTCTATGAGTATGCTTTTCCACCTGCCATATGGGTGTGATTCTCATTTTACAGATGAGGAAACGGGCTCAAGCAAATGGAGCTCCTCTCCATCATCTCTACTGCCTCTCTGATCTTGTGGTTCTAAATGCCTAGGCCCCACCCTGCTGGAGTAATATCACTTTGAAAGCTAATGTAATTTGTCACCTCTGCCCAAGATTCTTCTCAAGAATCTTGCCTCAAGCAAGGCCTCAAGCATATTCTTCTCTCTCCACAAAAACAGGGTCACTGGCATAGGCAGCTCAGGTTTGAATTCTGCTCTGCTACATACTGTTGTGATCTTGGTCAATTTCTCTGAGCCCCCAATTTCCTTATCTGCAAAATGGGTTCCATACTTCCTAGATATACCTGTATGTCCCTCTGTCCAGGAGGTGCCCTGCACACAGTGGACCCTTAGTGAATGCAGCTGTAATTACTCTAGCCCAGGGCAGCTTCATGGTCAAGGCTTGCTGCCACTGATGTCTGCTGTCTGCTGGGGCCTCCTAGAACCTGATTGGAAGCCACTGGCTCAGGGAGAGTAGGGTCAGCTATTCTTGGAGCTGATGGAATTCAGCCGGTTTCAAGTTCCCTCAGAAAGCCCTGGCCCAGGCAGCTCGGCTGTTTATGTGAGCAGTGAGATCTGACCTCAGCATGTTCTCCTGGGCTCTCTACATGGCCCAGACTGGAGAGAACCTTGGGGCACAGAGCATGCTGCAGGGAGACCACGTCCTCCCGAAGCTGACTTCAGTCTTTTAACTCTTGTTCATCAGCATCTATTTGGTGCCCAGAAGAGCCCTGGATGCTGTTTCGGGATATCCCAGAGATTGCAGAGAGTTTTTCAACCTCTGGATGACAGGCAGCCTCAGGAAGTGGGAAAAGGAGTCAGGAGATAGGAAGGACTCCACTTTAATCCCACCTGTACTCCTCTCTGGGTCGGTGTCTTTTTACATGTCACTTTGTCTATCTGAGCCTCAGTTTCTTTGCCTGAGAGCTCAGAGGGCTGCTGATAGGATTAGAGCATCTGGCACAAGGTCGAGGTGAGCTCTTAAATGACTGAGAACCTGTCACATTCAACTCATTCTCAGTGTTGGTTGAATGGGTAGTGAATTAGAGAGAGCACTGAATGGAAATGATTTACTGGGCTCCCATCTTTCACCACACTCACCCCTGACCCCAATCCTCATGTAGAATCAGTTTCTCCTGCATCAGCCCTGACAGGTGGACATCTCCTACTAGCTTACCTATCCTTGTGATAGGAAGCTCACCTTTTCCTAAGGCTTCCACCCATCAGTTCTAATTCTGAGGTCTGTCTCCTTGCAGCTTCCATCCATCAGGCCTAGTTTTGCTCTCTGGAGCTGTACAGAACAAGTCTGGCTCCGCTTCCAGAAGATAGTCCTCCAGTGATTTATTACACAATTATAATGTGCCAAGCATTCAACTAAGGCATCTCCCTTACTTTATCTCATCTAACTCTTCAACCTTCACATTACTCCTGAAAAGTAAACATTATCCCTACTTCAGTATAAGGAAAATGGGGCTCAGAGAGGTAGCATAATACGTTTGTATGTGGCAGTGAAGTGATTTAAATCCAGATCCTTCTCCAAGATGCTACCTTTTCAATGTTTAATGGATCCACTGGAAGATAGAATTTGTGCCCGGTGTCCCTTCCCTTTCCTTTAGTAAAGATTTTTTATGTACCTTTTCTTTCCTTTTTTTTTTTTTTAAAGATTTTATTTATTTATTTGACACAGAGAGAGAGAGATCAGATCACAAGTAGGCAGAGAGGCAGGCAGAGAGAGGGAGAAGCAGACTCCCCGCTGAGCAGGGAGCCCAATGTGGGCCTCGATCCCAGGACCCTGAGATCATGACCTGAGCCGAAGGCAGAGACTTTAACCCACTGAGCCACCCAGGTGCCCTTTATGTACCTTTTCTGTACCAGATCTCAAACTAGGCACTGGGAATAGAGATCAGTCAGACATAACCCATATGGTTGAGGCACTTACAGTCTGTCCCAAACCCACTGAAAAACACCAAGAAGTACAAGCATTGTCAGAGCACCACAGACCCTGGGGATCAAGGAGAAGGTGACATTTGGGCTGAGTGTTGAAGGACTATTAGGAATTGGCTAGGTTTGTGTCAAGGAGGGCAAGAAAACAGATGTTTTGGTGGAACTGCTATATAAAAAGCTGAAGCTGTGGAGCCCAGACTGCAGAGGGTCGTGGTGCCAAACTATGGAGCTATGACTACAAACTACATGTGCGGATCATCTGCTTTAGTATGTTTAAGAATCTCCTGGGGTTTGCTTATTTAAAATTTAGATTTTTCGGGACACATGGGTGACTCAGTCGGTTAGTGTGTCTAACTTGTGATTTCGGCTCAGGTCATGATCTTGGGGTCATGGGATGGAGCCCCATTTTGGGCTCTGTGCTCAGGAGGGAGTCTGCTTGGGATTCTCTCTTCCTCCCTCTGCCTCTCCCACTTGTGCTCTAAATAAATAAATCTTAAAAAAAAAAAATAAAGAGACGCCTGGGTGGTTCAGTTAAGCCTCTGCCTTTGGCTCAGGTCATGATCCTGGACTCCTGGGATCGAGCCCTTCATTGGGCTCCCTGCTCAGTGGGGATATCTGCTTCTCTCTCTCTCTTTCCCTTTCCCTCTGTATGATTGCTCTGTAATTAATAACTAAATCCTTTAAAATAAGATAAATAAAATAAAATAAAATACACTGTCCTGAACACAATCTGAAAAAGTACTGATCCATCATGTGTCAGCTCCACCTTGGACAGGAACTTTTCTTGATGAGCAGCTTCAAAAACAGTACACCTTTTCCTAGTACAGACCAATTCCTAGATATGAAGATGAGCCTGCGCCTGATTTGTCTTGGGGTGGTTTGAGGCTGCTAAGATGCCACACTGCACTGTGCATCTCAGCAAGAGCCACCGACAGTCCAGCATGTGCCCAGCCTCATTTTGGGCACTGAGGATAGAGATGAAGCCAATCAAGTCCCTATTCTCCAGGAGCTCTGTCTTGTGGAAAGTGGAGGCCATCAACACACAGATGATAATAGTGTGATTAGCACTGCAATGGATGAAATTCAGGGCAGAGAAAGTCTCTAACCACCCTAGGTGATGCCGGGAATGCTTCCAGAGTGTTAAAAGATGAAGAGTATTCTACTTAAAAGGTAGAAGGGGCAGGAGCCCTCGCTCTCTGGCCCCAGTGTTGGGGAGAGAGTCAGAGATGGGGATCAGGACTTGGGAAGGGTGATAAAATAAATAAAAATAAAAGGTAAAAGGACGTTCCAGAGAGAGCAACTAGCATCATAAATGCGTGGCAGTAAGAAACAGCCTGGGTGTTTTGTTGTCACTTTTCTTCTGTCTTCCTTTCCTTCCTTTCTCCCTCCCTCTCTCTTTCTCTTTTTTGGCAGTGATGCAGAGACTACAAGCAGCTCCCAAGTTAGGAAGAAGATGAAGCTAAATATGGAGGCCAGAAACGTATCATGGGGGTGGAGGGACTTATATGTTAGGCAAAGAATTTTGGCCTTTCCCCTTTAGACAGTGGGGAGGCCTGATTTATAAACTGTAATACGATCACCATTCCTTAAGCCTGGGGAGGGGCACCAGCTGGGAATAGTTTCCACTCCAGGCCCCAGCAGGTGCAAGTCTTCTCAGTGACTCTCTCTCCACTGAGGCAACAGAGGAGGAGGTGGAGGAGGCAGGAGGCGGGCCCTACCCCCACCCCTTCTCCAGGCCTGTCTCCAGCAGCTGTTTTATGCCCTGAATACCTCTAGATAGCCTAACCATCAGCTTCCTGGATATTAAAATGGCAGCAAAGGCAGACTGTCTTAAAAAGCTAGGCTCCCTCACAAGTTAACACCGCCAAGAGGAAAGAAAACAATTATCTAATTATAAAATATGGTCCCATAAAAATGTAAAAGAAACATTAATCATTCTCTGATAAGAGCTCCGACTTAATTCTAACAACCCTCAAGGCATTGTCATCCCATGTGATAGGTGACAAAACCAAGACCCAGGGGTCAGATAACTTGTGCAAGGTCACACAGCCAATAAAAGGCAAAACCCAGATCAGAATCCAGATTAAGACCTTTGGACCTAAGAACTTGGAAAAAGCCTGGTATCTCCCCCACCCCCACCAACAACACACCATTCCTAATAAAGAATTTGAAATGAGAAATCGAAACTGTAAAATCAATGTCAGGAAGCCAAAAATGTTTTCACTTTCCCCCCCAAAGTGATTACTTAATGCTTTTTAAAAATACAAAATAATTTTATTAATTTATACTTTCTCATTCTTTGTTAGGTGCCCTAATCACTCATGCTTAGTATGCCTTTGACTAATCCAGAGTTGCCCACTCTGTAGGATCTGAAATTTAGGCATTTTCCCCTGTCATGCTGCCTCTCAGTTTTTTTGCTTTTGATTTTTGTTTGTTTGTTTTGTTTTTTAAGAGAGGGAGAGAGAGGGCGCCTGGGTGGCTCAGTGGGTTAAAGCCTCTGCTTTCGGCTCAGGTCATGATCTCAGCGTCCTGGAATCGAGGCCCACATCGGGCTCTCTGCTCAGTGGGGAGCCTGCTTCCTCCTCTCCCTGTCTCTCTGTCTGCCTCCCTGTAATCTCTCTCTCTGTGTCAAGTAAATGAATAAAATCTTTAAAAAAAAAAGAGAGGGAGAGAGAAAGGTGGGGCGGGGCAGAGGGAGAGGTTTTTTTTGTTTGTTTGGGTTGTTTTTTTTTTAAGATTTATTTATTTTAGGGGCACCTGGGTGCCTCAGTTGGTTAAGCATCTGTCTTTCGCTCAGGTCATGATTCTGGAGTTCTGGGACTGAGCTCCCTGTCCTCATGCTTCTCCCTCTTCCTCTGCTCCCCCCACCCCCATGCTCCTGCACTCTCTTTCAAATAAATACATAAAATCTTTAAAAATTAAAAAAAGATTTATTTATTTTAGAAAGAAAGCACAGGGAGAGGCAGAGGAGAGAGAGAATCTCAAGAAGACTCCCCACTGAGTGCAGAGCCTGAAGCGAGGGTAATCTCATGACCCTAAGCTCTTGACCTGAGCTAAAATCAAGTCAGACGCTTAACCAACTAAGCCACCAGGCGCCCCTACCTATCAAAATGTTTTCAAGCAATTTCATAAAACTTCAACAAATTAAAATGTAATTTGTTTCTAAATTTAAAAAAAATTTACCAAACGATTCAGTAAAGTTTTTTGTCCCTATCCCCATTCACAGGCTCCAAATCAATATGAATGGCACCCCCTATCCATCCAAGTGCCCAGGCTGGAAATCTGGGTTCTTTTTAACCCCAAGCTGATTTCACCATCCTCCCACCCCAACACTGCTCTCCCATCCATTTTCTATACTAGGGTGATCTAATTTCCTGCTCAAAACCCTTCAGTGACTTTGCATGACCCACAGGATAAAATCCAAAGCACTAGACCCTCGGCTTTCCCCTCCCTCTCTGAGTGAGACTCTTGCTTCCCCTTCTCACAACACTGAGCACTGCACTGTGAAATTTTAGTGAGAACACTAATGAGGACACAAACCACTAGTCAATTATGAAACTTCGTCTTCATTAGGCCATCCAGCCCAAACCTGGCACAGAGGAAAAACATTAGAAATAGTTGCTAATGATGATTCAAATGCCTGCTAGCCAGAGGACACAGTAATGAGTAGCTTGCTGTGACCAGAATCTGAAAACCTGCTTTCAAGCCTTGCCTCAAAGGTTCCACAAAATGAGAAACTCAACCATGCTGGCTCTCATCAACCCATTCCTTCCCAGAGCAACCTGGGCATGAAACGGCCTTGGACATTTCCAGACAGTAAATTATCACTCTTCACATTTTAATAATTTTTGTGAAATGTAACATTTTGAAACTATTAATTCCTACTCCATTATTCCCAGCTCCATCTCAATATATGATCCAAAGAAGGCAGGAAACTTGGGTCCCAGGCAAGAACTGGTCCATAAAATAATAACCCAGCACATCTGCCACCAAAAATCAAATTAACTCTTCAAAATTACAAAACCAGTGATTTAATTGGAAAGATGTGATTCTTTAAAAAGTAATTAAGCAACAACACTATTGGGCCAAAGAATGCTAGTAGGTTGTAAAGGACAGTAAGAGGTAATTGTTTCCTCTGCCATGTTACAAACTGTTATTTCATATAAACATATTGCTTTTATAAGCAAAAACTTCAAACCTTGCATTTAAAAAAGTTCAATGTTTACATTCTTTAAATTGTGGTAAAATACACATAAAATTTACCATCTTAACCATTTTTTTTTAAAGATTTTATTTATTTATTTGACAGAGACAGACACAGTGAGAGAGGTAACACAAGCAGGGGGAGTAGGAGAGGGAGAAGCAGGCTTCCTGCTGAGCAGTGAGCCCAAAGCAGGGCTCCATCTTGGGACCCTGGGATCATGATCTGAGCTGAAGGCAGACGCTTAACGACTGAGCCACCCAGGTGCCCCCCCAAACTTAACCATTTTTCTAAAGATTTTATTTAGTTACTTGAGAGGGAGAAGGAGAAGCAGACTCCCCGCTGAGCAGAGAGCCCAATGCAGGGCTGGGTCCCAGGACCCCGAGATCACAACCTGAGCCAAAGGCAGATGCTTAACCAACTGAGCCACCCAGGCACTCCCACCTTAATCATTTTTAAATGTACAGTTCAGTAGTGTTAAGAACTTTCACATTTTTGTACAAGTAATTTCCAGAACTTTTTCATCTTGCAAAATTCAAACTCTATACCCATTAACCAACTCCCCATTTTCCCCTTTCCTTAGCCTGTAGCAACCACCATTCTGCTCCCAGTTCAGACATCTCATGTAAATGAAGTCACACAGTATGTCTTTTTGTGATGTCTGTTTCACTTAGCGTGTCTTTGAGGCTCATCCATGTTGTAGCACGTGTCAGATCTTCTCTCCTTTTAAGGCTGAGTGATATTCCATTGTATATATACACATTTTGCTTCCCCACTTACCCACTGATAGACATTTGGGTTGCCTCTGCCTTTTGGCAATTGTGAATGCTGCTATGAACATAGGTATACCCAGAAATGGAACTGCTGGATCCTACTGTCATTCCAGGTTTAATTTTTTGAGGAACTGCTATATTGTTTTCCGTAGTGGCTATACCATTTTACATTCCCACCAACAATGTATAAGGGCTCTAATTTCTCCACATGCCTGCCCATGCTTGTTGTCTTTATATATAGTATATAAAAAACAGCCATCCTGACAGGTGTGGGATAATTATCTCATGCTTCAGATTAGCATTTCCTTAATTATTAGTGATGCTGAGGATCTTTTCTATATGCTTGTTGGCCTACGGAGTTTATTTTAAACAAAACAAAAGCTACTTTACATTGAAAAAATAAACTCACTTTTTAAAACTTCTTGTCCGTTCCTGGGGAAGTCCCTCTCCTCAATCAACTCGAGAAGCCGGCAGGCTGTGCTTACAAACCTTCAGGCACACAGCAAGCCTTCCTTCTAGGATGGCGGCAAAACTGGAAGCCCACAAACAGTAGGTGGTGACAGATGAGACCTGTTATTGCAGGAAAACGACAAGCTCGCCCCCTAGTGACAAATTAGGAAGATAATTAAAAAAGCAAATGTTTACTTTAAAAGAAAAAGCACAACTACCATGCAGAACATAATCTCTACCTTACCCAGAATCTGGAGAGAAACTAATAACACAAACCACTAATCGATCAAAATAGTTTATTCACAGGGACAGTTAAAAATGTTCAGCTCCACATGATAAAATGCATCCAAAATCCTTGCTTACAAATCCGTAGCTCAAGTTGCCTTGGGAATAATCTGCTCTTTAAGCATGGTGAGCAATGCCAGAGGAGTGGACTGGGGATGCTAACTGTCAACTGCGAATGCCTCCACTAAAAGAAGCTTGTATTTCATCATCTTTGGCAATCCTGACACACAACAACCTTTAATTTTATGTTGCACGTCCCTTCCAATCTCTATGAATTTACTGAAGATCTGACTCTGAAGGGAAAAAGGAAACCCACACCAATGATTACTTAAGTCAGAGGGTGGCAGTCATGACTCTTTGACTTGTCCTTAGCTCCTTAAGCCCTCTATTATGTAAATCAACATACTTTCTGATTTTCAAGCCCTCCCAACTAAAATAATAATGATAACATCTGATTCCTTCAGGCACTGCAGCTGATTTTTCCAACTTCCTGCTCTGTCTCCCCTCCCCACCCCCACAATCTCTATGGCTCTCCAGTTTGCTGTTTTTCACTGAGCTATATGACTTTGAGTACAAAAATCCCGTATGTGTGTGCCTTCACAGAATACAACAGATAAAAAGAACACAGACTGAAATAAACATTTTAGGCTACAACCCAGCAGGTGACACTCTGGGGAAATGGGTCTATGTAACCAGAGCTATGGACAGTAAGTCCCAAGTCTTCCTGCTCCAGCAGGCTGACCTTAAGGGCTACGTAAGACAAAGGAGGTGCCAGCCTCAAGCTGTTTGCCGCTTAGGAATATGGACCACACTACCCAAATGTCAAAGGGTGGACATTTTTTTGTTGTTCTTTGTGCAGCCGCCAGGCCCGATTTTTTAGTATCTCAGCCTTCGCCTCGTCTTTATCTACACCATCCCCCAGCCTGTACATGCGGCTGGCATTGGCACAGGCCCAGATGTGGCCCAAATCACAGGCTTTCACTGAATATTTACATGCCAGGCCCATGTCCTTGGGAAAGCCAGGGGCACCCTGCAGGAACATGGCACTGAGATTGAAGCAGCTGGAGGCATAGCTGCCTTCACAGGCCCTTGTGTAGTAGTCTCTAGCCTTCTCCAGGTCAGGCTGGCCATCCTCATTGACCTGTCCATCATGTGCCAGGAGACCAACGTTGTGACATGCCTCCACAGACTTCTTTCCGGGCCTCTCACATGCCATCAGAAAGCAGCTGGAGGCAGCTTTCAGGTCCTGGGTCAGTCCACCTGGGAGGAGGGAAAGGGAAGAAAAAAATAAACCCAAGCCAGGGCAGAACCTGAATGTCTCAGGCCAAAGTTAGAGAATAATTCCTGAATAAAGTTCACATATTTTGAACTAAGGAGCACGAAAGGAAGGTGGCCTGGTATGATGCACAAACCTTCCAGCTTTTTTAGCCTTGGATTCTTTTGTTCAAGTGATATCTTATGAGACAGGCCACTCCCTAAAGGAGCTGAAAAGTGGAGACTATAATAATAGCTATCTCATGGGGTTACAGCAAGAAACATGGGATCTTATTAGCACTTTGTTCAATGTTCATTAATTTAAATGTATAATGAATACAAATTATTTGCCAACTACTGTGCTAGGTTCTGGACAATAAACAGACACTGTCCCTAGCCTTATGGATCTCATAGTCTAATGAAACAGATTATTTAAGAACCACACAACTTAATGTATGATTTTAAGTGTGACAAACATATGGAAGAAAAGTACAGGATATTATGATAATATATCAGGACTCTGATCTAGTCCTGGCCTTAAAGTCAAGAAAAGCCTCCCCAAAGAAATGATATTTGAGCTGTAATATTTGGAAAAAAAGAAGGAAAAAAAAATACGGGGTGAGGGTTGTTCCAGGCAGCAGAATAGGATACAAAGAGAAAAGGGGTTCATATGGCTAGAACCCAGAAATTACTAGGGAAAACAGGCTGTAGAGACAGGCAGGGGTCAGATCACACAGGATCCTGTATTTGTCTCTTTTTTTTTAAAGATTTCATTTATTTATTTGACACAGAGAGATCACAAGTAGGCATAGAGAGAGGAGGAAGCAAGCTCCCCACTGAGTAGGGAGCCCGATGGGGAACTCGATCCCAGGACCCTGAGATCATGACCTAAGCTGAAGGCAGAGGCGTTAACCCACTGAGCCACTCAGGCGCCCTAGGATCCTGTACTTCTCCTAGGAGCAATGGGAAATTGCTAACAGGTGATTTTAAACAAAGATGCGGTGACTTTCTCTTTAGTTATTGTTGTTTTTTTTTTTTTAAGATTTTATTTATTTATTTCACAGAGAGAGATCACAGGAGACAGAGAGGCAGGCAGAGAGAGGGAGGGAAGCAGGCTCCCTGCTGAGCAGGGAGCCCGATGCGGGCCTCGATCCCAGGACCCTGAGATCATGACCCGAGCCGAAAGCAGAGGCTTTAACCCACTGAGCCACCCAGGCGCCCTCTTTAGTTATTGTTTTTTCATGGAAAATTCCAAATCCCCATGTACTACTAATGTGAAATGTTGGGCTCAGGAGCAAACGGTCAAGAAAGAATTCTTGAGGCATCTTCAGTGCAAAAAGGGTGGTTTTATTAAAGCATGGGGACAGGACCTGTAGGCAGAAAGAGCTGCACTCGGGTTGTGAGGGGCGACTGATTATATACTTTCAAGTTGGGAGGGGATTAGGGATAGTGCAAGTCTCCAAGGAACTTGGAAGCAAGGTTTCCAAGACGTTGAGGGGCTAGTTGTTGTTGGAAAAAGGTCATTTACTATCGACTAAAACCTTCGTCATGAGACCCTTCAGATGTGTACCAGTGGGCCATATGCTTGGAGGATGGTTGCTAACATACATCGTGGTGTGTNACTATCGACTAAAACCTTCGTCATGAGACCCTTCAGATGTGTACCAGTGGGCCATATGCTTGGAGGATGGCTGCTAACATACATCGTGGTGTTGGGGGGGGGTAGAGATAAAGGAAGTTTCCAAAGGGATTTTTACAGGATCCTGGAGGTCCTGCTAGTGTCAAGCTAAAGTTGCCTTTTGCCCTTAACAAAGTATTAACACTGAGGCAGTTGAGCTCCTAGAGGACGGTTACTCTGCCTGTCTCAAGTATTTGTAAACGGGCTGTTAAGTTATAAGGAAGTTTAATTTTTTCCTTTTGCCTTTGTTCTCTTCATCACTATCACCCATTCTCAAAAAATACAAACATCCTTTTAACCTTTTTTAAAGAAATCACTCCAAATCCACCTCCTAGAAATAACTATCATTATCATTAAGAGAACACCATTCCAGTTATCTTTGCAGAATGTGTTAAGATTACATGCTGTGAGCTGAATGGACAGCTGACAGACGTACTTCAAAAAATAGGATTGCATAAGTTATTTATAAATAAAAAAATTAACTTTGGTTTTACTTGAATTTATCAGAAGAAAATGAAGCTGAGTGACACTGAAGAAACTCTTGACTTTATGTGAAAATTTCTCACCACAGAAATTTCCTAAATGGGTTCCTAGAGTTACAAAGGGACTCTTTAAAATATTACAGATACTGTTTTTGTTTTTGAACTAAATTTTAGGAGTACTAACTCACAACTATAAAAGGTGAGAATACTGGTGTCTCATACTTCCTCCCATCTTTCTCCTCCACCTTCTACTTTTGGTCATTTCTATTACTTCAACTTAGGAAGGCAGCGTAGCACAGTGGTTAACGGAAGCCTGGGTCCTGGAACCAGAAAAGCTAGGCTCCAGTCCTGGATCCATTTCTTTTTTTTTTTTTTTTTTNTTTATTTATTTCACAGAGGGAGAGAGATCACAAGGAGGCAGAGAGGCAGGCAGAGAGAGAGGGGGAAGCAGGCTCCCTGCTGAGCAGAGAGCCCGACGCGGGCCTCGATCCCAGGACCCTGAGATCATGACCTGAGCCGAAAGCAGAGGCTTTAACCCACTGAGCCACCCAAGCGCCCCTGGATCCATTTCTTGTTGGCTGTGNTCATGACCTGAGCCGAAAGCAGAGGCTTTAACCCACTGAGCCACCCAGGCGCCCCTGGATCCATTTCTTGTTGGCTGTGTGACCTTAGGCAAGTTCTTAACTTCTACAAGCCTCTGTTTTCCTCGTCTGTAAAATAAGGGTAACAGTATCTACACTTCATATGTTAGAAGCTTAAATGTGTTTTTACAAAGAACCTGGCACATAACAAGTGCTCAGGAAACATTATGGTGTTTTTTGTTTTGTTTATTAAGGATTTTATTTATTTATTTGACAGAGAGAGACACAGCGAGAGAGGGAACACAAGTGGGGGGAGTGGGAGCAGTAAGCCCGATGCGGGGCTTCATTCCAGGACCCTGGGCTCATGACCTGAGCTGAAAAGGCAGACACTTAACCAACTGAGCCACTCAGGCCGTGATGTTTTTATGTCCTAAAAGTTTACATTATTTACATTCTATTCGGTAACCCAAATTGGCCCACTAGTCATTCTAAATGAATTCTGCTCATCATTGGTCTTTTCATTTGAGTTTCTCTATTCCTGAATTACTTCTCCTTCTTCGTTTTTTTTTAAAGATTTTATTTATTTATTTGACAGGGAGAGAAAGCACACAAGCAGGGGGAGTAGGAGAGGGAGAAGCAGGGAAACCAAAGTCAGGCTGGATGGGATCATGACCTGAGCTGAAGGCAGACACTTAAAACACTGAGCCACCCAGGCCCCCCCTGAATTACTTCTTTTGATTAACCTCTTTATTGATTATCAAATAGAGTTTTCCAGAAAAGCTCAGAAATTCTATATCCCCTGAGTTCTTTCAGTTGAGAGTGTATTTGTGTCACCTTTATATTTAAATAGAATAGTTAGATCTTGCTTTTAAATCCAGCCTGACAATCTATACCTTTTACTGGAGTGTTTACTTACATTTAATGTAATTACTGATATAGCTGGATTTAAGTCTATAAACTTCCTTCCTTCCCATTTGTACCAAATGCTTTTTGCATTTTCTCCTTTCTTACATTCTTTTGAATTGTGTATTTCTTTCTTTTTTTAAGATTTTATTTTATTTTCTTAAGTAATCTCTCCACCTAATGTGGGGTTCAAACCCACAACCCAAAGATCAAGAGTTGCATGCTCCATTGAATGAACGAGCCAGGTGCCCCAAACTGTGTATTTCTAATAGTCCATGTCATTCTCATCACTGGCTTTTTGGTTATACTTCCTTTTTTCAGTGACTTATCTGGTGAATATATAACATTAAATTACCACAATCTACCATGAATTAATATTTTATCACTTCACAAATAATGTAAGTACCTTACAATATACTTTCATTCACTTACATTTCTATCCCTCGTATTAATTGCTGTCATGTTTTACTACTACATATACTTTATTTTACTTCTATAAGTAAGCCTCACAAACACTGCTATTATTTTTGCTTTTGACTGTCTTTTAGACACAGTAAGAAATGAAAAAGTTTTATATTTATACACATATTCTAGTGTGCTTTATTCTTTTGTATGGATCCTAGTTTCCATCTGTTTCCATTTTCCTTTGACCCAAACAGCTTTACCATTTCTTGTAGTGTAGCTCTGCTAATGACTCATTCCCAGAGCTTTCGTCTACCTGAAAATGAATTTATTTCATCTTTGTTTTAAAAGATGTTGTTCTTTTGTCTTCTGGCTTATACTGCTTCTGACGAGAAGTCATGGATTGTTCTCACCACTGTTCCCATCAGTGTCTTTCTCGGATTGCTTTTTCTTTTTCTTTTTTTTTTTAAGATTTTATTTATTTATTTGACAGAGAGAGAGAGCACAAGTAGGCAGAGAGGCAGGCAGAGAGAGAGGGAGAAGCAGGCTCCCCACCCAGCAGAGAGCCGGATGTGGGTCTCGATTCTAGGATTCTGAGACCATGACCCAAGCCAAATGAAGGCAGAGTCTCAACCCACTGAGCCACCCAGTTGCCCCTCTCAGATTGCCTTTTTTTTTAAATATAGGCTTTTATTTTTTTTTTAAAGATTTTATTTATTTATTTGATAGAGAGAGAGAGAGAGAGAGAGAGAGCGCATGAGAGGGGAGAAGGTCAGAGGGAGAAGCAGACTCCCCATGTAGCTGGGAGCCCAATGCAGGACTTGATCCCGGGACTCCGGGATCATGATCTGAGCCGAAGACAGTTACTTAACCAACTGAGCCATCCAGGTGCCCCTCAGATTGCTTTAAAGATGTTCTCTTTATCTTTGGTTTTCACCAAATTGGTAATGATGTGTCTAGGTATAATTTTCACTGATTATCCTGCTTGAGTTCACTGAGCTTCATGGATCTGTAGACTGATACTTTTCACCAAATTTAAAATGTTTTCTGCTGTTATTTCTTCAAATATTTCCTCCCCAATCTATTCTCTTTCTGGGACTCCAATACACATATGTTAGACTGATGAATACTGAATCCCATGGGTTGAGGCTCTGTTCTTTTTTTTCCTCAGCACTTTATTTTAGATAGTATCTATAATCCTATCTTCAAGTTCACCAATCTTTTCAAATTTACTCTCTGGAATGTCTATTTTGCTATAAACCTGTCCAGTAAATTTCAATTTCAAATATTATGTTTCTCAATTACAGGATTTTTTTTAAAGATTGTATTCATTTATCGCTTCTCAGCCTTTTGGCTAAGATCAAGTGAAGATTGTATTCATTTGACAGAAAGAGAGCATGTTTGTATATGCATAAGCAGGGGGAATGGGAGAGGGAGAGGGAGAAGCAGACACCCCAAATACGGATCCTGACGTGGGGCTCAATCCACGAACTGTGGGATCATGACCTGAGCCAAAGACAGACGCTTAACTGCCTGAGCTACCCAGGAGCCCCTCAATTACAGGATTTCATTTGGTTCTTTTTTTTTTTTTAATTATTATTTGCCCCAGGGGTACAGGTCTGTGAATCATCAGGCTTACACCTTTCACAGNGGCTGTGAAACA